>VIBL01000174.1:600000-912237 GCA_008271625.1 Lutraria rhynchaena
TAAATTTACATCACCGGGAACATTACAGGTAATGTAAAGTCTATGATATCACGAAGATAAACGGTCCTAGAAAAATCGTGATGAGAATTGAAAACAACTGAGTCTGACTTATTCTTTATAAATATATTTGTAGCCTCAGTTTCTTGTTTTGAAATTCAAAACTAAATCTCGAAATGTTGTTGCAGTGGAAACAAATCATATATTTTGAAGTACAATAAGATAAAATTTTAGTGCGAACTCACCATAAAACGAAATCCATATATCGTACGAGATCCGGTTAAATAATCCACAGAAAGAAATATATTGATGCAAGATGTTTTCTGTTAAACATATATAGCACATATACTCATATATATAGTAATTCTTTATGTATCTTCTCTATCCGGAAATCATTCAAGTTATAGTTTAAAGACAAAGTAACACTGGCATATATATATAATATATATTAATTACGACACTTGATTTGAGTAGAAGCATTTAATAACGACATTTAGCAAGAGTAGATAATTTTAATTAATGCTTTTCACAGTTATTTTGAATTCGATTACGAGCGATTATTGTTTGTTGATATTTTGTGAAAAACAAAAAAAAATGAGTGAAATTTATGTACTGCCAACTTACAAACAAACATGCGATAAATAAAACAATGCTCTGCAAAATATATAACAATATTTAAAATATCATTTTCTTGTATTTTTTTTTCTGGTAAACAAAATTTTCCAGGAATCATATAACAATGAGGCGATTTTTATTGCTGAAATCGATTATTTTAACAAATAAATACATTTAGTGAAAATTTATTACGTCAGCGGCAAAAAGTCAGGAAATTGAATTTGATATTATCACATTCTAATATAAATCATCCATTGACACAACACTATATATATTGAATTAAGTCCTTATTAAATAAAAAAGCTACATAAAAATGACGAACTGCGAGCATTACTAGAAAATAGTTCACTCCAAAAATCTCTATCGGACTGATTTTAAGTGAATAGTTTGTGATATCATCCAAATATTATGTGAATAGTTTGTGATATCATCCAAATATTATGTCAATACCAAAGCTTAGTCTTAACAGATTTGTAAACATATACAAGCATTTAAGACACACACGACATATCAATTTGATGCAATCTTTTGTTTATTTATTTTATGTATAAACAAATAATCCGTAAACTAAATATTTGAAATGAAGCTAATTTCACCATAAAACCTAACGTTTATTGCATATATTAGGTATTAATGACCGGGTAATTACGGTCATTCACAATAATTCTGACTAATTACAGCAAACATTTTAAGTGATTCAGATACGTTCTGATACGCTTATGTAAGATAAATATACTTATGTAACAGTTGATTTAGTATGGGTCAATGAAGAGAATTTATTATGATCAATCCAATCGCTTGAGAATTTTTCTGATGGCTATTAGACCAAGTATTGTCTTTGTGTTAAATTTATTTTTATTTACATGATAATATCCATTTAATTGTGTAAGCTTCTAATTGTGTAACTTCTCTCTGTCGGCATGCACGAAGGTCAAACAAGCATAAGTTCATAAAGAAAAAATATCTTCTTTGGAAAAGACATACAAACTTAAATAATTGTGATTACCTATGAATGATTACTTTATCACGTGTATGAAAAATGAATGAAATTGAATTAATTTTAATGAAAACTGAAGTACATTACTAAAAAGTATCACCATGTTGCATAATTTTGTCGCACACATGTCAGTGAGTCCATTATTTTATAACATCTTTCTAAAGTTCCAGGTTGAGGCAATTTATAGCGTACATATAATAAGTCATTAAACATGAACATTTTTCTTCCCTGGGTATAAAAAAACTGTCTTTAAATTATTTATAAACACTTTTTACGAACAAGATATCGTTTATTATTAACAAATAACAAACAAAAATGTTCATGAAAGCCATCATTATCAACCACTAATTGAATGGCTAACTATTAACACACCTTCAGCGCCAGTCTAATGACCAATTTATTTAACAAGTTAAACATATTGTTAGGAATAAAGAATAAAGATAAGAATTAATGGCTGACCTACTTTTCCAAGCTGATACACCTTTGTAATATAATATCTACTGTGAAGTCCTTACACAAAAATCGATATTTCATGGCGATGAGTTGTTGCTTCGATATTCGACATCCAGTTTCACTTTTTTATTCCTAATGTAATCGCACACTGTTGCATTAAAATATGACTATAGTTATCAAATTGTTTTGATGTACGAGAAAGTGGCATATCAGGTAAAATAAAACAAAAGCAGACGAATCTCTCTTGATATGTTTACAATGTATGACTATCTGATATTTTCGACATCTACTGTGCACATGTTACCAGCTCAACAATAGAAATTTTCTTTAAATATTTTTATTCGACATGTGCAGAAAGCACATTGTCATGAAAAATTTGTCAATAAGAAAAAAAGCACAAAATCACGCACTCATCCAAATGCGAAGAATAAGAATACATTTGAATGTCTATCAAGGTTTTTCTATTTTTTCATTGCTGTAATTATTTTGCATTAAGATCTCATCGTAATTAGACTCAAATAACTTTTACAAGAAATGTTACTGGAAGACAATTCGAATGGTTATGTCTACATGCATTATCATTCAAGATTCATTAACTAAATCTAGAATTCGAAATTCATAAAATAATCAAATCGAAACTCACAGATTTAAAATCATGATTTTTTTCTCGAAGTATTGGTGTTACGATCGTTGAAACTTGAATCTACATAATTCAGACCATGAAAGAAACAGAAAAAATCAACAAGAAATCGCGGCGTAATAATCTAAGATTGCGAAACAGAATTTTTGTGATCCTCGCTACACGGCAACCGACTCACACGCTTTAATTCTGATGTTGTATGCATAATTGACAAAAAAAGAGAAATATCTACACAAGATAACCAGTTACAGCTGCGTTCAGTGTAATCAGGACAATGAACTGACGACAATAACGTCAGAATAAATCAAGATGAAGATAGCCCTGCGATATGTTTCTCGGTTATTTGATTTTAAATAGTTCATGTAGTTCAATAACGTCAAGCATATTGTTCAACAACAGCACGAACATGCTTTTCTTGAATGTTCAACATTTTATTTAATATAGGGACAAGGCAATAGACTCATAATTTATTTTTCGAGTTCTAGATTTAAATGGCTTTCAAAGGTATCAAGGATTAAAGTACCGAGTTTATTTACTACAACACTTACATCAGTCAAAGGATAGGAAGTTACCACTAAAAAAGAGTGAAATTAGCTTTACCTAATTTCCTATTCACAATATATCAATAAAATTAACATTTATGAATGAAAGATAATAAGAGATATTTATTCATATAAACATCCGTTTGCAATACAAGTTTTTGTCCCATTCATTGAACCATTCTTTGATAAAATACGTTCGAAATATTGTGATGAGAGTCTTGGAATCTTGTATTACAAATAACAACTTCTAAAAAACATGTACTAATAATTCACGAGATAACTTCTAGAAAACATTACACCCAGTACTCTGACATTTTCATAAAGTCGTGCTGCATGGAAAATTATGCCGTGTTTTTATTTTCTTTTAGTATCACCTTTGTAACATATGAACCACGAAACTTTATTCCATCAGTTAATCAAGGAAAAATCATTCAATATCTATATTCCACTGAATAATGAATGATTCACTTGCATTGCAATGCTCCAAATACCCAAAAATAGCAACGTTTAGATTATGTTCCCGTACCAAATAAATTTGATCTGAACTTCAAGAGAAACACAAAACTATTGTGATTACTTAAATTGATAAAAAAACATTTGTGTCATTACAGCCCCACCGATAATTGTCCACAAAACACTTTATAGGATTACACGCACTTGTATTGAATTTCGGTTGTGATATTTTACGTCATTGAATGTTTAAATGTTAGAAAAATAAATTATATCATTTGATCTAGTTTTGAAAGTGAAGCTCGGGGTTTTCATCATGCAAATAAAAAATTGGATCGACATTGGAGAGGATAAGTGATTTTATCATTACATGAATGACTGATTAAAAAGGCGTAATGACCGCATGCTCCGCGTTGTATAGAATACCTACACAGAAATGAACACAGCTCCGGACTTCTAGTGCAACAAGAAATTAAGAACTTTTAGCACTACAGGCGCATGTAGTGATGCGGGATTCTTCCGATTAGACATCCATGATCCTGTTTATGACGTACATGTTAAGTATTGATGGGTAGCCAAAAAGGAGTTCATGGTATGCCACCAGCATTTCCGCGTCGAGTTTCAATGGGCAACTTAACCAGTACGGCATACGCAGATGGACTTTGGCTGAAAACCCTTCAAGTCTTTTTACATCGCAATAAGTAGATTGAACATGAAAAGGAGAAATATGATATCTTCCCTATTTTAATCTTCCTCGTTCAACCCGATTTCTGTAGCATTTGATTAACAGTCCATTTGGAAATAGAGTCGTAAATACTTTATTGTTTATTTTGTTCTTATTCCTGAATTCCTCTTTCAGGACTCCAACAGGACATGACTTTGTAAACGCATTTAAATGTTCATCGAAACTTGACTGTCTGGTGTACATAATTGCTTGGAATGATGAAGGAGCTCACGGTAATAAATTGCACCATTATGTTCTAAAGTGCATATTCTTGTGCCTACTTAAAGCGAGAGTGAAATCTCTTTTTTGAATACACCGACTGAATTGTGATTTGTTATTTATCGCAATCATTTCCTGATTAGAATCATTTTGCCTATCAACAAACTTTATCATGCAAGTTTACCATAATTACAAAATAAATGTTAGTTACTATTTGGCCAACTTTCGGCGCAATCTATTTAATTGTCACATGAAACTGTAGGACTCTAAACAAAACCAGTAAAATTTTAATCTTGTAACACAAATTTTCCCTGTTAGTCATATTCATAATAAATTTGAAACGTAAGACTTCTGTCAAACGCGTTCTACAGGTTTCTGATTTATTTTTTTCTCCGGCTTTTATCGCGGAAGCTTTCTTAGTGGAATTATGTGAACGCCGAAACGAGATGTACAGTAGTTTATTATCGACAATCACAAAATCTGCACAGTTTTCAGAGCAATTGCCCTCGTTTCCGTAGTAACACGAGAAAAAGTGCAACACAGGCACGGCTGCAATTACTCGACAATGTGTCCATTACAGATCACAAGTGACTGAATTAGATCCGAAAAGAGGAGGTGGAAAAAGAGGATTCTGAATTAAATATAGAACGCTGACACAGAAGAGGACAAACGAGCATGAACAACGGACATTTTTGCAGAGAAGAAGCAGGATCATACACAACAAGGTAAGGAAGTCCAAAAAAGACATGTAAACAAAGAGACGTGGAAACAGTGGAAACAACATAAAGAGCCGGAGAACAAACGGAAGAAGAATGAGAACTTGTATATATTATGTTGAAACAAGCCAATGACAAATATAAAAATGACCAAAGTGCAATCTCGGCAAGAAAAGACAAAAATATATGCAAAGAACAAAATAACAAACATTTGTAGCGTGATTGATTCAATTCAAATTCGAAAAATAATCCCATCATGCATCATGATCATTTATGCCGTGCATACGGCAAAAAAGTGTAGATGTTAAATCTAGAGACGCATGTTCAGATAAAACAAACTGTTTACAACTGCTAACAATGAGCAAGATTGTTTCATCTGATTGAGTCAAACCCGGCATCCGTAGGTATGAATCGTATGAAAGAACAGAAAAAGTTATGGGATTGCGAAGTGATCGCTGTATTGAGGAGGTCGTTATACTGAGGAGGTCGCAATAAACTTTTTGTTTAAGTATTAACAAGGAGTGACAAGAATTTTAAGTTTGAAGAACACTATAATCATAGTTATGTCTATGAAACTATAACATATTGTGAAAAAACGAGCAAGTGGACAAGTGATACTGAATGTAATACACTCAGGCAAACCGTGAAGGACTCGTGTCAAGGAATCAAAAATATGGATTTAATGTACATTATATGAGATGATGAAAACACGAATAAAGCAAATGCTGATTATTTAAACAAATTAAGTATTTCTGCTATTATTGCCACTGACATACTTTGTGTATTTTATTAAGATTACAGTATGAAATGTTAAAGATATATAACACTGCATCTGAGAGATTTAACACTGAGATCTAATAAATGACAATAAAGACATAGATTTGTAGAAACCAATCATCTATCATGTTAATTAGGTTATTAATTCATCTAGACGTCGTGTTAACAGACACATTTTTTACACCTGTTGTTTGGAACTTGGACAATATTTTTTATCAAAGGAATTATTCTCCAAAAACAAAAGATCTGTTAAAGTCGTCAAGCCAACAGAAAGTACCAATATGCTGCGATATTTGTTATACTCGTAGCTTGAAGTGAAGCTGTGAGTATAGATAATTTTAAACCATTGCATGAATTTTGTACAGATTTGTTCAATTGCTATGCACTCATCGCGCGCAGGAAAATAATTTACGGAAAGATCGATCGGACGATCAATTAGTAATCGAATATTCATTGAGTCACATGACACGCAGACAAATTTCAAATTATAGTCTGTTGATTGTTTCGGACATTAGTTCAAGTATTCTCATGCCAAATATCAATTAGCTGCGAGTAATAGACAGAGTACTATTATTAGGAAGTCCAGACTCGTTTTATTGATGTTCATGTATAACCAATTCCTGATTTAAGCCCAGGAAGACAACACCTTCTAGTTCTTGTATATCGTTATCTGTAAGGTAAGGCATTTCTGCGGTGAAGTACAATGTTCATCGACTCTTGTAATCCATCACTTAAAGCATGAGCGATCTCTCGGAAAATATGTTAAGTGCGAATTTTCTATTACACCAGAACTTATATTAAAGCCACAAAACCAAGAACCAGTACATTTTATGACGTTTGAAAACTTATCTGGATAATTTCATCGAAACAAAGTAATCAGAGAATGGTCGGTCAGTCCAATGGGACAGGAATTTAATACAACACGAGAAATTTTGAAACGACTATTAACATTATACAACTATATTTAGGAATTGTGGATCATGAAGTTGGTTTTTATTTACGTCTCTGATATAAAGCTTTGGCCGTAGATTAAAAACCAATAACTGAATACTGACTTGATGAAACTTTACGTGCGCTCCGGGTATAAAACACTGAAAAATAATATTGAATCGGAAATCGCGAATTGTATACGGATTCGTTTGGACGTCAACAGAATCAGGTATTTACAGAAAACTATTTATTTAGTTAGTTAGATTGCAGTAAATATTTTGTAATCAAGCTCTTGCGTTGAGCTGACAGTTTGTCAAATTCATTAAATATCAATTTTTTCACTTTCCACGTAACACTACTATTAATGCCGTTATTGTTTTAGAGACTGGACTCTATATTTCATTTTCGTTCTTAAAAATCTAGAGACTTGTAATTGTAATGTACAGTGAAATCAGGATGTATCTAAGATTTAATGAGAGCTTATTTACAATAGAAACATCGCTGAAGTCTCATTTATTGAGAGGAAAAGTCTGCTCACACATTGTTACCGTAAGTCTTGACATGTACTTCAATTTCATATTCAAGAAAAATCTACAAAATTATCTTACACGAATGTTTTCATTTATTGTAACTTTCTGTTTGTTCAATCCCTTCATAAGCTCGAAGAATTAAAGAATAAAAGACTGACAAAATATTGCCTGATAGTTAAGCATAAAAACACACTTAAATAAAAAAAAACAGACGCAAAATAGGCTTGGGTGTCATTTCATTCGGTAAATTGCGTTCTTGTAATAGAAGTAATTAGATGTTTTAGATCTACTCCGTATGTGTAAAATGACAAAAGATATCAAGTATATTATCATCAAATATCATTAATGTAACCTTTGCCTCATAATGCCGCATTTCCCCTGCTCTGTAGAAGACTATTTTTGAAAACATTGTAGCAAAAGAAGCCATTGCTTGCAATGAGTAATGACTTCTTTTGCCACATTGTGTCCCACTCTGTCAGAGAGAAATAACCCATTTTTTAGAGATAAATTAACGTCATATATATTAGCTCTGAATTTGGAAGAGTCCCAGATATGCTGATGAGGCCAAGGTATAATCTGTTTCTTTGTACAGTAGAACTAACTTGATTGTTTCGTGATTGTACTGTGAGTCATATCAAGAAATCATATCGGGAAAATGTTTGATGTAAATAACCATTTTGATGCAGTGGACTAAACATGAGTAATCGCTTAGTTGAATTTATGCCTTAAACTCGTGCAGCATTATAAGGTTTAAAACGTAAAACGTCCCTCCCCATCACTCTTGAATGGAACTGTTTTGTTGCGAACGAATTTTTTAAAGGCGTCAGTCGCGTAAAAACGAAATCGATTCTCATGAGTGAATTGTAGCGTAAAACCCTATCGTCAAAACTAACGAACAGGTTAAGTAAGTTCGCCTCACAATATTTATTAGAATCACCGAGGTTACTGTGAAATAATAACATGTTTAAGGATAGATCTCGGTTTGATGTCTGTTCGTAATGTCATAATGAATGAGTTTTGTAATATACCTTTTAACGCATTTCCCGTTTGTAGAAAATAATTTCTATCTTTGAAGAATAATTTATTCATTTTGAACCCATGCGCCATTAAGAAAAAGGAATGACCAAGATTACCATAATTCTATTAACCGTATTTCTCTTTGATCTAATGTAAAAATGCCGTATCCGCGTTAAATCTCTGATACAGAGGATTCTTTTTCAAATCTTGAACAATATAATGAACGCAAGTTTAACGATGTTTCAGTCTATCAATACGAATTCATTTCACGAGTTCTTGCGAGACTCATAAACAAATCGGTCCTCGGAAAATCGTGCAGTTTTCATCCAGATGCTGTTCCTAATTGTTTATGTTAAAAAGAATATTTAGATGATTAATTATTCGTGTTTCGGAATCTAGAAACTTCATTCATTTTATTTGATTAAAATGAAAATTTAAAAAAAATATGTATAGTGTGATACATAAAATGCATGTATAAAAATGCATAAACTATAGTATTCAGTAATATCGAAATAATTAATTTAATTCCATTTTAAAAGGTTTATCTGTCATGCTTATATTACAATTTATCAAATATCGTATCATATTTTCGGCGCCACATTTTGTTGTTCATAAAATACAAAAATAATGTGGCAACAGATGTGAATGGCACGAAATCTATGTGTTAACGTTTTGGATAGATTTCATTGTTATGATTTTCTATAATGTCAGCCAAGAGTTGAGTCCCTCAAGCATTGTAAGGCTATCAACTAATTTAATATTCCCACTAATATAATTACGCTTGGCATCTAATTACGTTTGTCCTTATTTGTGTGCGAACACAAACCAGTAATACAGTTACATGTAAGACCACATTCGTAACAGACCACGTGTATAACAGATGTTACAAATGTGAGCACATCTGCAATAGGTGTTACAAATGTGATCACATGTGCAATAGGTGTTACAAATGTGAGCACATCTGCAATAGGTGTTACAAATGTGAGCACATCTGCAATAGGTGTTACAAATGTGAGCACATCTGCAATAGGTGTTACAAATGTGATCACGTGTGCAATAAGTGTTACAAATGTGAGAACATCTGCAATAGGTGTTACAAATGTGAGCACATATGCAATAGGTGTTACAAATGTGATCACATGTGCAATAGGTGTTACAAATATGATCACATCTGCAATAGGTGTTACAAATGTGAGCACACATGTAGCGGAACTCAAGCACAAATATAACAAACTCTGTCACAAATGCGGTCGATACCGATTTTTACTTTATTTATTTAAACAATCACTTCTACGAAAAAATCCCTGATAGTATATTCCACTCAAGACTGTTTTGAATTTCTTTTCTGACATATTAACAATCCTTTTAATGGATGATAATCTATAAATGTGTACACAATAAATGTTATATATTAGACCTGTCTGTGGAAAAATCATTTGTTTTTGTAGAACATAAACAAAGATTCATTGATGTTTTTTTACCAATACAAATTGTTATCATCTTTTCCGTTATAGATCGATGATTATTCCACTAAATCATTGGCAACACAAATCAATCCTGTGACTCTAAAATACAAATAGCAAAAAAAAAAATAAATGTAGAATTTTCGCGTGGCCATTTTTCTCATTTTTTGTCTCAAAAGTTTTCTAACATTTCATTCAAAATTTATATTACATAGAACATACAATGTTTCATTTATATATAAAAACAACACTCACTTTGCACCAGGTGTTAGGAAATCAATGACAACACTTTTACAGGCAACAAAACGGCCAATTTATAAGCACAAATGTATTGATATTATGGACCAAATATCCTTTTAACTAAAGGCAAGCTGTGTGTACGACCTAATGTAATCCGTCACTATCATGGCCGCTGTTCATGTTTAACTAGAAGAACCCATTAAAACAGAATGGATTCATAAATAAAAAGTGACCTGTACAAATCTTATATTTTAGATTAAAGGTACTGTTTTGGCGACAACATACTAATTAAACGCATTCAAAACGAGAAAGCCATATGACTGAAATGGAGTCAATTTTGCAGGCAATTAACAAGAAAATGAGAATGGGAAAAACTTCTAGTTAGGGTCATTCTATATAATTAGATAAATGTCGGATATGGACAAGTGTCTATATGTATATGATAGGTTGTTGATTATAGAAGAAGTATCCAATGTAATTAAACTCCCAGCGACCTTTCGAACAAAAGAACATTTCTTTGCCAGCCCCTGGGTGTTTATGTTTATGATTGGTAATGCCATACAAAGATTGATTGGCGCAGAACAACAATTGGAAGCACTCGCATACTATTTATCAACTCTTGGCGGTCAGACCATACACAGAGTTGTCGTTCTTCTTGATAAATTTTCATACACTGAACAAAAAAAGAGAAACTTCCAATCTGTATACAAATGTGTTGATTTAAAAACTCGTCATTTGATAATACTAACTACATGTACATACTATCGGCCTTGACATGGGTTACCCAGGATTTCAGGATTTTAGCATTTGTGCGTGCTCTAGTTGACAAAATGAAACTCGATTTGCATAATTGTTCACTAGAGTTACAGATAGTGATGCAATTTGAAATTTGTAGGAAATATATCCTTTTTTGCAATTGTAGCATTTTCTAATATACCAAGAATACCAGGAAATTAACGCGAATGTGCACTCGGCATGCTTGATGCCGGTATGTCCTCAGAAGAAGTTGAGAGTTGTTGGGGTTCTGTATACGCCATCTTCAAATACGATTTCGAACGACAGGACGTACTAATGACTTACCACAAGACTGCTAACAACACACCAGGGCTTCATGATAACCGAAGCAGGGGGCGAAATGTTCGAAATCGGCTGCGAAAGAACGGTCTAATTAGACGATGTCCATACGTTGGTTGCGTTCTAACGCAACGTCATCAGGCAAATCTTCATAGAAACTGGAAACGTTTGCACCGGGTTCTGTCATGGCCTGCCTGGGCTGCCATTTCCCGCGGTTATCGTTCACTATTGATCGTAGTTGACTGCAATTTGATTGCCCAACATTACCGCGACGACATTTCACGACTCACTTAATTCTTCTTTTCCTTAACAACGCCAACATATCGATATTTCAACAAGACAATACCACAAGCCATATTGCTAGTGACACAGCTTCTCAGGTCAAATAATATTTATTTCATTGACGACTTGACGATAAAATATGAATGTAATCAAATGCATTAAGGAGATTTAGTTTCTAATTCCATGTATGTAGGACGGGTTCTATTCTATGATCTATGCTAATTGAACAATACGCTTTGTCTTTTCTTAATACATCGCAGACGACCTCCCAACTGTTTAACGATATCCGGTTCGTACCGGACCGCCACCGATATCGGTCTGACTGTTAAAAACGTCTCGCCATCGCCTGTTATCGATATCTGATTTTTACCAATATCAAACTGTTCGCACCGTTGAAAAAATGATAATAAACCGATTACCACAGACTTCACTCACACAGCTGTTGCGAATTATACCTAAGGGACTGCTGGTGCGGAAAATTTCTCATACAGTAATGGCTTGAAATCATTTACAGATAGTTAAAAATAAATTCTACTGATGCTAAATGTGGATCATCTGATTAAATATTGACCCAACCTTCTACGTGAAGCTTAATATGACGTAAATTGGCCGATATGTTACGAATGAAGAGACATAAGTGTACATTAAACTGAAGTTCGAGGCCAAAACCTTCATTATGATGTGCGTATATCTTAATAATCAAGAGAAAACCACGCATTATATCAATGGCACAAAGATGAAGCAATTGTTGACACTACATAATAATTGACGTTCCTGAATTCCACGTACCTAGACATAAGAATGATATCATTGCATTACGTTATTACATTATGTTGTTATCGTACATACGGTTAAAACGACGTAAAACAAAATAATGAGATACAAGTGTATGACGTCCACGTATTTACGTCTTTCTTAGAGCAATCGCTCAATAAGATTTATTTGTTTGTTTGGTTTAAATGACTTATTCTCACTGGGGTTTTACGCCGTTTTTCAACAATTTTTCAGTTATATACGGCGACCGGTTCACTTAAACAGTTTTCCTGGACTGCATACTAATAAGTACTAACTTACCCTTCGACAAGGAGCCGGCAACTTCACACATGAAGGAAAATCGACATTTTTGTCAAATTTTCATAGGAGGGTATGACCTGCCGCGACCGGGATTCGAACCCGAATCTCCGGGTTACAAGTCAAGTGCACTATCCACTGGACTACAGCCGTGGCCCCGCTCCATAAGAACGACTTGGTGCTCATCTTAATACACTAGAGAATGTGCTTAAATATTTAGCGTCTTAAAATTCATTCATTTGTTTTTCTACTTTGGACTTCAAATCATTTTTGCAAAAATATCAAACAAATTATCATTTTTAACTGGAAATATTGTTTATTTTGTATTTTTTCACATTATCATTGATGTTCAATAAATGAGTATTGCACCATCTAGCCAATCAACGTTTTGAATTTAGACATTTGGGTTGATTTATAAAAACATTAAAGACTTACAGATGGTCTTTAATATCAATCAGTTTTCAATTATGTGTACAAATCTATTGAGTCAAATTCATGGAATGAAAAATTGTAAGTATTATTCAGAAAGCACTAAGTTATGCCAAGAGCGTAAAATATGGCGGGGACACAATGTGGAAACATTCGTATAACTTATAGAAAGTTAGGTTTGGAGAATTTTGAAAAACATGTATCTAACTAAATGGTATTTTTCTCTACTTCAGGATCTGATATTTAGTACCAAAAACTAAGAACAAGTCTTGAACAATGGATGCATGCAACGGCACAGTCAATCTCTCGTTACAAGCAAATTGTCCAACGACAGCGGCTGGGGCAACCATTTTCTCTCCGGTTATCATGTTTCTGGCTGGTGTTCTAGGAAATATATTAGCTCTAAATCAACTACGTAGGACGCGTATTGACGTAAGAACGACTAACTTCTACAGCTTAGTGACTGGATTAGTATGGACAGACCTTCTCGGAATACTTTTGACATCACCGTCTGTTATAATCGCTTATGTGAACGAGCGGCAATGGTTCGGAGGAGAGATGCACTGTAGATTTCATGGTTTCACAATGGTATGTTTTGGGATAGCCACAGCGTTGATCATTTGTGCTATGGCCGTAGAAAGATTTTTGGCTGTGAAGTGTGTATTTTTCTATTCCAATAGATGTAAATCGGCGTCCGCATCTAACTGCGTCCTGTCTATTTGGTTCGTCGTGATATTATATGGATTATTTCCCCTAATGGGATTTGGCAAATTTGTGACGCAACATCCGGGCACTTGGTGTTATCTGGATTTTCATTCGGACATTTTATTAACGAAATTATACGCTTACATCTACGCATTTGTTATTTTATCTTCAACTTTGATTGTATGTATTTGTAATACGTATGTCGGTATCACAATATTCAAAACGAGGCGGCTCAGGAAACACGACAGACAGGCGAGTGTTGGAACGCTATCAAGCGCTTGTCGTAACACTGATGAAAGGCTAAACGGAACACGATTGATCAAGAACTCAGACATCGAGGTTCAGATGATTGTGTTTCTCTGTGCTCTGACTGTAGTTTTCACACTATGTTGGACACCTTTAATGGTAAGTCAACGATCTGATAAAATTATACAGCATCTTAGCAACAGTAGAATGGAAACATGATACCATCCATATAAGGTAGAGGACATTATAAAGTTCGAAAGGGATTAAATTACATATAAATTAAGAGAATTATGTACACGATAAGAACATTAAAATGAGACAATGAGAAGTTTAAGTCTGAGATAAAACCGCAATGGGAATATAAACAGTACATAATATGTCCGTAACATGAATCAACATAGAGGTTAGACAATGGAAACAACGCATGTCATGAACATCAATACCACCTCAAATGAAACTTGGCAAAACAGAAGTTTTTAGTTTTGAAACAATCAATAATAAAGAAACCTATTTGGCATCGTTTCATTCATCTTACATTGTATTGCCACATAAACATTTGAACACGAACATTAAAGTATTATTTCCATCTCTCAAATATCATTGCTAAAGTTATGATAGAATTGTTTATTTACACGATCAGTGTCAGCGTCAGTTTTTACTATCGGTTTTGTAAAACCTTATCCAATTTTATAATCACCCAGCTATCATTATTGCGGAGAATAATTAAGCCTACCTAATCTTTAAAGTATTGGCAAATAGTACAGATGTGTTCAAATAAAGATACAGAAAACAGAACTACCTGCGTAAAATGATAGAACTTGAATATTAATTTATCTCGACAGTGAGATGGCTAGAAAATATAATAATGATAAATGATCAAAATGTTGACAATCAGGTCGTTCATTCGTTCGTTTATAGACGAAGTGTATTGAACGTGAAATATCGGTCCTCCAGAAATATACTAAAGACTATTTTCCTATCTCGGAATCTTTGGTTACCATCCAGAATTAACCTGTTCCCTTACATATCTACATAAATCAGAGATAAGAGACATAATCAAATTTCACAGAGGGACGAGAATGTGCCTCGCGATCATAGGTCCGGCCCCCAAATGAACGAACCGACGGCTCTTTAAAGGGTACTTAAAACTGAAAGGATTGTAGGAAACTTATAATTTTGTTCTGTTATTGATTAATTTGTGCAGATAGTAACATTCGGAGCATTCAAATCAATTACTGGATTTTAGATAAATCGGTTACTGCGACATAACAAATACGATAACATCGTATAACAAATTGCTGCTAGTTTCGTGACAATCTACAAGTATTCATCGTTGAATATTTAATTCAAATTCACACTTACACAATTATGTAGCGTGATGAAAGTTATTTTCATGATATTTTCTTGAGAACCGAAATCATAAAACACAACATCAAAAGTGCAATTGAATCGAATCGAATCGAATCAAATCAAATACGGCACGGCTCAGCACGGCACGGCACGGCACGGCACGCCACGCCACGCCACGCCACACACCACAATACTACACTGGTATAAAATGGCAGAATTAACGATTTCGAACTTATATAACTGCATTGTAATCTTATTCGCAAGACTCTCTCTGGAATAGGCAGAAAAGGGCGGATATACAGTAAACAGGTAGTCTAAGTTAGATGTTTGAAAAAGCATTCGTTTAGACAGTGTTTTAGAAAGTTATGTAGTGTTATCGCTAAAACACATATCCTTGGAAATACTTATAAACATATTATCCAAAATAGATCTGTACAATACCTGGTACTATCCGATCGTGAAACCGACATTGTTTTCGTATACAAGATATATGCACCCTTAGTTGCTAAATTAATTGTGCTTCAGTATCATTTGTGGCCTTCATTTTCTTTTTCTTTTTACTTTGACCTTTGAACTCAATATATCAATTCACTATAGAATAACAAGAATTCAATTTGTATGGACTTCATTTTCTGAGGTCATTACAAGACTGAAGTATGTTGATTAATAGGTAACACGGCATGCTACTTTACATACAGAAATCATTTTATTGTCGTATTCATGTTACCCTCCGGATATTTGTCTTGCTTTAATCAACAACAACAATAATTATGATATTATGAATCATGTATGATATTAGGATGGATAGAATGAGCGATATTGTGATATTTATCGATATTGGAACATTTAGCGACATTGTTAAACATTGTTCTACAATTCTTTTCATTAATATGCGGAGCAATGTATAATAATTGGTATATGAAAAATCAATGTTAGCTCAGAGGATGACAATTAAAAGCACAAAATAAATGCAAATTTATGTATTGTCCAGGCGCCAGCGTGTATTATTCCACCAGTATCCATTACAATATATCTTGTTTTTTAAGCTTGACGATTGTTATCGTCTGATGCAATCTAGGCAGAATAAAAATAACATTCAGGCGGGTCCTTTCAAAATATATTTCATTGCTCATATATTTGTAAATTATGAGAAGGCATTTTAAGTTGTGGACTATGAGTCTAAAAGCGAAAAAGAAAAAAAAGCCTAAAAGAAGTATTGAAATTTTGTGTGAAGATAAGTAAATACTCGATATTAAGACAATCTTTGGAAGCCTAAGTCTTGATATATAGGTGGTCTCATTACTAAGTTTAAATATAGAGAAAATATAGGAAACCAATCTAAAAATACGTGGTCGATATAATGAAGTGGTCTTAGTACGGAAAAGTTCACTTCAAAATGTTTTACTGTATTTATTTACAGATTCAGATTATTGTTACATTGATGACGGGTAAAACGAACCACATTATGGACCTAATTGCCGTTCGCCTCGCAAGTCTTAACCAAACTCTGGATCCATGGTTGTATATACTACTTCGTAGATCTTTCTGTTCCAAGCTTTGCAGCAGACTAACCCGTTTAATAACTCGGTGTCTGCCGAATTGGACTTCTGAACGATCATTCGTGGACACTAAAACCAGATATGAGCCGGTTAATATCATAAATATTTCAAAATATGAAAACAATAACGAAACTCGTGAACAACGCCGTGACGAATATGACGCTAACTGCCAGATCGGCTCCGAACCGGATATTATGCCGAGATTGCCGGAATGCACTCGATCGCCTTTACCAGACGTAACTAATAAAGGTCCGGGGTATATTTGTCGGTTGCAATTTGGTAAATCGTCATCATCATCATCATCATCAGAGAAAGAAGGTGGTATTTTTGTAAGAATATTTTATCCACGAAGATCAGTATACACTCGCGCTGACGGACGGGACACCATGTACACTAGCGGAGGCTCAACTCCCACATACAAAAGAACAGAGAATGCTTTAAAGTACACAAACCTGACTGTAGCCGAAGCAACAACTTATTCTGATAACACTCATGACCTTCGGAAATTATACACACACGACAGGTAAACAAAATTTTAAAAATACCTTTCTTTGAATCTCTAAAAGTGATTCGTATTCTATTTTTTTTAGAAATTGAACAGGAAGGAGAAATACAAAGAAAATTTTTCGATTACAAATTTGCACCAATAGGTCGGAATTCTGCATAATTAAAATGGCTTCATCGGAATAAAGGGTTTCTATGATAAATTAAAAAGAATATAAGATTCTTTAAAGTATTATTGCATTGAAAGACTGATAAGGTCAAATAGCTTTAACGTTTACTAGTATCTTCATTATAAAAATTACTCTGATTCAAACTTTTCGTTTGACATTATTTCCTTTAACCTTAATTTATACATTTTTCAAGTCTAGAGTCTCCAAGTGGAAGCAAAAACTATGGGTGGTGAAACATTTTTGTTGCGTTCCGAGTTCAATCTTAATTTTCTTCTATTTTAGATTGAGGAAAACGAAATCGGATTCATGAATGATACATCAAAGATCCATAGTTTGAGATGAAATAAGTCAAGGTTATAAATAATATAACCAAAAAGCAGATTTTGAAGAAGACGAAGAAATGTTGATAAATGATATGACAAAAAAGCAGAGAAAACAAAGTCAATGTATGAGACAGTGCATTACCAGAGGATTGTCCAAATGAAAAGATGAGCTTGAAAACCGGGAAGTAATAAAGGAATGGTTGATATTTGTGACATTTAATATGCTTGAAGAGTTAAGTGCAACCGTGGATGAACGAGATTTACATGAATTCGACTTGAACGCTAAATCATGGATGATCCAATGTATTCCAAATAAAACCGAAATAATCTAATGAACTTATACAGTCACGGCACAATATCGATATAAAGACAATCGTTTGAATTTGGAAAATCGTTTTAAATTTGTAATGGTCTCATCAAGGTCGAAGATATATGAAACTGATACTGATTAGAAAATCGGTGCTCGTTCCAATGATCAGAGTTTTGTTATATTATGTATAACACACGTGCAGAATTGGACATAACATTATGTTTTATTTCGTCTTGTATCTTATACTATTCAATTGTGAAAATCTTTTATACAATGTATGCTAAGCTTTTGTTTTGATAATAAAATGAGTAAAGTGGAATGTATAAGGCAAGGTGATGAATCGACAAAGGAGAGACATAGTTTGTATTGAAAATGATAAAATGATAAAATAATTGCTTTGATGCTAAACGTAAATGATCCTATAGATAGATTAATAAACTGTCATATTGTCACAACTACGCCAACAATCGATTTCAATTTAGAGTATTAAACGTTCATTATTTATTTATGGTAGGCCAGAAAAAAAAACAAATACATGTAGTCTGGTTTAAGGCCGCTCGACCATAACAATAACAGGGTAAGTAGGTAAAAAAAAAACGTTTCTATTCCTGTTTTTTTTTTTTTTTTTTTTTTTTTGTTAAATATACCTTTTGTGAGAATACGCGGTATTATTCGTCCACATCCTTCAGATTTTGCCAAACTGTGACTGAAAGGTAGGTGTAGAAATATAGAGTCTGTCCGGGAACCTTAAACACAACTATTTGTTCCGGCCTTATAGCATTTTGATGAGATTTACCCAATTGTCAAAAAACATTAATGTGTAGTCATTTATCACCGCCCTAAATCATTTCAATGCTGGTAGGTAACACAGGAATAAAGTAATCAAATGCACTCAACCGTCTTCATGATTAAAAATTTGGGTCTGTCACCTGTTTAATAGATTCAGGGAACTCAGAGATACCTGTATTTCACATACAGAGATACCTGTATTTCACATACAGAGATACCCATATTTCACATACAGAGATACCCATATTTCACATACAGAGATACCCATATTTCACATACAGAGATACCCGTATTTCACATACAGAGATACCCGTATTTCACATACAGAGATACCCGTATTTCACATACAGAGATACCCATATTTCACATACAGAGATACCCATATTTCACATACAGAGATACCCATATTTCACATACAGAGATACCCATATTTCACATACAGAGATACCCATATTTCACATACAGAGACACCCATATTTCACATACAGAGATACCCATATTTCACATACAGAGACACCCGTATTTCACATACAGTTTACTATGATTGTCAAATCAAAATTCCTATATTGTGGAACTGCACAAATTAGAACTACTTTTGGACAAGAAAGTTTTTTTATTTGTAGACATAAATGTACATTAAAAAAGATTAATAACAAACTTTGTGTGAAAAAAATCGGATTAATGGGATTTTCGGATAAGAGAAGATAAGAGGGTCAACTGTACCAGATTTATTTCCAAAATCAAACATATGTGTCGTAATAGATAGTGTAGACAAGTGGCATGATTTTCGAACTACACAACTTTCTATTTTGTCTAATACATTTTTATCATTCGTTCCTTGTTGAAAGTAATCACGAATTCTGTCCATACCTGAGTTAAGTAATTAACTGTTGGAATACTTTTGAAGTACGGCATACATTCCTTCTAGAAAAGAACATGAAAATAGTAACCTGAACATTTTAGAAAGCCACAGAAAACCTTAACATCTTCATTTATCTCAGGCTTGACTTGGCAAGTGGTAATTTGAGTATTCCATTATTACAAGAAACTTTATAACACACATGTACTTGTTTCAAACCTTAAAGGTTTTACGTGTTTTATTCAAATAACACTGGAGAAGAAATATTTTATTCAATGGAAACCTGTCCCAAATCATAAAATCAGGTACATTATTGCAAAGATTGCGAAATTTGATTGATTTATAGAATCAAAGCATGCATTAGATAATGTCGACCCGTATCCAATGGATAAAGAGCGGGTGATGATTTATCACATATGTTGAGTGAAAAGATTTATTTTTCAAATAACCGGTTTGTCCACGGAACTGTGCAACATCAAATCTGCGATCAGTTCTAACTGAGTAGAACACTGACAAGAAATATGACAAACTGATCGTGGGATGTATTGTATTATGATGCCGACTAGGGATTGAGACGCAGTATTTTATATTATTAAAAACGCAAATGGTATTTATTTCGGAGAGACTTCTGTAACAAGATACAAAGTCGGACACAACATGCACCTTGTAAATTATATGAGGGGGGGTGTACTTGCACAAAAATGAACAGGAGGGACCATAGGGTTGTCCTACAAACAAAGACAAACAAATTGTCATAAAATAGGACGACATGATATGAACATCTCATGATGTAAAAACATGACTTGACGTCTAACAGTAAGACGACAAACTGATATAAACTAGTAAAATCACATACACATTATATTGGTAAGATGGCTTAGTCTACGTCGATATGATATATTTTTTGATAAAGTCGCAATAACTTATGTCGAAAAGATTAATCTATATAGACAGGCAATACAGCTTACAAAAGATAATCATTTACGTCGATTTAAATACATCGATATTATCACATCATCGGATGTACCGTGCGCGTTTTCTTAGTGTACTATAAACGTTTCTTTAGTGTACCATAAGCATTTCTTTAGTGTAAAAGATACGTTTCTTTAGTGTATCATATACGTTTCAATATTGAGCTATTGACCGATGTTCTTGTAATACCAATTTTTAAATTGGTGTATTTTTAATGGAAGGAATACAATAAAAAATCACTTCTGTTTCTGTAAAAGGGGTTTCGGTTATTGATAATAGTATTATACGTAAAGACAATTCAGATTTATTTTCAGGCTGTACTGGAATATTGACATGGGATGTAATTAGCTAATGTGTCATTTTGTATGCTATTTCACGAACTAATGGACCTGATCATTCCATGTCATTATGTTATATTGTGATTGTTCGTTTTTATATAATGATACTATCAGTGCAGATCAAACACATAATTCACAAGTTTCACAGTGGTTATTTTAAGGACACTTTTTTAGCAATCGTGATGTCCTTATTGATGTATATATGTATTAAAACAGTACAAAATCGCACCATGCGTTTCTTTCACGGCGTTGGCAGGTATACATCAATACAACAGTTTACTGTTATTGGCGAAATGGCATAGGAAGCTTAACAATTAGACAATGGACAACATTTTCCATGTACTACACGTGTCTTCCACTAGAAATAAAGAATATATAAACGCATTAAAATTTGGGCTAAACCTTTTACAAATGGATCATATAAAAAATAATTTTATGCTCTGGTATGTAAGACTGGTTATAGAAATTATTAAGATATGATTATGCTTTTCCTAAATTTTTGTTAATAAATTTGTATCCGTCTTACAGGGAAAATGATCAGATGTTTGGACACGGTCTTTCAATGATGGATCATCTGGAATACGAGGCAATAAATTGTGTACATATAGATTATTTAAAACTGATTATGAAGATGTCAACTCATTATACCACAGCGTTAGAGGGTCCCTTTCAGTAAATTTCATTGTGGTGTTTCCCCACTACCTGTACGGACAGGTCGTTGAAAGTACACCTGTAATTGGTCGTGAGTGCCTGTTCTGCGACAACATTGAGAACGAATGTCATGTATTTCTAATTTGCTGGAATGTAACCTGTCTAAAATGATCAGTTAATGTTCCTATTCACCAAAGTTGATATAATTAAGATATATGCATTTTTAGGTCTAGTTTTACGCCGGATTAGTGACTCCTCCTTGGTTTTACCTTTGTAACATGTACAATATCATGGTCGTGAAAACTTATGACATTTCGTTTTACTTGCAGTACATTTTTAGTAGGCAACGGTATCTTATCTATACTATATATGTATATATATATACATACATGTATGTTCACATGAGCCTAGTTGATGATTTTATGTTATGTAATAAGTCATGGCTGTCTCAGAATCCAGTATTGTTCTATTTGTTAAGATTTTAACATTGCTTACGGTTGACTCTTCACGTATGAGAATTGTCGCGGAAAATCTTCACCATACTATCAGTTGTATCTTACTTCAAATTTATAATCGTAAATACTAATCATTATTTGGGTATGTCTTGATATTCTATGTTATGTTACATGGCATAATAGCGTGTATTTCTTTGATTTGTATTGGGACTATTTGTTTTAGTCTGCGGCAGTACGCTTTGTTTGACTGTCCGTTGTCTGATTTTGATTGGTTTTGGCATGTCACGTGACCAAAGGTTTGGTGGTGGGTATGTTTAAAGTAAACTGTTTTACGCGCCTTCCTGGCGCTTCGTTCCTGGTACTTCGTTATTAGACTTCATCCGTTACTGAATCCGTCAAACGGACATTCATGTATGAATATTTTTATCAGTAAAAATTGATAAAATATTCGAATGATTGTGCACATCAATGTCGATGTATACGCTGATTTCTAATTATGAACATCCTTTCAAATAATTCTGAAAAAAAAACAATATGCACTGAAATACTTTTCTAATTAGACACAATTAACAGTACTTTAACTTTCAGCCAGTTTCTCAGATATTTCTGA
Source organism: Lutraria rhynchaena (assembly GCA_008271625.1). NCBI lineage: Eukaryota > Metazoa > Mollusca > Bivalvia > Venerida > Mactridae > Lutraria > Lutraria rhynchaena. The sequence continues at coordinate 623,008 of VIBL01000174.1, forward strand.
GTAATGATATTGTGAAGTTTTATCAATTAAGAAATATACGTACCCTCGGATGTAAAAGCTTGCTAATTAGAGAAAACTTGGTATCCATGACCGTGCGTATATTTATGCTGATAAAATCGTACAATATTTCTATACGTTATACTTCTTAGCGGAGATGTAGCGGTATTGTTGGATGTTATCCTAATGAGAATTAACTTGTAATGTTCGAAGTGAACTGCCTCGTAATTCGATTGCACGAGACGGCGCCTTAATGACTCGTGCCTGTTGAGATACTTGACCCCTGAAAGGACGTTTCTGCATGTTTGTTCAGCTTCACTCATCAATCACATTTCAAGTACGGTTGAGCACTTAATGCGAAAACTTTTCTACAGAAGATGATTAAAGTAAATAAAGCTTGCTTCGCGTAATTAATTTTGTGTCCAGTCATCTTAATTAGCGCTCGTCTCTCATAATTTGGAAACTATCAAATTGTATTTACACAAAAATCGATTCGTTTTGTATATAATATCATGACTCAGGGTTAGAAAAACATACCAAACACAAACCTTAAATATTAAACGTGAACTGAATGCCTACAAACTACATAATGATCCCTCGGTGATTGTTTCTTCCTATTTTATAAATCAGTACCAATATTTAACTGATTTTAGATATCAAATCTTCGTCCATGGTGGAATAATAACGATTTCGATGTTTCTAGCGTGATGCCTGTAATCAATACTAGTTCAGTTATTTCCCGACAGGCAGTTAACCCAGCCAGTTTCCTGGATTCAGTACTAACCTTATGCTCCTCAAGTAACTGCCAAATTCTCCACTGGAATAACCTCGGGTGGAAGACTAGTGACGTAAGAGGAAATAAAATTATCACACGTAGAACACGTGTCACGCTCATGATTCGATTTCATAAATCCGAGGTCCATGGACCTAATGTTTTACCTATTGAATTTTACGGGCAGGGTACGGTCCGTCACTCTATCACATTAAACGCACGCCACTCTCAAATTACAAAATTTTGACAAATACAAAAAATTGCATAAATTATGCAAATTTAATACAATATTAATGGTTTAAAAAAACAGGTATGGATTTTATGTCAACATTATTTCAGTTGGCCTAACCAGTACTTCTGAATTTTACACCGGTGCTAACATATTCCGCTGTATTCCGTCTTAACATATGAATTGGATTAGACCCACTTTATGCGTTTTCGAAATTTGGAAACTTCTGCTATGATGTAGTAATTGCCATTAAAACAGAACTTCAGTCTGTGTTTTTTTAACCATAACACGTACATAAGTCTTTTGATATGTATAACAAGTTTATACTTATTTTTATGTATTTATTCTGACAAAATATGATCATAGGTCATTTATGACAAATTTCACATATTGTGTTGAGCCGTATATGTCACAAATCGAACATGTAACACGAGTGGTAAATAGATCGAATATATCACACGCGTCATATATTTAGTCGAATATGACATGATTACCAAACGAATACTGTATGTGAAATGTGATGTATTCGTCTGACGTAAGATTTTATATACACACTAAAACGAATATATCACACGCAAAAATGAACGCATGAAACAGAAATTGGCAACGAATACATCACATTCGTCAACAGTTTTGAAAGAAAAACATACTATTTTAAACAGTCACATTTTATTGAACATCGTATTTATGCCACAACATTTTTTATGGCGGACTAAATGATCCACACGATCATTATTATAATCCTCGTCATCATCATCCTAATCAAAATCATCACCTCCACCACGAACATCATCATCACGATGATTATATAGAACACCATCATCATCAGCACCATAACGACGGCATAACGAGGAGCGTGATAATAACATATTGTTCTTAATGATCATGATCGTGATGCTGGTTGTGGTGATGATAATGATAATCCTGACAGTAGCAATAATGATGCTTATGATGCTAATGGTCGTCATTATGATGATAATGAGGCTGGCCATTGATGATGATGACGACAACGATGATGATGATTACATTAATTATGATCGTAGTGATTAACGTGATTATGTAGATGCTGCCTCAGATGATCTCTGTAATCATAGTTATAATAGACGTGATAATGATGATGATGATTAAAATAATGACTTTCGACATGATGATAATGATAATTGTGGTGGTCATGATGATGATAGTTGTCATTCCGCTGCTCATCGTGATGATGATGGCCGTCATTATTATTGCAATAATTGATTATTATGTTGTTGATAATGATGATGAGGAGAGGTACCGCGATGATGATGAATTGATGATGATGATGGCCATGTTTGTGATTATGTTATAATTTGCAGTTCAATAAAACGTGTGCGACATATACATTTTAACTTTTAGTTGTGAAATTGAGCAAACGTATATGTCACATAAGACATATGTCATTTTTACGGTCGAGTATGCCACGCACGTGTTAGATATTTGATTTGTGATACATGCAGCTTAACATGCTCTACTAATTTGCAAAATTGTAAACAAACCCATCCATTCATAGGTATAAATGGAGCGTGTTGTTAAGCAGAAATATGCTGTTATTAAGTTCATATTTAGCTGTACTACATTTTCAATGTCGTAAACATCAACAAAATTAAGCAAGAATAACAAGAGACTTTTTTGTAAGTTTTTTATCACCACGATTAGAGCCCCTTTAAAATCAGTATTTAATGAAAAATACGAAGAATAAGTTCATTCTTTATACAACCAGGTTCTTGTAGATACATTTAACCATGAGGCTAAATTGATACAAAAATTCATCATGGCATGCAGTGAAAAACGCATCCGTTTTACGACCTCTGTCTGATCAAGCTTTTAAAACAATTTGTTTAATTCATATAAGTATTCATTTTATTGCGGAACTTCTCAACACTTCTGTGAAATAAACTTCGAGGAAGAAATTAAATCGTATTTTACTCGTGATAGATAATGGACTTACGTGAAACATTACGCCTGCCGAGAAATGAATTTACATACAAAAGATTTTGAAATAACACCAACAATATGCGCCTGACACACACCGCTTTATGAGCTGGTATTTTGAATGATGAAGTAAGGAACTGAAATAAAAGATTGTATATGAAGTAGTATATTGCTTACGTACAGATATCACTAACTTGTATATTTTCCAGAACGTAAGCAATAGAACATACATATGTTATTAAGCGATGTGTGAAATAATTGAGTGCTTTGTCTCTTAGTTCACTTTTCACAAATTACTTCCGTCAGATTTGAAATTTCCAATAATTTGTGATAATTCCCATGATATGCAATAAGTTGTGATTATTTCATAAAAAGTAATATTTCGATCCAGAGACAAACGCCTCCCATGAACGAGTTTGAAGTGTCTATTTGTAAGTAAGTGCTGATGAAAATGTATTCTGTACAATAAAAGTGAACAGCTCCTCACACGAAATTTAATTCACTGAAATATCTCATTTAGCGTATCGATGCACGATTATGTACCGCTAAGGGAGATAATCGCTGCAGTACTTGTTTGTATGTACTCCATGAGTGCTGTGTATGTTGTATTACATGATTTAATTTACGCTGCATATATATTCAAGAATATTTATATGGTAAAATAAATTAATAGTACATAAATCCAGGTTCGGTATGCCGTATCTAATCACTTAAACCTCGAATACACTTGACATGAAATAATTTATTATATCTTAGGCGGGATTAAGTTCACTTGCAGAATTTAACCCACACACCGTCGTCATAAACATTCACATGTTAGAACAAGATCGCTTTTCAGATCGATTTGTTTACACTTATTGGGTTATTTGTACATTGTTTCCTGTTTTAAGATCTGTGGAATATTTCGGTGTACAAGGTGAGTTATTTAACTTTAATCCCAGATAAAGTCACTCGCACGTTTCTGACACAATTGTACAAACATTTAGTAATATACCACAGTTAAATTTCATTTTAACAGATAAATTTACACTAACGAAGAACTATCTTGATTGAGTTTCGGATACGACCTTTTGGATATATATGTGTAAAACATTTGATTGTGTAAGATTTACTGTGTTATCATAGTTAATAGTTATCGAATATTCGTAGGCCATGGTAATATTACAACTTCACGATAATCAAAGCTCTTGTTCTATTATTTTAAAACATTTTCAAACGACCTATTTGTTTAATTCAGTCAAAAAATATAAGCATATGTAATAAAGTAAATATTAGTCGATGAAATTATTTAATCAAAATGCGTGGAATTCAAGATGATAAGAATGTAATATGACGCTATTTGGTCCATTAACAGACAGTCAACACGCACAAATTTCTATCACTAAATGATTGTTAACCTTTCACGAATGTACGTGACACAGGCGACAGACAGTATCAAAGCACGTCAAATTGGTCGTGTTTCGTGTTACGTGGCAGTCCCTATTTATGAACCTTCGAATTGAATGATACGTGAATGTAGCAGTGAAAGTAGTTCACGATATGTCTGCAATAAATGATCGATTTTCACACTTTTTAAGGGACTAGACCATAGATTCGTGTTTTTTTAAAGCGGATATTCCGTTCATTGTGGTAATGGTTATTTCATCTAAATTCTACAGTGAAAAACACACAGTAGAAATATGCAAACCAGTCATAATTTATCTTCAATATATTTTAACAAAATAATACATATTAACAAAACTAACATATAATACATACACTAAAATCACTGATATTCAGACCACCTTGCCTTAAAACTCAATTTTAATATTCCTATCAATTTCTATCAATAATCTGCTGCAGGGAAACATTGAAGTAATATATAAAAATCGCCTGGTTTCCGGAATTATCAGAATCCAGAATTTAGGGAAGTTTCTGCATTGTATGTATAAGACTTAGAAAATTGACTTCCATAATGTTCCAGTTTTCAGGGAGTCCGGTATTTAGGTTTTTTAATGTACATTTAATGTACATAATTATTAAGGCTGTATGGAAGTTATTCATGTGCATTAAACTCTCAATATTAAGACAACTTTGGGACAAAAAAGAGGTTGTTTAATTATTAGGTTGAAATACAAAGAATATTGTAGTGGTTGCAAATAACGGTTTTACTGTACATGCAACTATATACAGTAATGATAAACGCATCAAACTAAGTTTAATTATTAAATTAGTTTAAAACCATTTCAACAGACCAGTATGCACAGATAGATGTAATTTAGCGGCGAATTTAGTCCATGATTTGTACTAAAATGACCGTTGATAACCGGGGGCATCTTTTCACCGGTTGCAATTAACTCATGTTTTACATTGTTTAGCCTGCCATGCGTAAAAGTTAATAAGTGATTTAATCGCATGATAAAACTTATTAAGGGGGATAGTCTAAAATTACAGACAAAATTACATTCACAAATAATTCACTTATCATGTATCGGTCTTTTTCTAATAAGGCAGCGGATAATTAAAATTAATGTCGGATTTATTCAGTACTAAATCACTTAAGTCTAAGTCATAGAAATTTGAAAAAAAGATAAAATTAACTGTAATTTCAGAACTAACAAATGACGATGTAAGTGTTTAATGCAATTTGTTTGGTTTTATTGATAGAAAAGAAATAAACGATTTAAAGATAAAATCGTTGTTATGACGTCATCAACATGGCGGCCGGCCTAGAGATTCATGACGCTGCATCAACAGGAGATTTTGATTCGCTAGAAGAATATTTGAGAAGTGGAAAATTTGACGTGAATCTGAAAGATGCAGAGTGGGGCAACAGAACAGCTTTACACTGGGCATGTGCAAAAGGTACACATAATCATAACGAAACGTTGATTCACACTAAAATAATGCCCAATATTTGTATCCATACATAACGACGATTTGTTCAAGTTTCATGCGAATCAAATCTCATATTTCATAAAGATCGATGCACAAATGAAATCAAGCGCCCACATAGCCTGGCAAGAAAATTTAGTTAACCTTTTAAGATCATAATAAATAAGCCACGACCGTGTTCCAGTGGTTAGTGCGCTGGACTTGTAACATGGCGATCCGGGTCGATGTTCCTCCCCATTTTTCCTCCACAGGTGGATAAGCTGCCGACTCCTTGTGGAAGGGTAAGTCAGTACTGGTTAGTAAATAGTCCAGGAAAGCTGGTTAGGTGAACCGGCCGCTGTATATGACTGAAAAAAAAACTGTGGGAAATGTCGTTAAACCCAGAGAAAAAATGAAATAAAACTGGAATAAGGATTGTGGTGAATAACTACACATTGGTCAGTCCGTATCTTATCAATGGCAGAAAGTTGTACAATTATCGATAACTAATTTATGGGGCGAACATTCGTGTGTTGTATATTAATTTGTTATCTATTGAGATTTTACCAAGCTAGTCTACTGGCATCTGTTGGCAAAAGATCAGCTGAATTATGTCTGAATTTTTTTTTAAAAAAAATACAGTAAAACCCCCTGAGACTAAATAAATCCGTCCTGATATTGTTGTGGCCTCAGTATCAAGTTGAAATGAGAAACACTATTAAAAACTGGTCCAAACAAATGCGGTCGTTGTAATAAAGTGGACTTGATATTGGAGTAGTTGCAAATAGAGGTTGTACTGTATTTGTAGGTTTTGTTGAATGTATACGTCTGTTAATGGACTATGGTGCTATCGGTACGGCTAGATCTGACTCTGGCTGGACACCAGCCCATTTTGCTGCCGAAACTGGTAAAATCACTGCATTAAGGGCTTTAAACAATGCTAATATACCTGTTGGATTAGCAGACAAATATGGAGACACACCCAAACGAATTGCTGAAATATACGGCCATGCTGAATGTGTAAAATTCCTGGAGCAGTAAGTACTTGTTTTATTACATCAAACACGTAAAAATGATAATTAAAATAATAGGAAGTTTTCTGTGTCTGAGGTGATAAACCTTATCCCTTCAGCATCAAGTTTCTATAAATGTATTAAGTGTAACATTGTCAATAAAGTATTCAGACTAAGAACTTATTATAACATGATCATGATTATCTAACAACAGTAGAATCAAAGTGCTGTACGGATCATATCAAAACTTTAGTAATGTTTTATCGGTAATTTTGTAATGTATTTTGTAGCATTCCTGTATCTAGACATTAAACAGAAAGTTCGGAATTCTTCGAAATTTATTTTGCTGATAAAATTCTTTCTGAATAATGACATAAACATTTTTTATGTGTTTAAAAGTCGCTTGGTGGTAAGGGACGCTGTTTAGAAATACATAGAATGAACACATAATTCACTTATATTGTTAACTGAATATTCGTGTTAATTGTTTATAATACAATGTACATGATACTGATCATTTAGGCTCCACATGATTTATATGATAAATTTTATGACTTTCTATCTCATTCTCACAACAAGACGATGCACGGTTTTGAGTAATAAATTTATTCCATAAATTGTATAATTTACAATAACAATTAATAGTAAAACTATTATCAATCATAATCAAGTTTATGGGCATGTGGTGTGTAATTAGCCTGATGATTCTATCTTGTCGATGATATTTTTTAATTAAATAGAATGTGATTATCCTTATGATTTCCAAATTGCTGTAAAATGTATTTGTATACTATCAATGTTGTTTTGGATAAAGTTAAGCCGATTGCTAATAGTATTAGACACTAATTTGTACCAGAGAACTTTTGAGATCTAAGATTATTTTGTACCATTGTTGTAAAGGTACTATAATTTGTAGTGTTTAGATTTAAAATAACAAAAAAATATAAAACTTTGAATCATTATTGAATAGACGTATTTTGACAATATTTTAAAAACAATAAAACCTATAAATATTAAGTTTAAATATAGCAAAGTTATTGGAAACCGGTCTGAAATTAAGTGTTCGTCAATATAATTGTTGTGATCACTAATTGCGGTTTTATTGTGTTGTTTGTATGGTCCTCTATACACAAACAGGATCATGACAAAACTAAACCTTGAGGACTTAATCATCGAGATCACTTTGTTTATATGTTTATATTTATATTCATGAATTTCGAAGCATGATATATTTGCTCTTCAGATGTATTTTGGATGAGGCTGCAGGTATTAAAAGACCTGATTTACCTCCCCGCGTCATGTCAGTGTTACGCAGACGATCTCAGCGTTCGTCTGTGACGTCATCCAGATCGTGGTCTCCGTCATTAACTGAGACCAGTTTCACATCGCAATCTATAGCTAGGTATAGTCGTCCGCAAGCAGCAGACGATTCTCCAAAAACTTTTATACTAACAATTTTCAACATTTTCAGGAAGTGTTCTCCTCATGCATGCGCAATATGCACACTGAACGTGTACACATCCGAAGAAAAGTACTCGCACACAGTTTATTACTAATTTTAACCATAGATACATGTCATATGTTTTCGCGATTTTTTTAACAAGTCGCGAAAGCATTTGGCTGTTTTAGCTTGTTAATATCCTACATATTCATACAGTTAAGTGTTTCTTTACCTATGTTTGAAACATAACTACACAAAATTATTTGATTTCTCATGTTACCATAGTTGTGCACTTAAAATTACTCCCAGTGTGTCTCAATATTTTCAGCGACATGTATATTTGAACTCACATCTTTCAATATTATATTTAGTTCCTTATATTACTGTATCTCTTTATTTTTATACTAACACAAGTTTTCCATTCGCATGAAATTGTTATTTTCGATATGCGTCTATTGCTATTTTAGCGTTTAAAATGTATCAACTTACTCGTTGAAATTATGACAAAAAACACCATAATTAATTAACTAACTCATTGAATTGGAAATGTTTTCCTCAGCCGGTTTACAACGATATCAGCTGTTGCCTCTTGAGGAACACTTTTTCTTCACTGAGTTTAACGCCGTTTTTCGACAATTTTCAGCTATATACCGCGACCGGTTCACCTAACTAGTTTTCCTGGACTGTATTCTGACCAATACTAACTTACCCTTCCACAAGGAGCAGACATACGGAAGAAAATCGACAGTTTTGTCCATTTCCAATAGCAGGGCATAACTTGCCGCGACCGGGATTTGAACCCGAATCTCTGGGTTACAAGTCTAGCGCACTAACCAATGGAACGCTGTCGCGGGATTGAGGGGCGCATGTTGGGATCACAGTGACACAATTCAGGTCAAATGACACTGCTCATAAACACGAACAAGAGGAAAATGATGGTTCTTTAAGGTTCCCTGAATTAAGAGCACATTGCTCAGCGATATTGTCACCAGGTATTTATCACATGACTTAAGTTAAAGCAAGTAGTAGAGGGTAAAACAAATAAAACTCTTGGCCTACTTTTCTGGTTAAATCATTGACCTAAATTGTACTTATCGAATACATATTCTTTCTGCTTCTCATAAACACGTTGAAATATAAACAATGTAAAATGCTGTGCAAAGTTTGTTTTGTGAAACAAGAGCCGTAATCCTTGACCTTAGAATCGATATTGTCTAGTATTTAACAAGACCGGAGTCTTCAGGGTCATACAAATCTAAATGTAAACAGGGAAATTGGAGAATTTAAAAGCAAAATTGCAAATGTGGTCAAATAAGGTAATTTTGTGTTTATCTATGCGTGAATGGGAAGAATGAAGATACCTATGAACCAGTACCTAAACATGGCCATATAAGGCATCTGACAGTAACCTGGAAAGCTTATCACTTCATGTAGTATGATATAGCAATCAAAATTGGTCTAAGCCATTGCACCTAATTCCGATTAAGATTGTAGCAGAGATGCGGATGGTAGAGAATAAACAAATTAAAATGGTAGTACGGCAGACCAATGACAACGAACATAAAAGCTCTCCTTGAGCGCAAGGTGTTCAGGGAACCGGAGCTAATGCGTAAAATCTAAGACAAAACCTTTTATCAACAGTTAATCTTATACCAAGTTTCAAAAATAATATCCTGCCATCGCAGTCTTCCAAGTTGACAATATTGTTGCCCCCACTTGTCTTCATATGCTTGGAATTGCACAATTGACTAACAGTTACTGTAGCATGAATGGCATGTATGTGCTCACACAGACCCCTAAAATAATAACTCCGATAATCCACGAATGTTCTCGATATCATTTAGAATATGTTCGTAAAATGATAAGCTTTGTTTTCAGGGATTTATGTGAATTAGATCTACGCCGGAAATTGAATTCATGTACGTTTAGTGAGAATTATACAGTTTATTGATTGTGTTACGCTCAACATGTAACTTAGATTAGATTATGTAACATTATTTAAATAAATAATTGTATTTAGTTGTCTAAATCATTTAGTAACATAGAGTTCTTCAATGTCTTGACTAACATAACACGAAACAATCAGGGAAGTTTGATCGAGATATTCTAGTATTTACTACAGTTGAACACAATGTACATTTATGCTTCAATATTTGGGTCAACATGCGTACATTGTTATGTTGTTTTTTTGTGTTTTAAGAACTTTTTTTATTTTCAGCGCCGAAGAAGAACAAAAATCAAAAGGCATTGACAATAGTATTGAGTGTCCACCCGATGTAGACCGAGAGACGTAGTGACGTCATTATGACGTGATTTCAACGCGTCATTTTAAACCATTTCCTGTTGTGACGTTTGTTTACTAGTCCTTCATTTCATAAAGTTAATTTATGGCCTTACTGTACCGTAGTGAATTCATTTTGAGAAATAACTTCATTTCCGGCATTTGGGGACCATTTGGGACCAAGGAGAGCTAAACAATCTCCAACTTTAACTGTTACAGTTATCTAGTTTTTCATGCTTAAATGATACATTGAATTAAATGGTGCCTGGTGCGGTCAATAATTTTAATATCGTTAAATCCCAGGTTCCGTCAAATCAGCTGGAAAGGAACTTCTGAACACTTGAACATTGAACCAATTAAGTTTTAATTGAACAAATACGGAACTGTTAAGTAGCTTATACGCCTAAAATATTTTATGAGACTACGGGAGGAGAAATCGAGTTCAGTATGAGACTATTTTCACACGAGCAGCTGAATAACATTAAATCAGAATGATTGCTAATACAAATGAACTCGGTAACTTATTTCAATATTTATTTAAATCCGTCCTTAAAGTCAAATAATCATTATTTAGTCGGTCAAATGAAATACAGTGTCAATAAACGGTCATAAACGTTCAATACTTCATCGCATTTCTTTTTATAAATTATATATTTACACACAACAAACCCCCAGTTATCTATATTTTGTATATGAAATTATATTGCATTTTTGTAACGTTTATATTTATTTATGATTTATTTACTTGAAAATAAAAATGTTCATATATCTTATGAAGTCACATTGTTATCATTTGTTTTGTTGATGTGTACCCTTGTAAAGTCCGTACATACGGGCCCGAAGTCTTCAAAACTATTAATTTGAACTCCGTAGATTTTCTGACTTTGTCTCACAGAACACTTTCCGACGATCATGTAACGAAGGTGTCTGTGATCAAGCTGTGTCTGACGATTGCCCACGATTTAATGAGCATAATCAAACACGTGATATATTTATATATGTACAGTTCCTGATCTTTCGTGATTTCTAATTAGCAATTGTTCTTTCGACTATTACTCAAGCAAAGCAGACAGAGGTCACGGGCACATTTCTTGTTATAATTCTTGATACTAAAACTTTGTTTCCATGGGAGTTTACGCAAAAATGGTTGAGATACATGCATGCATTTTTAAATATTATTTGTAATAAATGTTTTAGCGCCGAAGATACAAGTTCTTACATCATCTGACTGTGGTAGCACCCCCTTCCTTGTCTGTGGCCATTTCATGGACATATTTTAGCTAAGATTACAGCTTTTAAACTTTCAGACTTGGACACTTTTTCAACATCTACATACGTTCTTCCTTGTATTTTTCTCAATATCTTTACGCTCGTTTTCATTTCATCTTGTCAGATCATTTGTATAGAGTGTCCGTATTATCTGTTGATCAGGCCACTATCAGGAGTTACTGCTCCTGTAGTACCTTCTTGCTTCGTTTCCACCTGAGTTTCCCATGTTCTTCCATTTTACTACCATGCAATTACTTAACGAGCGAAAACTCTTCCATGTCTGCTTATATGTTCGTAATAATGAATGCCTGAGTTATCTCATGTAGAACAGTTGCTGAAGGGGAGTCATCTGTAATGAATTATTGTTCTCTTATATCACAGTCATAACCCTTGTAAAATTACGATGTTGTATTATGTTGGGTCCGTTTCATGGACATAATTTGTCTTAGGTAAAAGTTTATGAACTTAAAAATCCTGCTTGTTCTATCCTATTGATTGCTTGTGTTGGGAATGGAATGAAAACGAACATAAAGATATTGAGGAAAATATGAGGAAGTATAAAGATTTTGAAAAAGTGTCTAACAACCAATACACGTGGACAGTATAAACAGACAAAATGAAAATATACGGTTAATGAAATCCATTTATTTAGTATCAGATCCATTAGACATAGGTAACAGACAAAGAAACATTCTTTTAACGTCAGTTTTCATCGACCCATTTGAAATAAAACTCTCGTGTTAGGTCATTTCATCTACAACGTAAATAAACAAATCATTTGAGACATGACTTAAGCAAAACTCCAATATTAATCCCATCATTGGGACAAAAAACTCGGCCATAAAACTGAAGTGAAATTATTATCAAGTTGAAATATAGAGAATGAATTGAAAGAAGAAATATATTGAGGTAGACTGTATAGTGAAGTCATCATAATTCAGGGTTTACGGTACCACACTCGTGTCAGATCATACGCATGCATCTACCTAAAATGTAGGTCGTAATAACGATTATAAACAAAATATTGTTAACCAACCGATTTGTTAACTATGTGATTATCAAATCATAGACGGAGACACTGATAAAGGCTTTCATTCCACCAGAGAAAGACGGCGAATATAAACAGATAAGTACCATGTTTTATTACAAAAAAAAATATCAAGGTTAAGTTTTTGAAAAACGTAATTGACAAATTGCAATAGACTATAGACGACACACTGTAATCATGTATATTCACTGATCTTTATCTATATCCAGTTAAGCCCATTTATTGAACAGGAAGAAAATATTTCACTCAGCGGTTGGCATTTGTTAAAATTCAATATGCTATTGGTTAATATGTTACATTAAGAAACAAATAAGCAGAGACTTTACACAACCTGATGTCACGGTACAGTATTTTTATTAGATGACTAGGACGATATCGGTTTTATAGAACAATCGACCGATTTAAACACTTCAGTTAAGTGCACAAACGTGTCTACTACGTTTTTAAAGATCAAATTGGAAGACTCACAATAACATAAAGAATCAGATGGAATATTTTCCTGGATATGTATGGAAATTTTATTGACAAACCTTAGTGAAAAGAAGCGGATTAAGTTTTCTAACAACTGGTATTGGGAGCATAACGTCTACAAAACAACACTATGGTGAGTAAACGTTTGTTTGATGTTATCATTCGTGTCTGCAGGATTCACAATAACCCATGCTCTACAGTACACAAATTATAGGTTCTTTAATAATGCAGGACAGTCTCAGATAATGGAAATTCATCGACATTGTTAGAAAACAAGTTATCGTCACGTTTGTTCACTGAATGAACGTGACTCTATCCGGCATATTTGATGCATGGAAAAAAATCGAAAAAAAATCCAAATCTCAGTTGAATAGTTTAAAAGTAAACTTATAGATAGTAGTGGATATAACGGATTGTTGACATACTTTCAGCTAATCTTTTTATAGTTATAAGCTAGGATGTATTTAGTCTATGGGTTAAACATATTCTTCTTTGTGTTGTATAAAGCATCATACTACTCGAAATTGTCATACATTATACACTTTGACATCGATCTCTGGATCTTAAATAATGACTAAAAATGTTTAATTCATTTGGGAAGGCCAGAAAAAATAATCGCGTTTCCGGTTACCTGATGAACCCTATTTTTTTTGTTGCTGGCAGCAAAATCATTAGAACGAAAATATTGAGGGAAATATGTTCAGACAAAAAGTTAGAAAATTGGAAAAGTAAAGTTTTGCGGCCAACATACATGTACAATGTTTTTTTGTCAAGTAACCGGACGCCGCGGATTTTTTCTGGCATAAGCAAATGACACGTGTTCTATTGTTTATGCACCACAAAAAAGTAAATCTGTCATTACTTGTAGCCTAGAGACGCTGGTACTTGGATGAAAGAAGTCATAGAAACGCTCGATTCTGACCATGACAAGCTTGATGACAAACTGAACGAGTATGAAGGAGATGACAAAGTTGAGATACTAAATCAACTGAAGGTGTGTTGTTTTTTAGTCTGAAAACTTTTTTAATTTCATCCGTTTGTTAGAAAGTTCGGTCCGCCACCAACCGTTTATTGCGTCCTGATAAATACTTCTGGATACATTAATTCTGCGTGATTTATCTGGATTATTGTTCGTTTGTCTTTGATTTCATCTTGAGGAATACGGAAGGAATCATACTCCAGATTGACGTAAAAATTATCATTATGAAAACTTATGATAAGCCACTGTAAGGTAAAGGTTCATTTCACAAGTACATTCAAACATAATTACACCACCTGATTGACTAAGGCAGTATAATATTTTCCGAAGATCTTGGCTAGTGTTGCAGTAAATGAGACATAGCAATCCTCGATATAACTTGATACACTCTTTACTATAATTACTATCAAAAAGGTAGTGATTCTAGTTTGGGAAAAATCTGTAATCATATCCCTTTATTACAGATTTCTTGTTTTCTTCCTATTTTATAATTATTTAATGTTTTTCTTTCAGGACGGTGAATGCATTCTACATATGGCTGTGGGCAATGCAGATACCATGGAAGTTCTTCTGGAACATGGCGCTCAACATTCAAAACAGAACGAGGTATGACCAGTAGCTCTTTACATACAAGTATCACATTAATAATTTGAGATAAATCAAGATCAAACATTAGATTAAGAAAATTCGGCCTTTTATTCATCATTCATTTGAAGATACTTATAAAATCACAATATTTTATGATACATTATACCTGTAGATAATAAAAAAACTTAGTAATGTAAAGTGTTTAATACGATTAAATCATTAGTGTAGAAAATGTGTTAGTTTACTACAAAGTGCAGCTTTTATCATTTTAAGTATCTATTTTATTTTAGGATTTATTTAGGAATCCTCCAATGAGGTAATGCCCGAATATTTATCACAATATATTTCTTTTCACATCATAGTTCATCTTTCTAGAACCACCGTAACCTTTAGTTGTCACAAACCTCAAAATATAGCATGTACATAGCTTGGAGCCATGAAAAAATGAACAATACATAAATATATTTGTATTTAAATATTCTACATATTGCAGAGCAGATATGTATTTGCATATTGTAATAATTATAGATCAATATTCTTTAATAGGGTAATTCAATATTACCCATTAAAATACCAACTTGACTACTTCACACATTTTAAATAAAAGATGTATTTCATTAGATAAATCGATATAATAGTCCTAATAATTGGCATTTAGATTCACCCCCGTATTTATTAGTATTAGATTACTAAAACACGGAGAGAATATGATTTAACCTCAACGTTAAGACCGTCTATAAGACTAAAGAACGATATCCATACACACGTGGTGTCATTATCAAATAAAAATATTGGTGAAACTTATAAACCCGATACAAAGTCACCATTATGATGAAGTGGTCTTAATATTAAGGATTTACCTAAACTATTTTGTATTGTATGTTCACTTCAATTACAGTTGTATAGACGCCTTAATTATCGTATTTTAGAAACATTGATTCGTGTGAGCAGAAGATTTTGGTGGATATATTTATCTAACTTCAGTTCAATTCATTGAGTATTATCCATCTCAAATTAGCAAAGGTGCTGCCGCTGAAGTTAGTATTGTGTTAAGCATGCCATCAATTCAATTATCACTTGATACAAGGTTTATCCGAGACTTTATATAAATTTACACAGCAGACGTTTTTCTGTAGTTATCCTATGAATTAATTCAATGCTTCAACACTAGTAAACTAACACTTATTACACAGTTCTATTCAATTCACAAGCATTTAAGTATGTTCGTTTTATATGACTTATTGTCACTGGGGTTTAACGCCATTTTCAACAATTTTTCAGTTATATACGGCGACCGATTCACCTAACCAGTTTTCCTGGACTGTTTGCGAACCAGAATTAACTTACCCTTCTACAAGGAGTCGGCAACTTCTCCACATGAGGAGGAAAATTGACATTTTTGTCAAATTTTCATGGAAGGATATGACCTGTCGCGACCGGAATTCGAACCCGGATCTCGGGGTTACAAGTCCAGCGCACTAACCACTAGACCACGGCTGCGGCCACAAGCATTTATGGACGGTCACATAAATACATATACTAAATAGGCTAGTTAAGATAAAGTAAGAAAAACTATAAAGTTATTTTCTCACTACAGTGAAACCTCAATACTAAGGCCATTTAAGAAACAAAATAACGAATTTAATGTTGAAGTGGTCTTATTATCAAGTTGAAATATAGAAAAATATGGAAGAAATATTGAAATATCAAAATAGTTTTGATCTTTAAGTGGTCGTTAAGTGAGGTTTTTCCGCATACCACAATACCTCTTCACTTTTTTCGTTTTTTTTTTCGTTCAACAGCAGAGTAATTACTTTCTCGTGTATTTTAGACAAATTAATCAATAATCTTTAATCAATAAAATTCTCGCAGATTTCTAGCTTCTCTCTATCAATTAATGATATTAATGCAGCATTCGGTTTACAAGCTAACATAAAATGCGCGCACCGAGTGCCACATTAAGAAAGTCATTTTGATGGTTATCAAGTTTGTTAGAATATTCTATAAACACCGTCAATCAGCTGTGTTTCTGTCATTTCTTATGGGTTACAAAATAGATTTTAACTCCACCCAGAAATCATAACCATTCAATTTTTCCATTCGAATGTCAAATTTAAGTCTTATGAGACTGAAATTGTGTGTTCATAAAATGATTACATTGATTCAGTATAATTCCTCATGATTTTATTTTAGAGGTTATAATTATATTTCTATATTTTATCAGTCCATACATAATGGACAGGATTTCGAACGCACAATGATATAATTACGAGTGCGTAGATTTCATGTTTAGCAGCCTGACCACAGCTAACTCTGGTGTGATAATGTCACCCAGACGGTAGATTCGATTTTATCTCGATTGAAACGGACCAAACAAAATTTATGCATACATTTAGTAAAGAAATCCGCTGAGAACATATTTGAATATGATTTCGGACCCTGGCAACTGCTAATTTCCCAGCAAGAAATGTGCAGTTATCAATAAAGACATTTTATTTCAGACTGGACTCCAGCCTATTCATATTGCTGTCATGGAAGATTTCGTTGAGTCTTTGATGATATTGTGTATCCACGGGGCGGACATCAACGCTTTGACGGTATTTTACATTCGTTATTGTACATATGTATTTTTATTCATTTGTTAGTTTGTGTTGGCCCTATGGGTTTATGGTGCTTCATTACAGTTACGTATGTCAGCTTTCCTAGGCTGACATTCTCGGTAACACATTACTTGATAACGGAAACACTTTAGTGTTGAAAGAATTTTTGGGTTCCTAAATATGGTGTAATAATCAAAATATTACTGTTTCTAATTATATATGATAAAAACTGTTTTCAATTGAGAAGACATTTATTTCAGGGTGACGATAAGACACCGCTTCAACTTGCTGCAGAATGCAACTCAAGGGGTTGCTATGATGTGCTACATATTTTAGGTGCAACGGTAAGAAAATATATTAAGCATTATACAAAAAAAAAACGAGAAATGACAGAAACTGTCACAAAACCAGGTTTTCCATCTCCAGATGTTTACCGTATTCCTACCTTCAGTAAAATGTTTTGCCTATGACATGCACAAGTTTGATTTTAATTGCTCATACAGGCAAAATGATCAATGGATGTGGCACTGTTAAATGTTGCATCGCCGTTAAATGTCGAACCTACCGTTAAATATCGTACTTATCGTTAAATGTCGCAACGTTGCCGTTAAATGTCGCAACCACCGCTAAATGTCGCAAAATCGCCTTAGTCACTAGACTGGAACCACTGCATTCTTCGCGAACAATGTACTTAATATACACGATGACCTATTACCTCTGAGTGAATCCAGCGGAGCATCAGCGGAATTTAAAAAAAGAATTAAATTTACTTAAAATCTCACAGAAATGAGACCGCTGCACGATCGGACCCTCTAGAATATTGACCAACGGATCCACCCTTGTACCTAATGCGCCCCAGTACATGTCAACTTCTTTATTTACCCCACTTGAAACAGTTGTAGCTGATTAAAAATAGCCACAAAGATGTGTCGCCACCCGATTCAGCTTGCCAAGAAGTAGTAGTAGTAGTAGTAGTAGCAGTTATAGTAGTAGTAGTAGCAGTTATAGTAGTAGTGGTAGCGGTAGTAAGGATAACAACTGTAATATTTATTGAGTGGGTTAAGGAATTTAATGTGAAAATGAAACAAGCAGTCCGCAATGTAATTCCTCTTCTGGATAATGCATCATTGCATCCCACAAATTTGAAATTATCTAATGTGATATTGGTATTTTTTGTCTGCTAACACGACTTCTATACTTCAACCACTTGACCAGGGAATCATAAAGAGTGTGAAACAATTTTCTAGGAAACATTTGCTAACATCGGTCATCGCAAGAATTGAGAAAGAACATGTTGTCAGTGCTGATACAGTATCAAAAAGTGTGAATGTCTTAGATGCGGTTCAGTAGATAAGTGCTGCTGTTACGGATGCTAAGTGTGAAACAGTGATTAAGTGTATCTGTAAATCAGGTTTACGCAAAACAGTGCTAAATATTGAATTTTTGAGTGATACTGATGACAAAATTCCTATTATGGAACTTGTTGAACTTGTGCGTGTGCCAAAAAATACTGTAACAGATGCCAGGACTCCACAAGATATTGTCAATTTGGATATTGATGTTCCAGTCAGCGACGATTTAAATGAAAATTGGGAAGATGAGTTGTTGTGGAGATTCAGTAGACACTGATGAGGATGATAGTGATGAAATTGTGAATGAATCAACTGACTGTCAGATAAAAACACACCAGGATGCCCTACATTGGATATACCAAATTAAGCTTAATTGCCTCAAAAAAAAAATCAGTTTAATACTAAGATTTATTCCAATATTCAACCAAGCTCAGAAAGACTTTGAAAAGCTGCCAAATAATGCTATGTGTGCTGGAAAGCAATCAACTCTTGATGCCTATTTCACAAAGAAATGAATTAATAGAAATCTATGACAGTATGGATGTCTTACATGTTAAAATCATTGCATTGCCTCATGTGCATTGCATTATTATAGCATTACATTAATGCCATTTTACATCATACATTATTATAGCATTACATTAATGCCATTTTACATCATACCTTATTATAGCATTACATTAATGCCATTTTACATCATACCTTATTATAGCATTACATTAATGCCATTTTACATCATACATTATTATAGCATTACATTAATGCCATTTTACATCATACATTATTATTGCATTATATTAATGCCTTTTGTACGTTTTAAATTATTGTTCCATTACATGCCTCTAGATCTTGTTAATAATTTTTCATCGCATAATGTTAATTTCCATTAAAATAGTTATAAAATAGCAACAGCTTTATTTGTTATTTTGTATTATTTATTGGTAGATAGATATGACAGAAGAAAACTGACTAGGAATACTATGTACCACTGATAAGAACCATCCCGTTATTAAGACAACTTTGCTTAAGAACGAAAGGTGATCTTAAAAGCGGGATTTCACTGTATATAGTGGTAGCAGTGGTGGAAGGAGCAGAAGTGATATTAAGACGATAACGATATAAAAGACGGCGATGACGATAACTCGCGGTGACGCTGATGGCAGTTATATAATTATGTCGCTATTACTGTTAACTGATTGAATGTGGTCTAATACGGCTCTACCAGTTAGTTTATACCCTTGAGTCTTAAATTTCAAAGCTACTCATTCACACTTTGGATAACATTTTTGATGATAACGCCATTAAAAATAAGTGTCAAACATTGGTAAAAACTATTCTTTCGATGCATTTCATGTAGGTATGATAATACAATTCAAAAGTATGAAACTCCACTTACAAACAAGATATAACGTTTAATAGAAAGACAAAACTGCAGGCTAACATACAATTATCCGTAATTAAAAGACGAATACAATTATATAAAACAATATACAATGTACTTTAAGGAAATGCTTTACTCATGGTCCTCAACAAAAATACAAATGAAATTCTTGTTTAATTTCAGGTTTTTAAGTTTCATTTTGCTATCTATAACATATAATTAGTGGATTTTATATTTCAAACAAGATAAGAGGTCAATATTTTAAAATTAAAGAATATTTCGTCACCAGCGGGCAGCTGAATAAGCCTCCGTTATTCAAGATTCGAATTAACTAAATATTCACAAATCAGAACTCTCCCAACGCTTAAGGAGTATAATCCACCAGTTCCTTTGAGTTTCTCCTGAAAATACACGTTGCGACATTTAACTTTAAAATTGCGACATTTGCTGGCAGAAAATTTTGCGACATTTAGCGGCGGTTGCGACATTTTACGGCAACGTTGCGACATTTAACGGTAGGTGAGACATCTAACGGTGCACAATGGGCCATAATTCTGCCAAAATATTATTAAATCTCAAAACCCCAACAATATGCACTTGATGACAATAGTTCTTTGAAAGTTTGATAAAAATTCCTTGAAAAATAAAGGAGGTTATTATTCCTTCATATATTGCATATGTGCAAAATAAATCAAACTACAAAACCCTGACAACATGAGTCTCGTCACTTATGATCTCAATAGTTTTACGAAAGTTCAACTGAAATCCCTTGAAAAATGTAGGAGGAGTTATGCGCGGAAGTGTTTTTTTTTATATATTATATATGCGCAAAATACACAAAGGGCATATTTCTGCCAAAATATGATCAATTCACGAAACCCGGAATATATGCGCTGGTGTACTTGCTGACAATAGCTCTGTGAAAGTTTGGTTGAAATCCCTTAAGAAATGTAGGACAATTTGCAAACATATTTTTTATTTTACTTTTGTGTAACAGTGACCTCTGACCTAGAACCACCAAATACAATCCCAAAGTAGGTCTTTATGTTAAGCATGCTATATAAAAATAGTGAGAATCTGCCAATTACAACATTTATGATACATTTGTATAGTTGGATCCCAAAGGTAGCTTAATGGTAAGGTTTTACTGCTTTATACCACATACTTTGCTATTATACCATTGTAATATGTGCAGTCCCAGTTTGTTGAATTGCCATCAATACATAAAAAAGACTTCAAGCTTCTATTGTTAGAATGAGGTCAGCCTCTGCAATTTCGATGGTTATTTGTGGCTATATTTATATGTGTGGTGAGGCTGGTAATTCCCAGGAGTCCGAACGGTTCACTTTCTAACCAAAACACATCATGAGTCAATCTTTCATATATACCATACATAATAGTAATTTATCAATAAATGCTGTTTAAATGCATGTTTATACATTTTAAGATGCCCGAAACCGCTGTAGACAGACTGCTGAAAAACAAAAATATGAAGTACAATTATGAAGTTTTTCAAAATAGCTATAAAGACAAGTAAGTAGACATACCGTTTCACATGACAATTAATATTAAATTCCAACTATTCATTCTAAATACACGTCCTATAGTTGAATGCACTTGCGCTATGGAATTATTGATATTGAAATGGTTAGAATTAAACATTGATCACAATTATGGTTGGTTTTATCCTTCGAAGTTTGTTTAGTTAATATGTCCAAATGTGAATTCTAACTAATCACATCATTTACTGAAGATTTCTTTCAAGTCAGGTGTCCAGATTTCCTTAAGGTATTACCTACTTTATATGCAACATGTACTTATGTATACCTATGATAAAATTGCAAAAAAAACAGACCCCTCGTTGGGGATACATTCATACTTAAGGTGTAATATGACCTATGAACTCAATGCAATTTCGATATTGAAATTTTTGTTCTGAGTTTTTTCCTTGATAAAAAATCGAAACATATCTATTTTTCTTTATTTAGTCAGATTCATACTGAATTTTTGCATCATTTTACCGTAAGGTTTCATTGAAATCGATTTTGAAAAAATAGTTACTCCCATAGATTTCAATGCAAATTTAAAATGACAATAACTCAATGATTGTCGTCGGTTTTGATAAATCTCACGGTGATTCATTTTCTGTCCTTGATAAAAAATCGAAACATATCTATTTTTCTTTATTCAGTCGGAATCATACTGAATTTTTGCATCATTTTACTGTAAGGTTTCATTGAAATCGATTTTGAAAAAATAGTTACTCCCATAGATTTCAATGCAAATTTAAAATGACAATAACTCAATGATTGTCGTCGGTTTTGATAAATCTCACGGTGATTCATTTTATGTCCTAGAAACCTACATAAAAAGGTTTCTAAAATCTCTCAATTGTATTTTGAGAATTTCGGACATTATGAAATTGTAATACATGTATAAACTTGCTTTAAAGAGTAAACCTCACTATGTATTAAGAAATGTCCAATACTTCATAATGTTGATAACCTTTTATAGGAAGATACAGACTACCGTGGCTAAAGTGACAGATACGGATAAAACAGTGGATTTCAGGGACCGTTCAAATACCTCTGTTGGAATTTCGATAAAGAATCCATCCCTTTCGTGCAATATTCTGGTTTGTCGAATGGAACCGGAATTGCAATCATGCTGTTCGCGGATACCAAAGGTATTCATAGTTCTTTTCTATTCGATCTAATTAATGTAAATCAAGACTCAGATATGTTGTATGGACTGTGTGAGTAGAGTTTCTAGTTCGGAATTATGAGCACTAGTCATTGGATGAGTGTCAGGGTAGTATCCATGATGGAAACTATTATTCCTCAGATGTTACTTAGGCATGTTTTGTTGGCAATGTGGACGGAATTTAAAGTCTGTATAATTCTACTTCACTTAACTATACACATATGATATTAGCTCTTTGCAATGAAGTGATTTTTCTGTTAAACTCATCTTTCAACCGAATTTCAATAATCGTAAGCATATTTTTTTGTGTAAAAAACATCAAAAAAGAATATTCCGTGATCGTTGGACAAGTTGGAAGTATATGAAGAAAAGGACACATTACTGATACAGAAAATCACCACATTTTTCGGTCAAGAAATTACACTTCCCGAAAATAAAAAAAAACAGTCTGAAAGTAGAAACAAAAAAGTATATGTTTCTTACGAATGAGTTTAGAAACCTTCAGCTAAATCTAGAAAAACAATAAGACGAAGAAGCGTCAAAACAGTTAAAAAGTCATTATACTACTCTACTTTTGCTCGGCACCAAAGTTTCTCACTATATTATGAAAAGTATAAAATTGATTAAATCATTTATTTTGCATAGTTTGATTCAACAGTGTTTTGAGATGGCCCCCAACCTAAATCCAAGCTATTGAAATCGTGGAAAGCATGCACCCCTCGTTTTCCTGTTGTTTTTTTAGTGGGAGCAGAGACACATTATTGCCTTTACACACCGACATTTTTACTCATTCCAAAGTGAGACTTTTAAATGGTCACCTTGACATGTGAGTGAAGTAGGGATGTGGAGGGGTTTATGGATGGTGGAGAAGGGGGACACACACCATAAGGTTGATGTGGCGCTTGGTGTACAGTGTGGTACACCCGTGAGGAAGCATTGCGGAGGCAGACAAAGGGTGACGACAGCAGCTCAAGACCGATTTTTGATTATCCGGGCCCGTCAAGAACGGTTTGCGACACCAAAGCACCTTCGTAAATACCTTAATGCTTCTGGGTTAATGTTTGTACTCAGATGGTGCGTAGAAGGTTACACAAGGGTAATCTGCGATCAAGAAGACCCTATATAAGAATGCCATTGATTCGTCGTCACCACCAAGCCCGTTTAGAATGGGCCAGGGAGCAGGTTAGGTGGACCAGGCAAAACTGGAGACAGGTTTTCTAGGTCAGCTGTGGTGTATGGAAGCATCAACAGGGATGGACTGACCTCGTTGTGCTAAATAGACGTATATTGACTGGTCAGTGGTACATTGATGGGATGTTAGACACCCAGGTTAGACTGTGTGCCGGGGCAATATGCGATCAGTCCCTTTTAATGGACGATAAGGCGCGTCCGCACAAGGACTGGGTGGTCCAGGACCACCTGAACAGGGAGGGTATTAATCGCCTTGACTGGCCAGTTCAATCACCCGACCTAAATCCAATTGAGCACATGTGGAATGGGCTGCAGGTACGAATAACAGCTCGCCTGGTGTGACCTAGAAGCATCCAGGAGCTTGAGGCCATGTTAGTGCAAAAATGGGCCGTAATCCCCAGTAGGACTGTCAGAAACCCCATAGGGAGAATGAGAAGGCGTTTCCAAGCAGTTGTCGTTTGCAATGTATCACACACGCGCTAGTGAGTCAAAACTTGTAAACTTGAATGGGGTTGTGAAAATTTTGAAACATGTTGCGTGTCTAAACATCTTGGATATGGGGGGGTCCTCTACTGTGCGCATAACTAATAAATTGATTAAACATGAAATTGACATTAAAATCATTTGTGCGACGGCAATCAAATCATTGCCGAAGATGTTCAAACTAACTAGGTGCTTAGCAAAATTCTAGTGGTATACATTTACACACGAATATTTGTACGTTGATCATGTGAAAAAGTTAAAAGTAGTAGTTACTTGCAGGGAATAATTCAATTTAAGCACTGGTTCAGATTCCAACAACATTGGTAAGTTAATGTCCGCTGGTAAGTAACTGAAATAGGGTTGAAAACAGGCATAAACCCGAAAAATATATTAAGATTAATACAAATATGAGCTGTTTTTAATACTTTATTTCACAGGTTAAAATACCAGAAGGTGCAACACTGATAAGTGACGTTTATCAATATAAAGTTGATAGGAATATTAAATGTGACATTCGCGTTGATGTTATAAGCGCTAATAAAGTCCCATTCAATAGTTACAAGGAAATAATAATACAACAAGAGTGCAATTTTGATAATGAGGTAGATGATACAGTACCGAATATTGTGTATACAGATCTGAAGTACCACAGCAATAACCAGGTAATGTTAGATGTTTTAATTAAAATTATTGATTAATCACAAAATATCACAGTGTCAAGAAACCCTTCAGGCCATTATATCGTAGTTTGACTTTAAATTAAGGAATACAGAATTATAAGACCTGTGAAAAATTGATATTGTGTCACATGTTATTCTTTATATACAGAGTGGCATTTTTTAAAAATTATAAAAGTTCAATCTCAGCAAGACTAGACAGTACAATCATGTTTGAAATTACTAGACCGAACATAAGGTGGGTAGGTCACAGAACTTTTTTTTTCTTTCGTTATTTCTTGTTCTGTTTCACTTCGGAAGTATGATTCGTCCCAAATAGTTTCGTTCTTTGGATAAACTCAAGTGTTAAAAACTCAAGTGTCGGCATAAAAAATACTTGATCAGTCAGATAACCATAAACACGACTAGTGAAACAATTAGTGGATCGATAATCTAAAATGGAGATCGAGAAGAAAGAACAATTAATGCGTAACATTTTCAAAAGCATATTCTGCTTTGCATTTCGTGTGCGTCCGTACGTGCGTCGCCGAATGAAGTCACATCTTGCTCAATCGTGTTTAGGGTGTATGTATAGTATGTTGTTTGGTGTATAATATTTTTATAATGATCAGACATACTTATGATATATTTTTACACACTGACTAGCAAATATGAAGTTTCTTTCTGAAATAATTAGTTTTATGTTATATATCGTCAACTCTATATTATAATAAAAGTCTAGGAACTTGCGTTCGGACGTCAGTGAGTGATTGTGTTCGTAAATGTAAGCTGATACTTCCGCTTTTTACAGGTTGCTGTCAGTGGATTTCAATTATTAGCTCGAAGAAACAGCCCAATTGTAGCACTTGCTGTATTTGTGCGCGATAAGGTAGACCAATCGATAATAGATTCAAACGAAAGTAAAACTTTAATCTCAAGTGTAGAACCCAAATTCCAAGTTGGCGTGACGCCCGAATCTGGATTGGCGAACACGCGCGTAGACATGCAGGTAAACGATGTCAGTTGTCGTCATTATTTATAGAAAAAAAGCTGACTGAATGATAAAAAAATGGATTTAAATTCATTCTGCGCTTTTGGCGGTACTTTCTGTGGTATAATGGTCTATTATTGAGGTAAGACCCGTTCGTTCCAGAAGCCTATGGAAGATTCTTTTTCTTGCATACATGCTTTGCAAGAGGTCAAAGAAATTGTATCCATACAATCGTAATGCGCAAGAGTATAATATTTTTAGAACAAAATTTAATGGCATAATATATGTATGGAAAGTCCCAAACACAGGCGGATCCAGGTTTTCTAGTTAGGGGGGGGGGGCGGAAACTGAACAAGTAGGCTGGGAGTCCAAAAATGAGAAGGAATTGTTTGTGAATTGTACGTTATGTCATTGTGTTACTGTATTCGTAACTTATTGCACGCGTAGCGTGCGAATTTTTTTGACATTGATATATATTTTCATGTAAATATCATATTTCATAATAGAAAAAACCTTGGCTTGGGCAATTTTAGGGGGTCCGCTTATGCCAAACATATCTTCTATTTTACGCACATTTTAGTTTTTATTAGAATGTTTGCAATCATTTTAATGAATTTTGGAAAAACGAATCATACATATGGAGCCAAGCCTCTTTCAGCTGGACTGAAACAAGGCCGTTAAATTCTACAAATGATTTTTTCATTAAATTAACATGAAGGTGATAAAAGCAGAAAACAACGATGACTCAGACATCAGTGGAATACAAAGCAGCTCAGATTTCTGTTCTGTAAAGAGAGCAGAAATTCAATCGACTGGCTTGAACACAAGACGTCAGTCAGTGACTAGCGACATTAGCAGCGGAAGCGCAGCCCAAATATACAAGATAACCGTTACACTTCCCAAACCAGACCGTGAAAATAAGCATGGAGGCCCTTGTCGTGTTATGAAGTCATCCCCAGGTAAGATATTTATGTATCTTAGTTCCTAACATGCAAACTCATACTGTCAAGCATTGAGATATGGTTATCTGTAAGTAAGTCTTTAGCATACACTTATTGATAAATTAAATAAAACTGTTTACAAAGTCTATTGGCGTATAAAGGCCCCTTAGAGGCCATTGTTCACAGATTATGTATAAAAGCCTTTAGAGGTCATTGTCCATAGATTATTTGTCTAACGTTGCATAGAGGCCCTTTAAAGGTCATTGTTCATAGATTGGTCTGAAAATGTGGTTATTAAGTGAATGTGTACTGATGACTTAAATTTAGCCCTCCCAACTTCAACAACACAGTTCACAAAGCGATGGACACGGCCACGCAAAGAGCGCATAATAATATACAGAAAACAGAGCAAAACATTACAAAAGTGTAAATAGCGTACAATAGCCCGGAGTGCAACTTGTAGCAAAAACTGAAGGGAGTTAGTCTGACATATGAAACCCAATCTTACTCTCATCTTGGGGTATACAAAACTTTCTAAACATTGTGTCAATGAGCAAGTTAGTTTTCTTTAGTTTTGTCTGACTGCATCCATAGTAAATTGATAATTGCGTGACATAATGCTAAATCACTAAACCAATCATTGATAAATGATCCACTAGCTTCACACGATACCTTAAAGCATGTTATTGTTATAATCATAACAATTATAACCTAACTGGAGCTGAAAGGTGATGTACAGTAATGTAGACGATAAGAGCAGCATTATCGTCACACGGTTATTATTCAGATAACACAGAAGACTGGGACCAACACACAGATGTTACAGACGCCAATGCAACAGTGACATGTGAAAATGCCGAACCAGGAAAGTATGAGTTTACATGCAAATATATGCAATTTTCATTGGAAACTTCTGAAATGGTAACATTTTCAGAAACATTAAAATCCTCACTTATGAACACAATACTTCGTATAAAAAGTGCAGGATGGCGTACGTGCGTTTACATTTTAAAATCATCATTTTTATCAGAAACACTTTCAAACGCATGTCGTATTAACCGATCAAAAACTCACTTCTTATGATCTCCTTATTACTAGCTTAAAAAACGTGTACACATACGATAACATTCTGAAACTGTGTAAATATGCTGTTATATCTCTAGTTTCTACGTTCAGAAAATCACTAATTAATTCTGAACATGCGCGTTAACTTTTCAGCTTCATTGTTATACGAGCAAAGAAGATTACTGCGTTAGTTAAAGATAAAGTCAGAACTATGTGGGAAGCAGCCTTCGGATCAAAGAAAAAATGTTCATTTTTTGTAACAGTAAAACCTTTGCGAAACCCGGAACTAGATTCAAAATATCATTTCTTGGTGAGAGTGAATTTGTGTCTAGAAAGGGATTATGACGAAAAGATTGACAAAATAATTCATAACAACATTGGGCGTGAAAGCGATAAACGATTAGTTCTTTCGTTACCTCTGGATATGGATGTAAACATTAAACGAACTTACCAATACCGCATTGAAGTAATAAATGGTGAAATTGAAGGTCCTGAGAAAATACCAATGCAATACCAAGAAGGAATGGAGAAATCGAAAGATTTCAAAGTTTTGACTAGGGATAAAAATGAGGTTTTAGGATGTATTCTCGTGTCAAAATCATTTTCGTGAGTATATCCAACAGCTTATACTACAACACTCTAGTTTCAATGCCGAATTATGTAAGCAAAAGATAATTAGTTTGTCACTACAATGTAACGCTTCGAATATTTAACACATACCGAACAAAATACCTAAAGTTTCCCTTCTTTGACAAAGCCTAACATGCACTCGTATATAAATGTATACGAGCGTAAATCTGTTTAAAACAGTCGTTTGAAGTAGACACTATGAAATCATGAAAAATGGTACAATTAATCTGAACTATTTTATAAATTTGAATGAATATTATTCAAACAATATTCTACATCACTGTTCAAAATATGCTTTCAGTTTATCAAAGGCGAAGAAAATACCAATTAAGTTTTGCCCAAGCAAGGCGGAATCTATCAAAGGAGGTAATGTTTTCGAGCCAATACTTAATGTCTTGTATGCTAGCTTCCCATACTTTTAAATTATCATTCTTTTTTTTCTCTTCTACTCACACAATAGGTTCAGTAGATTAATCGATGGACCATTGGCCATTGATTGGTCACCGGGCGAGGCTTATGTGTATTTCCTTTATGTAGTTATGATTTAAATACGGATTTTATGAATTCAAAGCTTTAAATACGTGTGAATTAATTCAAAGCTTTAATACGCATTTCATGAATTCAAAGCATTAAATACAATTTCATGTATTTGCATTCACTATTTACCCATGTTTGGCCATTGATTATAATGTTGCGTTTTAGGGTCGACACATGACAATGTGAAGTGACAATGCGATACATGCTAGACAATGCCAAACAAAATATCGCATGTTCTTATGGTTAAAAAAAGCGCTACATTATTCAAATGGCACTTCGCATTGTCGAGTGTCGTGGTCTGTATTTCTACTAACTGCAACGCTCGACAATGCGATACGACGCTCAACAATGCATAGCGACATTATCGAAATGACGCTTTAATTTTCTGAATTGTGTGTTCTTCATAAACCGCGACAACGCAAAGCGACACTTGACAATGCGAAGTGACATTGCGGCAATGTGATACGACGTGCGACAATTATAAAGGCACGATCAGAATTCTGTGGTAGCGGACTCCTCTTAATTGTTCATATTTAAACTAATGCTCATCTTTGACAAAAAATGGTTAAAATGTATATCAAAAATGCGCCACAAGGAAATATTCGCCACAATCATCAGACAGCTGTGTAAATTAAAAAAAAATGTTTTTATATACTTTTACAACTTGCACTAAATTGTAACAGACTTCGAATATGCACGGTTCATGGTGACATTGTTTTGTATTATTCGTTTCACGGCATATTTCAGGTCAAACATAAAGTATGCTATAGAAAATTGTTTCATGCAAAAATGTGCCAGTTATTCAAACTTTCTTTACGTATTTAAACTTAACAATACCGTAGAAATTGACCCCATGTGAATGGATGATATATTTATGAACCAACCCCTAGTCATCATTACATTAGACTTAAAGATGTATGTAATAGTTAAATAAAAAGTGTTGTTACAACTCAGTTCTCAACTTGAAAGATTGTGCTGCACAGCTAGACTGGGACCCGAGCTTGGAGCACAATTTACACGTTGGCTCTTATAGAAGTCCAAATAAATTCTGTCAAGTGTGTTAACACAATTTTCGGCCGTGCTAATGCGTGAAAAAACAAGGGATGTTTTAATACACGCCCAAGTTTTCTGTTAATGGCATTTCTTCAAACGTGCTAAAGTCGAACAAATTGGAAAACAAGTCCACAATTAAGCTTATATGAAATGGCTGCAAAAATACAAAAAAGAACGCAAATAAAGGTATCCGAATAAAATAAGCAATACTATATTTGTAGCAAAATACACGAGGCTACTTATAAATACTTATAAAATAGAAAAAAAGCATTGGATATTTTAGTAAGATGATGTACAAGCTACTCACAGAAACAAGTCCATTGTTCTTTTCCAACGTTGAATACTTATTATTCCCGAAGCCCGGCCGAATTAATAAGATCACTGTTTGGCTGGGTGAAGCCCTGGTATCACGCACTTTTCCGGAATAATAGACGAATAGACAACTAAACATTGGACTTAGGTTGGATAACGTGTCTTATAACTTGAACACATAGTATTACGCTTTTTGTGTTGAACAGTGAGGCCACGTGAATGGTGCACAGCAATTCTGTCAAACGAATTTTCCATAAATACACACATGTACACAAATTGTTATAAACAAATCAAATAACCAAACTAATTGTAAACAAAGACAAATGTAAGATTTTTATTATCCGAAAGTGCCGATGAACATAGAATTAAAATATACACAATGACAGCATTTGAACGAAGTTACTATTTACAGGTTTATGAAAATGTTTTATTTATTAGTTACTTTCACGTTTATTCCTATTCTAACCAACAAAAATGAGTTCTTCCTTACACCATAAAATAACTCGTGCGTGTTGACCACGTGATGTAAACGTAAAAATCTCGTGAAATTTACTTTTAGTTTTAATTGAAAGGTATAGCACAACTAAATTCTACCACGACTATTGCTACAGATAATCTATAAACACCAATAGTTTATCGGTGATTATAAGATAAACTGAAATGCTTACAATGATGTTAAGCTAATTATATTTCTTTGCATATTTCAGACAAGTTTCTAAATGATGAATATGTCGAGAAAAAATTGGCTAGTAAAATGGGAGGTAAATGGTTCACTTTCGGAATATGTCTGGGATTACCGTATATTAAACTGGAAACATATGAAAATGTCGAAATTAACGAAGCGTGTAAAGAGGTACTTACAAATTTGATTTTGCTGGCAGTTCATGATATGTTTAATTTCTCCATCGAAATAAACTATACTGGAAACACTCTAACCCGAACCTTTCCAAGCAGAACCCCTCTAATTTGAAAAACCCTCTAATCTGAAACCCCTCAAACCTGGAAACAAGTTTAATTTGAAAACAGCTGAAGATCCCAAATCTTAGTACTCTTTATAAATAGCATAATGTTGAATTGTTGTATTGTTAAAATACGTCGGCATTATTTTTGTCAAATCTGTCTATAAAGGCCATAGTCGGGTGGGTAAAATGTGTTCGTTACAGTAAAGTGTCTTCATTAAGAGGATAATGTTGTATAATCACAAATAACAACATTTATAGTTTTTATTTGACATTTATTTTATTTGTGAATTGTCAGTGGATCTATATATTAGCAGTCATTTCTCAACACTGAAATTACCGACAAAATATATTTAGTAAAGAAACAAATGCAATCATAGCACACACAAAAAACAATGCACAATTAAACAGATATGATCAACTATTTTTTACCTGAAGTGAGACCCCAGTGTTGAATGATCTTACATATACATGTAGTTATAGAAATTTTAAAATTTTACATGATAGCCTAAACTATTGACTAACACAGACTGAGGAAAGAAATACAAAAACGTACAGGCTTACTTAGAGCCACTACCTTGATTGGATGCCTAATGGTTATAAAAAACTTTCTCTCAGAAAATTGACAAGACATAAAGCTACTAAGGACTACAGCATAATAAGTGATTAACTTTCATGAATAAATGAATTATGATGTTTTTGAAAGTAATCTCAATTAAAAAGAACTGACATAAAAAGAATTCATGCTTTTCGTTGTGACGAAATAAATAATTATCACTGTATTAAAAATAACAGCTAATTATTTTGAATGGTACGTCACATATACATATATATCATATTTAGTTATGGACTGTTTCAGGTTTTGTACCTTTGGAGAGACGGACAATATAGCGGTGAGACAGAAAGATTAAATAAGTTCATTGCGGCTACATTTGAAGCAAAAATGTTTGAGCTACGTGAGGAAATGTTGGCAAATCACTTATTGGAGCAGTGAGTTTTAATTGATACGGCGTTCTTTACTAAAATATAGTTCAACATTTCAACAGTACACTAATTTGAATGCTTTTTAATCGATAATTTTTAAACATTGTGAAATACGATAACAGGTCGTTTTCTTGAGTTCGTCCACTGTATATAAACGTTCATATGCAGTTGCAGTGCTTTGCACTGAACGGTGCCATATAAACATTTTAATTCGGATATATTTTTACTTTCATATATTTTTCAATATTAATCCAATGATCTTGATTTGCAGTTCATGAGTTATTGTCTACCTATGAATAAAGGATAAACACGTACAATACCACTGTTAAGGATTATATTATTGATAAACAGGGCCAAAGAATTTTTTTAATGCTAATCAAATGCATGTGTAGACCATGTTGTCTTTTTTTCCCTTTGGTGACCTTTATTTGACCTTTATTGACAGTTTAGATGTAGCATTAAGTGACGCACAAGAACAGTCTAAAGGACACATGAACTCATGTGGACGGGTTCCTGCCTTGCGCGACAATTTGCTTCCGTTATGTAGAACTATTAACCAGTTTACGGCGGCTTATGTGAATGTTGCGTCGTCAGGGTATTTACTGTAGTGCATATATGTATTTTACTTTCAGCGCCGAAAGAAAAACAGAACTAAAAAATTGGGTTGAAATGTATCGTGGAACGACATCCAACTCAGCCAGGCAGTTCCAATTCAATTTCATAGCATTAAGGTCGAACGCAGGTGAACAACGAATCTTGTTTCTGGTTTATATCCGTGTTAACTTCAGTTTATGACATTTAATGAGATTTATTATACATTAATTTAAAACATGTCTGTCTGTGTTCAATTTCCCCTTCATAATGTCATGAATAGTTACAAGAAAAAATCATGATGGCCTTTGAACAGAAGTCGTACACAAGAAAAAATACGGAAGTTAGTTTTAAAACTTATTTCCAGATCTTTTCTTATAATCTAAAATACACTGAACTGTTTTTGATTATCATACATATTAGTGCAGTGTATCAACTAAATACAGTGTATGTTTGAATAATCTATATTGCGTGACTCATTTAAGACTGGGGCGGTTTACTTTGTACAAGCCACGTCCAAAAAATATGACCGCCGTGCGTTCATCCAATTTTATAATAAATGTATTACGTTTATATAAAACGTAGTTCTTTTTTCTATTTCGTGTATGATAAATTAATTGCTGCCGAACACTTGAAACTTTTCGCATTAAATAAGTTGATTATTTATTCACAGTTTCGCCACTCAGTGATAAATTTTTGTTGTTTTTATCGGAGAAGTTGAACGATATTGAACACGATGCGGCAAACATGGGAATAAAAGAATATTTATTGACAGATATGAAAATACTGCAAAGAAAATCATCAGATAGTTATCATTATAGATGCAAGGTATTTTAGGGGTCATTATGTTTACTAAATCACTTCATTGTATTAAATAATACCGAGATACTAGTATACTAACGTAGAAATATGTGGAAAGTGCATTTTCTATTTTGAGGGGGCGTTCCAGTAGCCCAGTCGGTCAAATCGGTGGATATATCATTATTTCTGTGCGTTTCTGCCGTCGTGATGCAGCTTTGGTCCCTTTTCTACGCACTTCATTCGTCCTTTTTCGTCGGCAAGTTAATTATCTTGTTTTATTCTCCCCTTTTCTTCGTTTATTATCGTCTCCCTCAAATTCTCTCATGTTCATCACCATCCTCCCCCCTATTTTTCTGCGGTTTGTCATTCTCTTTTTTTCTCTGTTGAAAGCTTTCAATGTTTTATCAAAACTGTCCAGGGGGTTCTTAATTTAGATGGATTAGTACTATGGCCAACGGCTAAGAACAGCAAAAGAAGAATAGATTGACGCTGACGCAGATAATGAACTTGATACTTTCTTATTTTTTAGATTTTGTCATTGATCCGAAGTGACTGCCAAGGACACATGAGATTTCTAAAAAAGTTTATGGAGTATTTGAACGAAGAGGGAAAAATTTTATCAATTCGAGAGATTACAAAGCGTGTAAAAGAATGGTGAGTGAAGAAAGTTATCGCGTGATATTACAATTACTCTACACGCTTTTTCAAGCCTGTATGTTACGTGTTGTGGTGGTTTTTAATACATGCCTTGTTTGTTGGATTGTGGATTTCTTTAGGCTTGAATACGTCGATTTCTTATTTTTTTTTATTTGTCTTTGTTTAGTCAAACTAAGTCAATTTGTGAATGAAAGTTACCATTTTAGTAATGACCACTATAGAACATCCTGGTAGAATGTCATAAAGGAAACAGACCTTCAAAAACAGGTCAATTATACCGATTATTTTGTTCCCTCAGTGCGCCATGTTCACAGATATGACTGTTAGATACTAACATTACGCATAATTCGGATATTTTGTCTATCTTTTAGTATTTCTGTTAATGTACTTCATTTTCTCTTCCAGGCTGAACAGTTCAGACTCTCGGAGTCATACAACTACAGAGTTATCTAAGATTCGTGCAATATTTAAACTGAAATAAACTAATGTGCATGTATTCAAACTGTTCATAAAATGTGAGTTGTGTACAACGATGCCAAAACGGTAATGACGTCAACGAATGATGTACAGCCATGTGTTATAGTTTCCTGACAGCGCACGTTTTCATAGCGTCTGGGAAAGGCGTTAACTTAGGACCAATTTCTGATCTTAAACCCATCATATAGAAATATGTAATAAAACACGAATATTTTTTACAAAAAGCCTTTATTTGAGATTCTTACACAACTGTTTGTACATGGCAAGTTTACAATCACTTTTATGTACATTGACGCCATCCATGGGTACGATAAAATGAAATATATGAATGACCTAAAATGTATGGTTCAAGGATTTCTTCGACAATAAAAACATATGATGACCAAAGATATACGCGCGTTAATTATTATTTCCAATGTTTGCTACCGTTAATTATGCTATGATTTGAAAATTATGTTTAAGTATCTGAGATATTTTTTTATTTTAATAGGAACAAAAAATCACATTACGAAGTGATTATTGTTTTAAAGCACGATTATTCATTACGTATAAAGCTCATTTCCATGTAAACAATGATTACATACACAAATATATACAAATATTGAAGAGCAGATAAAAATACGCACATATATTTAGTAGACAAATGTCACTTGAAAAAAAAACAGTTATAAAATACACGAAGTGAGCGCATTCATCCCATATATATGGCACATCTTTTCTGCAATGCATGGTGGTGCTACAGTCAAGACTGTCCAGTGACACGATGGCACACAACACGCAGACGAATTCCAATGTAAATTACAATGTAGACACATATAATATGCATTACGAACATCACCTTACGGCACCAACTACCATGACATTTCTGGCAACCAATAGAATTCATTAATTCATACTAGTTGTCAAAACTCATGGTAGAAGCTGAAATACTGCCCCTGCAGTCCTCATTTAAATACCGCCTCCCTATAGCAGGTTTCCACGTCCCATTAATCGTTATATTTGAAACAGAGATCATTAATAATATCTGTCTTTCGTATCGTTAAGAAATTTGACGTTCTTGAGTCTAAACAGGGCAACAAGTCTTACTCAACGTATGTAAAATCTTGCCACACATGAGGGTCAAGATCCAGAAGTACAAAATTGTGTTTTCCTTTGTGACTGAAATGAAACACTTGAATATATTCTGGAAGTCACTATAATGGGACGACAGAAACTAACGACCAACCCTTGTGATTACTTGGACCTTTTCGTTGAAATACAGGAACAGGGTCATGCAAGGGGTACACTCTAAATAGAATACAAACCAAGACAGGCATTAAGATAATATCACTTTAGTTCAGTTAATATCGAGTTGTTAGAGCGCACACACATAGCAAGTTTGGGAGATTTTTCAGAAAGTTAAGTACAGCTCTAAGTACATAGATATTCTACTACATGTATCTATATAACTAGCAACTAAAGAAATAGTGCATAATGCAAGCGGTTGGAAACTCAGGTTGTACATTCAACATGCGCAAAGGTGAACGAAACGAAAACTAAAATATGTGCTTGTGTTAGGAATAAATAAATCATACAAGAATAATACCTTATCATATCAACGTTAAAAGAACATGGATGCATGTTTAAAATAAAACGTGGAGTTCAAATCAAAGTCACTAATAGTCGTATATAAATAGGAACGAAATCGCTTAAATTCATTACAGTCATTTCATAGAAATTAAACTGAAAGAAAACATAAAAAGAAAATAACAGAATCGAAATGGGACTACATAGTTTACATGCATGATTATGATGTAAAAACTGAAAATAAAACAATGCTAAAATACACACAGGAACTAAAATACTATACATTAACAACGTACTGGCCAATGTTTTTTTACTACCGATGATGACGCACCAAACACTCAACTGGACTGAATATGAATGAATAAACACAACGACTGAACTGTTCAGAAATTAGAACATCCAATACAACTTTTTTGAATAAAGTTGCAATGACTGAAACATATCTAATTAGTTTTAGTAAATGCTTGTCACTTCAAAATTGTGATAAAGTTTGGCTCAGTATGTTGTAATATGCTATGGTTGGTATATATTCAAGTAACTAAGATATAAATGCCGAATCTATGAAAATTAAAGAGATGCATAATGATAAACAGCAGTCAGAATTATCACAAGTGTTTTTGATTTGGTATAAATTATATTATCTATATGGCGCACGGTATTTAAGGACCCTTGACATTATT
Source organism: Lutraria rhynchaena (assembly GCA_008271625.1). Lineage (NCBI taxonomy): Eukaryota > Metazoa > Mollusca > Bivalvia > Venerida > Mactridae > Lutraria > Lutraria rhynchaena. The sequence goes on from VIBL01000174.1 coordinate 660,515, forward strand.
TCCTGGTGACCCTGGTAGCCGAACAATTTGCGCGCCGGTTTGTGGAGAGAAGTTACAATATTCACAATAACCAGGTCCTCCTTGGACCCCTGGGGGACCACGTGGTCCATGTGTTCCTGGATGACCCGGTGGTCCTCTCTCTCCGGGGCGACCTTCTTGACCCATACCTGGGGGACCAGGTAGACCTGAAACATACGTTAATAGCATTACTATGTTTTAATGTCCATTTTCATAAATAGAATGAAGGATTAATATTAATTTTTATCTTTCCTGAAATCATATACTAGTATCCAAACCTTTTTGGAGTTTCATGCCCAAGATTCTGTTTTGAGTGGGCCTCATTTTTTTTTGAAAGCACATTTACTACTTTTATTCTTTGCCATTTCCACCTTTCAAATATGACAATCCTATCAATTTGTATCTAGAGAGTGAGAGCTTGATACGTCAAGATGGTAAATATTCGGTCAACTTCGCTCAAATGTGCAACTCTCCTTCAGTGCACAGATGGTAGCACCAGTATATTTGATACTGAATTTCACGACAGGCAATTCTTCGGCTGAATATACGTACGCGATGAACACAATGTTTCGTTCATGTGGGGTTGTTATATTCTGTTTCAACCGCTAACTGTCAAAACTAAGACGTTATCAAGACTATCGTCAAACCATTCGGAGAAAATTAATCAAGGCTTCTGATTAAGCTTCCCCATCCAAATTCTGACCAGAGAAAAGAGTGCATTCGTAGTGCACACTCTATTGAATGCCTTCTATGAATAAGCATGCACAGGCTATTAACGCTTACATACTAATCTGAGGAACCTATGTTCAAGTTTAATATCATTTTACTTTACATTTTGTGTAGTTATAAAACGGGATATTTTTTGTGTTATTGTCTGACCTTGTATATACTATTCATTTAAAATGGGAGAGACCTCTTACCTGGCATACCGCGGGGTCCCATTATGCCATCTTTACCTCGTCCCCTAGGCCCTCGTTCACCTTTGACACCAGACTCGCCAGGTGGTCCTTCAGGTCCCTGTGTTCCAGGAAGTCCAGGCAGCCCCATAAAACCTCTCTCTCCTGGTAGACCTTGAGGTCCACGTTCACCTGGTATGACAGAAAAATGTCTTACAGAAATATGGCAACTAATTTGATTCAGTTCAATTGCTTTCATTACACGTATTTATAGTAATGAATTGTCAACAATAAGATAAAAATGTGCCGATGGCAACAGTGTAATGTGTGCTGAATTGTGAAACATAAAATTCAGGGATGAATTAAAGTATATTTTACTTTCATTATCTCGAAACGTTTTTTTTTAATTATCATGTTTAGAATGTTTCATCTTCGTGAATAATTTTCACCATTGCTTACAGATTCGATTTCAAAATTATATGCTTTTTAAGCGTTGCTTTAATTTGGTATCTATTTCATATGCTTAAGCGCTATGTTCTACATCGAGTAAGTTTTGACAACATTTTGTATGCCGTGTTAGATTGTCGACATAAATAAGGAAAGAATTCCCAGAAACAACTACATACAGAAAAAAATCCAACATCCAAAATAACACCAGACCCTAAACTTGTTCTCCTTTGTGGATTGGCAAATTCTTATTTTTGTAGTGTTCTTAGGGAATTCAATCCTTCCTTTTTATCGGTGTATTATGCTAAGTGTAAGTTGTTTTAATACTGACCTGGTAATCCCTGTGGGCCTGGTGGTCCAGATTTGCCAGGTTTACCAATACCAGTTGGTCCGGGAGGTCCGCGGAGATCAGCGACTAAATCTTGAATCTGTTCTTGTAGGATTTGAAAGCAAACTTGTCTCACTTCGTCATCACTGATACTTCGGCCCTGTAATGGTTTTATATAATTATTCTATGTCGCTAATTCGTATGTTCCTGATAAATATATTTTAAAGTGACAATTTAAAGCTCAAAAATAGTAACTCAAGTCACTAAAATGCATGCTTTTAAGAACAGACTGATTACAAGATGTATTAAAATGAATTAATGTGCAGTCTTTATCATGATACACATTTTAAGTTGTTGAAAATACACGTTGAATAGATACATATAGTAAACAATCCTAAATAAGAAATTATGACAACGATGTATTATGACTTTGATATCAAAGTTTAAAATTAATATGCCATTTAAGGTAGGTAATACGAATACCGTCGGCATATCGACTTACCGGAAGTCCAGGCATTCCAGGAGAACCCGGTTGTCCACGTTCGCCGGTAGGACCAGGTGGTCCTGTTGGCCCTGGAAGCCCGGGGGTACCTGGGGCTCCCGAACTACCTTGCGGTCCTCTATCTCCTGGTGAACCTCTAGGTCCTGCCTATAAACGGTTAGTTCAAATAAAATATTAAACAAATCCATGCTTCAATTCTAATGATATACAAACAAATAATATGAATATATATTCTAAAAGAATAACAACTAAATGTAAGAAAAATAGAAGAAAGCTTGCTTTTAAATAAGGAAATAATAGTACATCATTCATACATATACGAGTAACAAGTGCTCCAAAACTCATTCAATTACATATGTAAAATGATGATGCCATCAGTTAAACCAAAAACTTTTAATCGTTTTACGCGTATGATTATTTTTGCGCCGTTTCCACAGAATTTAATCTACATTTCAAAACATCACCAAAAATCTTTTATTTGCAATACATTTAGCCTTTACAGAATACTATATTGATAATGCGTACATTATGTCTATTAAAATAGATCATGAAATTTTAAATGAAGATTTGAAAAATAAAAAATCAACCAAAGACGATTCTGAAGCATGATCTACCTACGTTAAATAATTTAACATAAATAATTGAAAATAATAACACTGACGCTATAAATGAAAAACACGCCATGCGGTCTTGATTCAAATTAATGTGTTTTAGTTCAACAAGCCGTTTTTCAAAGCATTCCGTTTAGAGGTCATGATTGTTAATTTCGCCTTGCTCGAAGTTGAACTGTTAACTTCGTCTCCATTTATTCCAATGTTTCATAATTGGCTAAAAAGCTAAACAGCACGAACTTAAGGTCTAAAGTTTAGACTCAGGGGTCAATGCTTTGAGATACGAGTTGGTGAAATTATTTTCACTTACCATTCCAGCATTTCCTGTGGCGCCTGACGGTCCCTATGGTAGAAAGTAATTGGTCAATTAACATGGACGAGGTACATTGAAAAATAACAACAAGCATTCGATGTGAAATCTTGAAATAAGGAAATTATTGATTCTCCCGATCTATGATAATGGTTAATTTCTCTTTTCACATTGATTTTAATGCTAATTAGCATCTTAACACATGCGTTCTGTAAACATGAATTTAATAGTGACGTAACAAAAAAAGCTAAAAAATAGAATGAAACAAAAGATAATAATTACCTTACTGCTGCATTATGGGTGTCTATTAGTTTGCATGGGCTATTCCTTCATAAGATTTATGTTTATATATAAGCAGAGATCTCATATCGTGTATTCCGCTTTGCAGAAATACAACATCCATTGCATAATGGCATATGATTGCTAGAGTGACAATGTGCTTTGGTAAATGAAAATTCTAATAACAGTGTGTATAGCGAAAGTGGACAAACCACAAAAAGGAATGGAAGGAAAACAAAGGAGATAAAAAGGACAGACATGTGAACAATTTGACGGTAGCATGCTGAGTGCTTACCGGCTGTCCGGGGGGTCCCTCCTTACAAAGGGAACTTACCGGTGGCCCTGGTGGGCCGCGTGCTTCTTGTCCATGGCTAGCAAATAAATCATACGATCCGAATTCCTGAAATACATAGAAATATTCAATACGATGCTTAACATGATAAGAGGATCAAATAGGAATTGATAAAGAAAATGATTGATCTTCATACGGTGAGAGATTCAGTTCATAATAATGAAAAAAATCTTATATCGTTACTACTTTATTACTTCCATAGTGGGAACTATTATCATAAAGTGTATGTACGATGTCTCATTTATAAAATACAGTTTAAAATGTTGTATAAGTAGACGTAAGAACGAATTTTGACTTACCAAGCCTGATCCTTTGTCTCCCGGTGGTCCTGGTGGTCCCTAGAAATTAACACAGAATGGTTGATGATAATGTCATAATCAGTATGGCGGTTCTTAGATTGCCTTTCCTTCACTATGAATGAATGTACAATCCAGTTACATCGAGATGAACATTCTGCTTTGATACGACTTGAATGTGAAGCCTTCCATATTTTAACAATTAAATAAAAAATGTTTGGCGAAATTAAGAATTTCTGTGTTGTCATGAATCGTGGATTGACAAAATGCTATTTTATCATGCATTGAACATTTATGTATATTACTAAGTATTTGATATTTCTAAAACAATAATCATCCAATGAACATAATAAATGTATATGACCATGATGATATCAAAACATATAAAGAAGGAATATTAAACGTGAAGAGTTACGGCACATAAACATATGTTAATAAAAGTTACAAAAGATAAGTTGATCATTTCAAACTGTAGTAATACTTAACAAAATAAAATCTGCAAAATGATTTGAAGTTACTACTTAAGTCAAATGTTCAAATAGCTGTTTTATTTATGAATTATCAGAATCGTACTGTGGACTTTTCTGTACTTACTGGAGGACCCGGTTGCCCGGGCTGTCCGTTCATACCCATAGGGCCAGGAGCTCCTGGTTGACCCATTGGTCCCTGTTGTATAGTGAATATCACATGCAAAATTATTATGTGTTGAGTGAACGTGCAAGTTTATAACAGGTGAAAATATGGAAAAAAATGGTTAGGTATTACTTTGTTTTTTATGTGACATCTTCACTGAGGTTTAAATGTTACTGTTTTAACGATTTTTAACCCTCAAATACAGAAACAAATGACTTACTCTGAATCTGAAATAATTGAAATTCTAAACAGGTGAATCAATCAGATTAATTCTAATAAAAAGGATTCAGAAACCATAGAAATAAGACAGAAATACACAAGCATGATTAGATTTAGAATAACTCATATAATAATTATGTTTGAATACTTGTGAACTTATTTCTATGCAGAAATAACCGATTTATTTAACAAGACGCTCTAGATCGAAAGGATTTAATTTAGTATGTTTAATATACCGGACGTCCATCATTGCCTGGTTTACCGCGTTGTCCTGAGTCACCTTTCTCACCACTTTGCCCCTGTTTGGAAGAAAGATTTGTTAGAAAGTAGCCCTATATTGCTCTTATCATTAACCTTACTGAACCATAGCCAGGAATGTGACAATTGAAAATTATAGATAAAACCACTTCTCTGGTACGTATGAGTGTCGCCATCTAAGTCATTCTTACCAACATACAAACATATTAGGACAATTCATGTTATCATACAAAGTTGCTGCCAAACAAAGGATATGAACTCTATTCTATTCTATTCTATTATGTCCTATTAATGGAAGGGCATTTATTAGCATATGTTTGGTTCATTCTAATCGCATATTAAACTTTATGACCAAAATTATTAAATCATAATAACGCTCATCAGAATGTTTGCTTACAAAAATGTACTTAATCCGAGTATTTAGCTCTGGGGCTTTTTATACATACCAATTACATATAATGTAATGGATTCATATGTATATACATATTTAGATAAAAATAAACTTTATTTGAATGAAGTACAATTTGTTTAAATGAAGTAAAATTTGTCTTTATGGGGTAAAATTCGTTTGGATGTGGTAAAATTCGTTTAATAAAGTTTTTTTTTTTGTTTAAGCAAAATTTTTTTGAATGAAGGAAAAATGTTTGAATAAGGTACAATTTGTTTCATAAAGTAAAATTCTTTTGACTAATGTCTGATTAGAGTGAATGCATTCGCCAAAATTGCATTCGTCAAAACATTCATTACTGTGCTACAAGGCATATTATCTTATTTTGAAATAATGTAATATTGTTATAACATAGTTTGACAAACATACACTTAGTTGACATTCCCATGCCATGTATATGCTATATTCAGTCACTTACTGTGTAAGATACGCCTTTAACTCTAAATTCCTTAAGTTTACGGCGTCTACCTCCCTTTTTTCTCCTTTCTTTATTTCCTGCCGCGTTAACTTCCCAAGTCACGAAACATATTAATAAAACAAACGCTAAAATGTTCCTGATAAGCATACTGATATGCTGAACAATAGAAATAAACTTAAATATTAAAATTAAATAAAATAATATGTGTTTTCGAGGTAAGGTTTCGAGTAATGCGGAATGAAAGAGAATGGGCTAAAACATTGCGGGCTAGTGTTTTTATAAAGACGTGTTAATAAACCGGAGAAATGAAGTTAATCTAATTGATTAAATAATTTAAACTTAGTATGTCTGTTTTATTTAATAGTCTAAGTGGTCATGGGATCGGTAAAATGGTTAGCAAACACAAGACACTCGAATTACAGCTACGTGATAAATACAACATGTATCTCATTTTCATTTCAGCTTAAAACGTAACTCATATCACCAAAGATCGTGCGAAATTCGAAGAAATGTAGTATACATGTATGTATATATTACAGTACAACAGTACCGAATAAGATTTTACAAGTAAACATTCACTGGCTATTTGAACTGTAAGGTAATTATAAATACAAATTACATAGAAATAAGAAAATTTATATAGCACAAAAACAGTTAATAAATATAGAATAAATGCATACATTGCGTAAATGTTGAACACCTCCCCGCAAGACATAGCAAACACTTCACAAAGACATTAATGTTTTAAGTAAAGATAATTAATTCAGTAAATAATCTTATCAAAAATCAACAGAATAACATTAGAATCGATTGCAGCAGGACGAAGCTAGTGACTCATCGTATATGAAAGTTATCCTTTGTCATCAGGGAAAACAAAAGTCATCCCTACATCCTCATCACTATCTATCGGTCAAATTGGGCCGAAAATAATTTCATATCAAAATAAAAATCTAAGTACGAGGGGTTGAGTATGAAAATTATTTGGTGCGAATCATTCATTCCAGGTCTTTTAGACGCTTATAGGATTCTAAAGTACCTCATTACCAATCTTCTATAAGCTTCGTTTAAAAATAAGTAAACACGATGTTTGTAAAACTAAAATTTAGAAATAAGAAAAATCCCATCATCCGCAAATTTCCCCAAAATTTGAACGAGAAACTATAATTAATTTCTTTTGCCTCATCTAATACAAAAATCGATAAATTATATGAGTTATCTACCCTAGGTCCCGGTTGACCAGGCTGTCCTGGAGTTCCGTTATCGCCTCGATTACCCTGAAATGAAAATAAAGCTCACACAAATGAATGCCTTCTGCTGTTTTAAGTGCAAGAAGACGATTTGTCAACATTAAGATGAATATTTTAATTATGTTAGCATCATTTTTATAGTGTAATGTTCCATAAAATTTAATTGATTTTATCATTACGGTTTATTAAATTTTCCACGATTGTTTTGAAATTCCTGTTCATCTTTATTACCTTAGGACAAGCAGACCACACACGGACTCGGTCGTAGCATACATTTTTCTTTTTGTATGAGACATTTTGTTATCTAAATATGTGTTAGGAAAATGGCGGCTGGTTCGCTGAATATGATTTATGCAATAAAACATAGACCCAGATGTAAAGAAATCTCCATTGAAGTGTGCCGTTAAAAGTTACGCTACATTTCTTCAACCACATCTAAACATTTCGGCAAAAGAAAACAGGTCGATTTGAATGCCATTAACACAGAACATACGCGTTTTAATCACTCTAAATTAATGTTTTAATGTTACAGAGAAGTTAAATGCTTAGATAAAAGAGATCCAGTGAGATCAGCTCACGTGTTTCCAAATGTTTAATCTTTGTTCACACAATGTGTTGTAGAATTTCAAAGCAGATTTAGAAAATAGGCTGACTTGCTGGCATTATTTAATTGCCACTAATTTGCCACAGACGTGAATAAAATTCATCGCTAAATTACATAACTTGACTATAAGAATGTGGTTGCTCTAATTTCAAGTAAAGTATTTTAAAACAATCAGGCGCCCGATAATTGCTACTTCGCTTTGTCCAAATATTAGGAGCAATTATAAATAAAACAGCCACTCCTTACCATACAGTATACATAATGTAAAGCTAGGCAGTGGTTCTCAACAGAAATCATACGTTTGTGATGTAAAATTATTGATCATCAAATAAATGTGTGAATCGTATAAAAGAATACTTTAAGCATGAAGGAATATATTTTCTCATGTAGAAATCATCATCGCTGTATTCTAACAGAGAGAGCAAACCGTATACTAAGAGAAGAATTCGCGAACTTTGCCATTTAAATCAAATAGAAACTGAATATCATTTTATCATCCTATTCTGTCTATTCAAATATAAGAAAAAATGTAACACCAAAGACATTTAAACACCGAATTGTAAATAAAGTTATTATGTAAGTTGTACAAATGTTTTGACTTCTGTGTTAACTTTTCACTACTTGAGAAATGAGTTCCAGAATGCAGTTTGCGATTCGCAGTTCACTTTCCGAATACGCAATTCTAGAATTCACAGTTCGCAATTCGAATCGCGAACTGCGTTCAAGAATGCAGCTTGCGATTCGCAGTTAAATTTTCGAATTGCGAACTGCATTCTGGAAATCTCGAACTTTATACAACTTTATAAAGTTTAAAAATAAATACTCACAGGAGGTCCTCTGGGTCCATCAGATCCTGGTTTCCCTGGTTCGCCGGGTTGACCCTTTTAAAATATATATTTAACCGTGTAATCTATATATTTAAATATCGTTTGATTATTAAAGTAACTAATTTAAAGAATTATTATTGTTTTTGCAATATTCCTTCATAGGATAGTTACTTCTAAAAATGTATCAGGAATTTAAAACTAGTGCATTATAAGACTTGTCCAAGATTTCTGATAGGTAAAATATCGATCAGCTCAGTCGGGTAGAACAATTACGCCTTAACTAAACTGAATTTCGCAGTACTTTATCTTCTTATTGCAAAATATAAACGAAATTAACATTATTGTATGATGCTAAACCCTACAAGTGACTTTAAGTAAGTTCATTATAATGGTTTATGTCGATATGCACTGGCGTCCCTTTTAAAGTTAAAACCTCAAATAGCGACCTCCTCAATATTACCATCACCTCGTTATTCCGGTCCAGTAGGTAATCTCATTATTGAGGTTTTTTGTTGTACGTGTAATATATAGACATTAAAAATACCGAACATTATTATGATATCATAAAAAATGTGAAGTTTATTAGTAACTACTTTATCAATAAAATCACAGATGACATTATGAATATTCATTTCATGTACAACTAGTGAATTCATGATTAAATCAAACCATTACCTGCTCTCCTGGTAGACCAATTTGTCCATCACGTCCAGGATTTCCCTACAACATCACAATCATGAAACATTAAAAACAAACACTACTTAGAGGAAGCATTAATAATGAATATACTTCATTGATATAAGCTTTCAATGTTTTAGTAATCATGTTTCCGCGCAAATAAAAAGAGCCTGCAGAATCATGCACATAGATATTTTTCTCATACACTGTTCATAGAAGGCGTGCTGATATTACGACAATTAAATACAAGTATTTCTTGGGAGAAAATATGACTTTTTATTATTGCGTAAAAGCAAGTGCTACAACGTCGTATCTACAATCAGCTTGATAAATTAGAAACTAGCACACGGATCTATACAGACTGTAGGCTAATGTACCGGCCCGTGGTATTAGAATATTGACCTAATTTCACGGAACTGATGTACTAGTAAAGCCATATATAAAATTACAAGACTTTTGACAACAAAGAAAACAATCTAACTTCTCGGCTTAGGACTTGTTACACATACATGTGAAAGTTGAAAGTAAATAAGTGCGATTCTAACTTCTTCAGTTTTGGACGAGCGGGTATTGTGTGGAAGAATATATTGTAAGTGAAGCAGTTCTTGTAACGTGAACTAGTCATTACTATGTAGTATTTTTGTTGACAATTTCTATTTAAAGAGACAGTTATAAACAGAAGTACATGTCCTACTCACCGGCTCGCCTGGCTTGCCTTCAGGTCCTGGCGCCCCTGGCATTCCCGGAGATCCCTAAAATAGACGTAAATACCTTATTAAGAAAATTGTGTTATTACGCACAACTATAAATTAAGATGGTACTTTGACATACCTTAAACTGAATAAAATGCACTAACATTCAGTCAAACTTAAGATCTATGAAAGTATAATTCTCACTGAAAAGCGAGTATACATAAGTAAATCCGAAGTGTTAACGTATATAGACATACTTCACCTTTCTCTATCGAGCCTAACCAAACATAACTACAGAATGTCGGGGTTTGTTTGATGGACGGACAAACGGGCAGAAGACGGAATTTAACACGTAAAATGTCTTAACAAGATTTGAGAGCGATAACTCTCAGCCAAAAGATTGCACAGTAGTGAATGTCACCGTGAGTTGTAAAGTATTTTACAACCAATAAGCCAGGCGATGTTTGTAAGTAAATGCAAAGTATACTCACGGAATCTCCGCGGTTCCCTTGTGCACCACGTGGTCCTGGGGCTCCTGGTGGACCCTAAACAGAAAAAATCAAATGTCGTAATTGCAACAAAGAAACAGTCTCTGGTATTGTCTGATAATCAGGAGTAATCAGGTATTTTAATATTACTGTAGTAATAATCTGAGAAGAAAAAATAAAATATTCTTAATTCTTTTTTTACTTCTATAGGTAAAAATGTATTTCCGCCAATGCTGTCGTTTAATAAGAATCCTAGACGAGGGATGCCCAAAAAGTGCTCATAAAACCAATAACACGTTTTTATTTTCATCGCAATATAAAGCCAATTTTTTCGAACTTCTCAAATAATGCCAAAATAAGCAATCAGTCATACAGTTTGTCGTTTTTTTTAAAAGTATATTCTCCTGTTCTGGACTCTTTGACCAGCCCTCGTCAATTTTATCAAGCAAAAGACTAACAAATAATAGAAAACACACAAAACACACACATAAGAAAACGTCTTAGAGCATAAAATGCGCATGTGCGTTCCCTGAGCTTGCAACTAAATGTAACTTAATGCAAAAATAATCGCTCTTCTGCGCATCTTGCAATTTTAAGAATACACACACCAGTTACAAAAAAACTTTGATGAAATAAATGTATGCTACGGGTGAAACAGCTCTAGCTATGCATGCTTTAAGACAGATTTCTTAAAATAAAAAAAAAACTTTACTGTACTACTCCATTTTATTCTTCAAAGAAAATAATATTCTCATAACACAACGGAAATGAAAAAATAAAGGGTGGGATTTTAACAAAAGTCTTCACAGAGCGGCGTAACATTGATTTATAGCAAGCCTAATCTAATAGCCACTTACCGAAAGATGTCTGTTCTAAATGCGTGCATTTCTCGGATACAAAATACAAGAAGTGTAATATTAAAAAGATCACAGTCACCAGATAAACAGAAGATAAAATGATTTTACAAAAAGTAAGAAGTCGCAGGATCGCCTACTGCTGTGTGGCATACTGCTGTTGGCCTACTAAGCAGCTGTTATGACGACAAACAAGTGTATTAGATGAATACAATGATTTGCAAAGCATATTATACTTGTATCTTAAGCACTTTAATGATGAAATGGTGAAAATCTATCTAGAATACAACACAAGCCCGAAAATAAAGAATTCTATATAACAGAATTAAATTAAGTTACTGATAAAAAGCAAATTTGAAGTGGAATATACTATATTCTATCATGGCTACAATATAACCCTTTTACACACGATTTTCCCATGCAAGAATTATAAATGGAGTAGTACTCGAATTTGGTCGATATATTCTGTAAGTACCCCGTCATCTAGATCTCTCAAACTCTGTACAGGCCCTGGTGGACCAGGTGGACCCTGAAATATAATAATAAAAACAAATACAGTAAAACTTGGTTATCTCGAAGAGTCATCAGAACAGACGAAATGCTCTAGATAATCAGGGTGCTTGATATAACAAAGCATTTGTTGGTTGAAAATGTGCGTTAACGAGCGTATTTTAGGTAATAGTAGGTACTCTATGGAGCCAGAGAGTTACTGAAGAGTCCAAATTAATCCGTAAGCTCTCATTTAAATAACTGCTGGCTCATAAAAATTGTCGTAACAAACTTCTAATTTCGAAATTATATCGTATGATTTTAATGACTGAGGCATGAGACAAACAATACCATTTCAAGAACTAATGTGCAGTTGACTTTAATAAATAGTTATGCAGCCGCGACCGTGGTCTTGTGGTGAGTGCGCTGGACTTGTAACCCGGAGATCCGGGTTCAAATCCCGGTTGCGGCAGGTCATACTCTTCTACGAAAAATAGATTTGTAACGATTTTCCTCCATTTAGGAAGAAGTTGCCGGCTCCTTGTGGGAGGGTTAGTTAGTACTGGTTAGAATACAATCCAGGAAAATGGTTAGGTGAAGCGGCCGCCGTATATAACTGCAAAATTATTGAAAAACGGCGTTAAACCCAGTGACAAAATCATGCTTGTAGAAATTGGTTCATTTACGTACCACGGGTCCACGTTCTCCTCTGTCCCCGGCGTCACCCTTAAAACCTCTTTCACCTTGAGCTCCCTATAGATATATTTATACAGAAAAATAAGGGAATATCACGTACATGAACTGTAACTCACCATTAAACGACACAAATATACTCTTTACATGTTCAATGGATGAACAAATTAATTTGTGCGCTAGTCCTTAATATTGATGTTCCAACCCAAAATATGGATACCCCGAGAAATCGATTATATTTATACATATTTTCAGAGTATTAAATATTAGAAGTAATCATTAAAATCAAATGTTTGTGTTTTTAATCACGTATCATTCACCACAAGCTGTATTTAACATTACTTACAGGTAATCCAACTTCTCCCGGACTTCCGGTATCACCCTGTAAATACATGTATGTAAAAAGTACCACGTACGATTAAGAAAATCAAACATATTTCTGAACTCATCTAACACATTTAGCCATATATAACCACCATCACGGTTGTATCAGACACCCCTTTTAGTGCTAATTTTTGATAGACCCTTTAAACAGGTCTCAGAATTCTAATTCATTGCTTCAAAGAGACACATCACGGATACACATATTCAATTTATCATGAAAATCATGAAAAATGAGACAAAATATAACAAACTTCACAACAATACTCATGCAACATTTATTTAATGATGTTATGTTGGTAATGAAGTTCTCACCCTTTCTCCTTTAATGCCAGCTGGGCCTTCAGATCCCCGCTCACCTGGTTTACCCTAAAAAACGACATATATAAAAATAGTAACTATACAAGCCTTCATTCATCCATCATCGGACACAATTTACGATGCAATTGTTATAGTATATAGTAATTTTCATGTCAATCATAATACGAGCTAAAGCCGAAGTCACGTACCCTATATTTGTGGAGTGGATAGAATTGTAACTAGAAACCAGAGTTACGATTATTTTCGGAATGGAATCAGGAAACTTCTTTCAATCATAACAATAAAAACTATTGCCAATGTGTGATAAGGATTTGATTGCAGGCTCATTTACTACAATTTTTTGCGAAAGGTTTCCAGGAATGCAGGACTCCTTATTGAATAAGTTTTAATGTAGGTCATCCAACTCTTGAGTTGAGTCATTTACGTAAGTTTTAAGTTGACAAAACATTTTGCTATTTGCTGGTGTTCTCAGCTATTTCATCTTTAGATAGAAATACGGAATATTTACCGGCTTTCCATCAATTCCATCTCGTCCGGACTTTCCTCTTTCACCAGGTGTACCCTAAAATTTAAAAACGAATAAAATAAGCGTATCAAAATGGTAAATCTGAAGATTTCTGCAAAGAGATTTGATTTTTCTGACCAATTAAAAAACTACAAGACAAAAGGGGCCAAACTATTAATACTACATAAATAATATACAACATACAATAGAATAACACGTACATATATAAAAGTAATGTAATATCTAATAATATTGTTTTATTACGCGCAGTGTGGCCGTGTTGTTTTACTTACTAAGGGAAGCAAATCCTGCATCCATATTAAATTATTAAAAGTTAAGCAAACATGAGTTGTCGTTCTTACCGGTTCTCCTGGAACACCGGGCTCTCCTGAAATACCTGGTTCGCCCTAAAGAAGATAAAAACTTAAACCATCAAAGTTTATCATTAAACACATAAAAGACTGACTTTCAGGAAGTCTAAGATTATTTGTATGAAGCAAAAATATAAATTACAAAAGTGTTAATAAAGTAATTAAGTGTTAATAAAGACGAATATTTTCAGAGAACATTATTTTGTAATTGTTCAACAAAAAAGAGACTTACAGATACGCCAGGTGGTCCTTGTAGACCCTGGAGACCCTGTGGCCCTTGTGGACCCTGCAGCAAGAAACAGACATATATATGAAATGATATCTAGAAAAAACTCACATTCCGCAACCAAACCCACTCACATCTAAATACATGTACATAAATATACCATAAAGCTTCATAAAAATGTTGCGGTTTAATGTGGATTAGTCAAAATTAGCCAGCATTCAACAAAAATCTCTTAAAGCTAGAACTTCATGGTGTATCGTATGGCTAGAATGTTTATGCATTTTACGTTTCATTTGAAGTTCAATACATATCGTGTGTTAAGTGTGCGTATATTATGGTTAATACAAATTCAATAAACGTTTTTACTTACTGGCACTTGAATTATTTCTTCCTGAATCTCGTTCGATGTTATACCCTGAAAAAATTAAAGGACTGGATGTTTTTTTTTATTCTAAATAATTGAAAATAACATGAAATTACTCTATAAATCAACATCTTAATGAGAACGAATGTCATAACGAAAACGAACTATTTTATAAAATGTTGAAAGAACTATATTCCACATACCGGTGACCCTGGGGGTCCTGGAGGTCCCTGTACACCCTGAATACCTGGATTACCATCTCGACCCTGAAAATGATAAAAAGGCCGTAACATTGATAAAGAATAAATAAACCATTCTTTCATTCTTGAAAAACTAACCTTACTCATCAATCAATCATCAGAGATCTTCATTCAATTGGATACAAATGAATTAGTGATAGTTTAAAGGTAAATGACACGTACAAAGTGAATACAGAACGAATATGACTATATCACATTTACTAAAATGGAAAAAGACGTGGTGACGTATGGAACTAAAAATAAAAAATGACAAGATGTTCAAATTATTTTCATACTTACAGCCACACCTGGTGCGCCTCTGTCCCCTTTCAGACCTGGGTCACCTTTGTCACCCTGAAATAAAAGAACTCAATTTAACGCCGTTTGCTTCTCAACCATATGATCTCAGCTTATTGCAATAGAATGAGATATTTTAATGAGGTGATAGATCCATTACTTAAATGCTTCTTTTATTATCATTGTTAAATCGTTATTAAATCTACTAATGTCGTCTATTGTCAAAAGCAGAACATTTAAAAATTACGTGCAATCCAGTTCAAAACCATCTAACCAAAACTACTACAATCATTTATGTCAATTAATTCGCCCTAAACGCACCGTATAATCTATTAACCTTGGGTACAACTATGCAAAACGTTGTAATCCAAAATGACAAATATCTCTCTGACATCCCAACCACAATTTGCCATTGGAATTCAAAAATGCTTATACATTGTATTGAGTTTGAATAAAACCCAAAGGTTCGTGTCGGCGACCCGCATAAATCAACGTGGTAAAAAAGACTTCAAAAGTTACAAAAAGCGTTAACAGTTGATAAGTGATACAGATTTTAACAAGTGATAACATAGAGCTTATAACAAAAGCGGCACAGAATATACTTAGGTTATATGTACACATTATTTATCATCAACAAGGTGTTGGGTCTAAAGAACCAATTTTGACGTAATCGTTATGTCTTTAGATATTCAAAATAAGATACTAGGTTAAAACGATACATTATCAACGACAGATTTTTTTTAAGTTATCAGTTGATAAATGTGTTAGACTTAATTCAGAAACCAAATCGACATTTAATAAATACCCCACATACTAGTTGGAGATAGAAACATTCATAATTATGTTCCAGCACGCAATATCAAATGATTAACTTTTACGAAGTAGATAGGCGCAGAAATCGTTAGCAAATTGTGATTTGGGAAACTCGATAATGTGATCAATGAAATTCTAAATTATAAAAAATAACTGAGCCTCGGTTCAATAAAAGTGTGAAATTTCTCAAAATATGGACATATAAGTGTCCTGATGTAATAAAAATGCTGATACCCTAATGTCCTCATTCTTCAATTTTAAACAAGTCACCAAAGTTACACATACAACGAGAGACAAAATACAAATTAAACTGAATGGTGGAAAATTATTATATCTATTGGTCATCATTTTAACCAGCGTCGATGGTGGTATGACCTTGTTCGTTGTTGTTTAGAGGACATTGTATTATGATGTAACTCGGACATTGGTTAGTTTGTAAATAGGTAACTCAGCGTGGAAAGGAGGAATTTATTGCAAAGTGTTCTTCATGGGAATCTTTTTTTTAATTTCAAAGAAATATTTACCTTTTCTCCTGGAAACCCATCGCTTCCTTGTAGTCCTGGGTTACCCTGTAGAAGCAAAGAATATTGTTAATAAGTTCATTAATACTTAAAGGAATTATGAGCGCACGTTTTAATGGTTAAAATAAGCTGAAAGAAAAACAAACACAAATATATATGGAAACTACAAAAAGTGAAACAAAGTTGTATAATATCTTGTTATCTTTTAAATCAATGCACTTTACACGACCAAATTAATTACGTTATATATTTTTTTAATTTCAAGAGATATGAAACAATACTGAATGTTAGATTTAATTTAACATTGAACGAAATTGACATAAAAGTGTACATACATCATATCCGGGTACACCGGGCTCGCCGACAGGTCCTCTGGGACCAGGGGGGCCAACAATCTGTAAGACGTAAGAAAAAAGAAACCGTACATTTTTATATTTATTGACATACTTCTTGTTTCCGAGACCTTGTCGCTAATCAGTTTATTATAACATTCTTTTTGTTCAGCTGTTTTTTGTTGCCCTGAAACAATTTTATCCTCCCTCAAATTAAAAAAACATAAAATTGGTGTGAAGAGAGTGTAATGCACGATTGGATTGTCTATATGTTTATGAAAATCCATTTTCATGTTGAGATTTGCTAAGCTTAAATAAAAGGTTCATACTTGAATGAATAGATAACTTACACTTTCTCCAGGAATTCCTGGTTCACCACGTTCTCCGTCTCTACCGCGTTCTCCTCTCTCACCCTTAAATTATACAATATCTTCGACATTAGCTACATGAATACATTATTGTACACGACACATGGAAACTGATAAAATCACAGCATGCCAGGTGATATAATCACGACATCTTAGAACCTACATGCATTTAGAAAATGTCTTTCTAATTTATATACATTTCTAATAAATATCGTAAATACATTTAGAAACATTTATTCATAAAAAAGTCTATCGTATCGTTATAACAACGCAATATAATTCCTGAAAAAGTTTACCGAAAGCTGTATCAATTGAAAATTCAATTGAGTGAATTAATTTTAACTCTTTCCTTGTTGCATTCAGTATGGGCTATTGCAAGTGGTTGATGTCAAAATTATATGATTTCCGTAGGTATCTATGATAATAATCATTCCATCAATAACTGATTGGCGTAGGTCAAATAATACATTTATGACAGTTTCTGGACTAATAACCAGGCGAAAAAATAAAACATAACAAAACTGTAATTTAGCAAAAACTGGTACGTGTTTGTAAAAATGCACACAAATAGTTACCCTCTTGCCAGGTAATCCCACTTCACCCGGTTGTCCAGGCTCACCAGCTTCTCCCTGAAAGTGAAACAAACACTATTGAAGCAGAACTTGTAGGAACACTAGAATGTAAGACAAACATAACAGCCACGATAAACATAACACAATGCGTATCTTTCGAAATGCTCAATGATTCACTAACAGTAGTAATAGAACTTAAAATCACACGCACAGCTATATGCGTCTTTTGCTCCAATTTATTAACAAGGATATTCGTTCGCCATCAATGTATAAAAACAATATTTTTATATCCATGTCTTCTTTTTGTACGTACCCTTTTTCCAGCGATACCATCAATGCCTGGAAGCCCGTCCTCACCGGGAAATCCCTGTATTAAACAATATATAATTTACGTAAATCTATATGCATTTACAAAATCCTTAAACATTAAAACGTGATATTTGCCCCTAAAGTCTGATTCTTATTCGAAATAATGTTTGCAATTAACCAGGAATATCAGTCGCCCTGTACGAATATTCTAAAAGCAACTTTGAAAACATGATGGAAAAAACTGTTGCTTGTCTAATTAGGCTTACCCTTTCTCCTGGTGAACCAGGTAAACCTGGACTTCCTGGCTGTCCCGGAGTTCCCTGAAAATAGCCGTAAGCTTAAACCATTAAATATCTCATTTGGACTTTCTAAACTATGACACATATTTTATAAGAGAACTAGTTAAGTAACTCTGAAGTTAAAGGCATCAGTTAACAGCACAAGATTTTTGATTCGTCATTACTTACAAGGCTAAGCAAGAATCATTGAAAATATGCCATTCTTTTTCTGTCACAGGACTGGGCGTACAAGCATTTCCAGAACTTAACAGAACAGTGTAATTTGTTATATATAAGAAGCTATACTATTTATTTTGCGTTAAATAAACATATAGTACAGTAGTCTTTAATGGTGAATAGTTATTTTAGAACTTACATCTCTACCATGTTTTCCTGTTGACCCAGGAGCACCGGGGGCGCCAGTGCTACCATCCGCGCCAGGAACACCAGCCTCACCCTCTGGTCCGGATGGTCCCGCTAGACCCTGCAAAATATCATACACTATTAACACATTCGATTAAAAAATCGTAAAAATCATATCATAAGTATTTTGTGCTTGCATGTGTGAGAATGTACTTTAACAGTAAATATTAAAAACAAATACACACTATGACAGAACTATGTAAATACAAACCCTTTCTCCTTTTGGTCCCATGGGTCCAGTTGGGCACGTGATCGACGAGCACTTATCTTCCTCCTGATCACCCCGTCTCCTATTATCCTTAAAAGTAACATAACATAATTTAAATATACATACTCGTATATATGTATGTATGTATATATACTCATATATATGTATGTATGTATATATACTGGTAAATATGTATGTTTGCAAGTATAGTTATGGTAACTTTCATTATTGATGTAAGTAGATAATGTCTCCGGGTATGAGGTGAGTTCACAAACATTTCAAATCGCCGAAAATATTCGGTCAAAACGGATAAAAAATATAGTTTACAATTAGCCGCAGTGAATGAAGTATTGAACTGTAATGGCGTAGGCAGTCTGTATTTGGCGTGTGTTATATGAATATTGCTTACAACAAAACACATAAAGCGACAAAAATGTCGACAATAACATTGTAGTACAATGCAAAGGTAATGAGATGTTAAATTGGTGGAAGAAGTACATGACATTTTAACAGGTAACATACAATGAATAAGAGCCAATTACTTTATCAAATGATATTTGATGTGCAACTAAGCGCATGGAATATGCAGAAAACAAGTAATGAATTAACGGTAAGAGAACTGACAGTGTCTCCAATTAAATAGATTAAGGCAGAACTTCACACTGAGATATCTTTTTGAAAATCTGTTTATCATTTGGTGGAAGAGTACAAAATGTTAGTAATTGCAGTCAAGTAAGTACGAAACGAATATCGTTCAAATAAGATTGTAAAAATGCAACTAATCTATCTACATAAATAAAATACAATTGAAATATGAATATGAAACTATCAGAAGTAAAGAAATGAAATCACTCTGTATAAATACTGAATTTATACAGAAATTATTTCACCTTTGTTGATACATAGAATATGGAATTGGATTGCATAAACAAAGAGCAAAATTCGCATGCAGTTATCAATATAAGGGTAATAACACGTTGTAAGAATGCCATGCGCGCAACTCTACATCAGCTCGCATTGAATTTAACATAAAACAAACAACTATAATTAGATTGAAACACAGAACGTTGAACTCATTCATAAGCTCGAAGAACGAAGAAAACAAGGAACGATATATACAAATGAACTTAATTAAATACGCATACAGAGGTTCTAAACATGCTGGAAGTTACAAAGTATGATTTTCCTCTATTACATAGCATGTCCAAAGAAAAGTGAACGAACATAAAACAAACGCAACAGAACTTGAATACATGATAGATTATGAACTTGACGTTGTATAATACATAGGAAGGAATAAAGCTACAGTGTGGAAGGTTTGATACAGTTGAAAGCATTATAATAAATATTGGGTCAGGGAGAATGTGTAAACTTCAGAGAACTTTCTGCAATGCTAGTGAACAAAATCAATGATGTCACGGACGAAATGCATATATTGACAATAATTAGTATTTTAGAAATGAACTTTCTGGGACAAAATGTTCCTGCTCCAAATGGTGTATGAAGAAACTAATAAATAATTAAATAAACTAATTAAACATCTATCGAAGCTAATTTGAAAGTCAAAACTGCAAAAGGTGCAATATAACTGCTGAGTTTGTATCTGAGCCCCCAAAACGACAATCATGTTTCTGTAGTCACCATGTTCAAAACGTAAATGTCTGCCAAGGTTCAAATACAAACTCATACTTTATGATTACCTCTCTATCTTTCACCGGTCGATCCTGATTTAAAAAATAATTTATATGTTTTTTCCGTACCAGGAAAATAAGACATGTACGATGTTTTGTTGTAAGTACAGAAAAAACATAGAAGAAAATATTTTAGGTATAGATAAAGTAAAATTTGTTTTAAAATAAACGCTTTCCATAGACATTGGTGTCGATTGGCAGTCTCTAAACAGCCATTACAAATATTGACTGATGAACTTTTACTGTAAATAGTTAGGCAAGATTAAACGATACTTCGTGGTGCAAATAGTAAGGAATTAAGTGATTAGAAACACAAATGTCACACAAACATACCAGATCCTTTCCTTCCTCGAAATCATTGGCCTAGAAAAACAGATTTATTGGGTAACACATATTACACAGTGACGGAGTACACATTGAAGTGCTACGTGGAACACATATTGACATAAAACATGGCTACAACATGACAAACGATATTATAATATGTATGTGTATTGATTGTGGTGAACATGAAGCAAAATATCCTTAAAGTAATGTTCAAAACCAATCGGATGTTTCATTGGTATTGGTAACTAACCAAAGTTTAAATTTGTGGCATAAAGTAGGAAGGATTCAAGAAAAGAAAGCATTGCTTCAGCGGCGGAAGCAGTCGTTCCTTAGCGCATGCGTAATGATGGGTATTCCATGACTTCAAAAAGCTTTGCATGAAAGGAATGGAAAACGATTCTAGCAATAATGATTCACCAAACCGTAAACAATGAATAAATAAAATATATAATCACATAAAAAATTATCACTATTCATTTATGATCTATGTTGTGCAATAATTAAGCTGGACCACAAGGTGTACGTTTTTGTAAGCCTTTTACCACAAACATCCATATCACAACTTTAAGTTTTTAATGTCGTCAATGCAATTTCAGTTAAACTGATTCATATGCATGAGACAAAACGTAGAATAATTATTTATAA
Organism: Lutraria rhynchaena; assembly: GCA_008271625.1. NCBI lineage: Eukaryota > Metazoa > Mollusca > Bivalvia > Venerida > Mactridae > Lutraria > Lutraria rhynchaena. Next base: position 682,293 of record VIBL01000174.1, read on the forward strand.
TGTGATATTAAGTGTGTATGTATCTAGCCTCTATGAAAAAAAACAACAACTCATGAAGTAAGAAATAATGTCAGGTGTAAAATTGTATACCCTTTGTATCTCCACGCAGCTTGGTTTCATTTGTGCATTACAGTGAAACTGAAGCCAAGAAATCTTCATCTGAAACCAGACAATGAAAGAGTATGTAACAATTAATCAATGAGTTATACGCAAGAGATGCATGTACACAATAGAATCAAAATATTTAGGGCGTGTGGATCTCTGATAGCTATTAAATATTCAAATTCAATTAATGTCAGTTTTCTAATATTCTTCATTGTGATATCTCTTCAATAAATATAAGTTTCTACCACATTACACTTTCTAAATAAAAACGGTTACATACAAGTTTTAATAGAATGTCTACGGGAGAAATGCTTACCCTATAGGGTTTTCCATCTAGATCTCTAGCCACTGATGTATATCCACTAGGGTCAACGTAAGCCTCTCTAGTTCTATCTAACATTTGTTTGTCTGTTTCTACACAATCTATACTTATTTTTGCTACGTCAACAAAATCTTCAACACCACGACGGTTCGTTTGATTTTGACGGATCAAATGCAGGTAAACTTTATGCCATACTTTTGTTTTCAGAGCCTGAAATCCATAAAGTAACGTGTGTTAGAATAGTTGTTGTATTTTCTGATAAACAATTGAATAGCGCAAAACGTATTCAAAAGACATTCTATATAACTGCTCTATTAAATATGGATGTCGCGTTTTAAATTTTGGGTAGTATATAAGGAAAAAGAAAAGCGACTTAAGTAACACAAGTAGATCGTAATTTGATAAAAAGCACTTTTAACGAAAAACAAGCATGCCATAGATGACCATGTTACTACTATTAACTGGTCAAAATGAATTGTAAAACATGTAAATTGTTGATCGGACATTAGATAACAAGTTTTGATAAACAACTCATAGATTCAACATATTGATCTACAGATTATTTTGCATTGAATGGTGACAGCGTTGTACCTGCTTGGCAATCTTTTTCTTGAATACAAGACGCTTTGTCTCCCTGTTCTGGTTTTTATAAATAAGGCTGACGGTCCTGGAGACGCCGCTAAACTGGAGAGCTAAATGGGAATTTCCATTGCTATCACTAATATTGAAAAGATTCCATGTTTGTTTCCGATTTATTAGTTGATAAATTGCGACAAACACAAAGTTCCTAGGCAACGTGTCCGAGAATAAGTTCCTGAAAAGAGTTTCGAAGAAAAAACACGTTACGGTTTATTGATGAATGTCCTGTATACGTGCAGTCGTGTCTTTAAAGGAAATAAGAAAAATAATAATCAAATTGTCTTTGTTGGTTGCTGTGGTGTGACTGTTGAATTTGGTGACGAGGCTGCCTGGTTGTTGGTTATGATAATGTTGGTATAGGTGATGAATATGGAGGTGATGGGACATATTTGAACTATACCACCATTGTTATAATATAACTATAGATATTTTCAGACTCACCAATTTCGTTCATCTTTCAAGACATCTCTCTTTGGTACTGAAACAGCTGTACCATACTGGCCGTATCCTTTCTCAGGCTTCAAGGCTCCAAAGTTAAATTTTGTAAGGAAGTCAAATTCTGCAACAGTTATTTACATCTTGTACGAAAATCAATCATGTTTCATCCGTTATCATTTTCTCCATGGCTGCCGACTAGTTATGTTATGTATTAAATAGGGTGGTTTCTATTTGCATCCAACAGGCGATGCAGTAAAACCACCCTTACTTATACATCAAAATGATAATTATTTTTGGCAAAAAAGTGAGCCGAAGAACTAGACTCTTAATAAAAGGTAAATAAAAGCATTGTTTAATAATTGTTCTGTCATGGCGGTAATCAAATTAATAAAGCATTTGCGCGAACTAAATAAATTGTATAAAAATACACCACAAGTTAATGCGGTATCATGTTGAAGGCATTCATGGAGAAATTAATGTTTTTTGAAGTGTGTATTTCCTGTAATGCAACAATTGACTTCAAATGCTTTAGAGAGTTTTAGAAATACCTTCATGTCACGATTTATATCTTCATGGACAATTTGGCTGAAATTCTACGACTGCCAAGCACTTAATAAAATTATAGTGAGCCGTAAAAACTTGACTAAATAATCCACTAGCTGTACAATTTTTACATAACCGCGTTCAATCGCTTCATTGGCGACAATTTCTGTGTTATCGAGTAACTTCTATTTTACAGGTACGAAGTGGTTTGTTAATAAGCAAGGTATGTCTTGTTTCTTTTTCAGGAAATGATTGCTATGTAGACAATTTTGTCGAGTAATCAGAAATGTCAGAAAGCATCTAACTAGAATTAGTCTCAAACAAACCTCTATTCGGCATAGAATAATACGTTTTTATCTAATGTGCTTTTAATGAAAAAAATGTCTAAACACTATACACAATACTGTTTTCCATTACGCTGCAATTTTGTAATGCTCTGTTACAAAAAAACCATTCCTGATTGTATAAATACCACTAAAGTCACGTAAACGAATAATTGTACCGAAGCACAAATTCCTTCAGATATATATTCAGGGCATATCTAAATAGATTACAAACGCGCTCAAACCTACATCGAATTATTTGTATACGATATAGTGAGACTCATTATCTGAGATTATTCAAGTTCCATTTCAAACCTTACCTTTGACATCGTTGTTTTGAATCTGTAGATTATTTTCCGGGCAGACAAACTTTCCCTCTGAAAGTAAAAAGATCATACCATACAAAATGAAACTTAGATGGTTTATTGTTGTATCTTTAAACGATATTTTGTTGAGTACTACAGCCTAATTCAATAATCATAAACATTCTACAGTCAAATAACCTACCAGCATGTGAACAATATAGGAGATTACAAGTCTATTAAACAGCGTGGTGTCACACTGGTGTTTACTAGTTGTGTTTGTGCAACTACTAAGTTTTGGAATAGCCTTTTTATTTTAATCCAACAGCAAAACAAAGTGGACTTTTCTCATTGACTCAAAACTAGTTTTTGCTGTCGCATAGGTGGATCAACAAAGCTAAATTTTCGGACCGATAAGGACTTATCGCTAATTTTTGTCTTACTTTTTCGTTGTATTTTTAATATTTATTTTTCATGGAGGAAGGATTTGTACACAGTAAATTTGAAGGTTCTGTTGATGTAAGTGTTCTACCCCTGTAAATGTTTAAGTCGTGGTATTCTCTCGAATGTATGTCACGTGAAAATTTCCTTCAAGGATGATACATTGTGAGTATTAAAGATTAGAATTGTGTTCGAATTATTTATTTTGATTCGAGATATCTTATCTTTTATGTGTTCGCCTATTCAAATATCAGGGTTAATCTCTAAATAGATCCAGTTAATTATCTCCAATCTCCCTGTAATCAGACGTGGTAGGAAGTCGTTGGAATATACAAGTATCTGAAGCTTCTAGTCAGTTTAATGGATTTTCTTATCGTAATGCTAAATTTATTATGGCCGGCTGTTGCCAAACGTTGACTAAGAATTCCTTTTGCCATCTTTTTGTCTAAAGTACTTTTACTCCATAGATAACGAGCACTAACGTGAGTCTACATTCCGACACAGATTAGCAATTATTCATAAATAATTGCTCACTTTTTAACAACCTGCTTGTGGATGATAAAGTCATACAAGATTCGCGTCCCCATGAAATGACAGTATATAAGATAAGAATCATACTGTTACAATAAAAATATGATTTTAATTACTTAAATGAAATGAAATTAAAGAATACGAAGCTCATTTTGGTGTCATGTTTTTGTAAAGTGATTAAAAGCTTTTAAGAATATCGCGAACACCATCGTGGGTAAATGACATAAATCATATTTTATTTCTCTCAGATGTTTTGTTCACTACCTAGCCACGTATTTTGGGAAAATTGGGAAACCTTTCAATACTTCCAACTGGTGATTTACGATTAATTTCAGCTGAATAAATCATATAAATGATAGCATAAGTGTTTGAAATTTCCGCAATTTGTATTATAATTTTGTAATCTTCGGTTCGAGTAAGGCTAAACGACGTTTACAAAGAGAATTTCAGTTATGTACGCCGGGTGCTTAATTTATCAAATGCTCCTGTGTAACCTTCCAGTATCAACCAATTCTCCTCATATTCCATACGTAATTGTAAACTTTACTAAATAAAATGTGGCTGAGAGACTCGTGGACTTGATGATAAATTTAAGACCCTCGAACAAACTGCCACCATCTATCTGACTTGGGTTTCGAATACGCGATATCCCGGTCAACAATTCTGCCGAAGAACGAGTTTAAACTTAAAAGGATTGGGTAAAGTCTATAAAAAGTGGGAATATAAATGATTTTCATTCAAACGTGGGCCATAGTTTGAAACCGTTAGACGAAATATTTAGCTGCTGCGATACTGGGACAGCATAGTAAATCACTAGAAATATTTGTTTGTATGGTTCGAATGGACTAAACACATTCCTTTAAAAAAATACCAGTTCCTTCACCACAGACCCTATGTTAACAAGGGCTCAAGAATGTCGATCAAAATCAGGATCAAGAGTTATACTTATGTCTTCTCTTTATACATGTAATATATTCAATGTGTGATAATTGAGATAAATTGTAAACTTGGAAAATCATGAAGTGGTACCATTTATGACCAAAGTGTTTAGTTTAAAAGAAATTCGCCATTACAAGTTCATCACAATTTTGATAATGATCCTAAAATTGATCTCGATATTGAAAAGATTTATTTTGTATTTCAAGTGTCCGTTTTAATGCTTATAAACAGGTTTTAGTATTAAGAAATGTGACTTAGTGTTTTGTTCTAATGTTATTATACATGAATTAAACAGCTGATCCTGATTATGAACATAGGGCTTGTTTTATACTGTCAGAATCATTCAGCTACTAAATACCAAACACTGGATGTTTCATCATACGTAAACAGACATAAATAGCATGAATGGGGAGTTGAAACAAATTGTTTATCAAATGAAACATAGTCCAGTTATCAGGTAAACTGTAATCAATATCAGATTAACGTCTTGGTAAATATTCATTAAATGATTTCTTCATAACACCGGCTGTCAATGCGTCACCTGATTTTTTTATCTTTAGTGAATGAATAAACGTGGGTATTGCATGCTAATCAATCGTTAATGTCAAAATGTTTACCATACGGATCCTATCAACATTATATGCGTTACCTCAACATGAAACGGTTGAGTCAGCATATTTGGATAATGAGAAACGTTGTACAGACAGTGTAACCACATAAATCTTTTGCAATAATTATTAAAAAGAGAATATTGTTCTTAACAAAATATGCAAGATTTTTGTACGTCGTATGCATTTTATACGAGATTTATATCAAAGCATAGAACAGGTTCATGTAGTTTCACCAGATTTCTCCTGTTTGTCTGGAGCCGCATTATTTACCAAGCATGAACACAGTCAGGCCATTACACTTGAGAGCGGCGTGCGGAATTGGTAATGACTGTCAAAACAAGAAGACATTTTGTTCTAAAAAACAAAATTAACGAAAGATTCCTATAGAAATTTAATGTAGATTTAAGCTTTGGGTTCTGTCAGTGAACAAACTTCGAGCAGTTCATATAGATTTTAGTCATATAAACTTAAAGAAATCTTTGAAATCTTCCAAGAGAGAAGTCTACGTACGTTTTTGCAATGTTTAATAGATTATGCATTGATGTTGTTGAAGAAACAGATGGCAGTCAGTTGCACCTTTAACATAGAATATCAATCAACGTTTTATAAAACAAGCACAAGTATGATGATTTACTTTGTCAGAAAGGAATGTGTTAAGATACTTCCCAATGTTTTGTTTTCAAGATTTACTACGAAACTTTGGTTCACAAAAAAAAAAAACAACAAGAAAGATAAAAGATTTCTACGCCAGGACAGACTCACCGGACCTGATTGTTTATTAATAGTGCTGTTGATTAAATGATATAAATGATTAAATGACTTAAAAGAGCCCGATTTTTTAACGTTCTAAGATATATAAGACATTGAAAAAAATGTCATTAGTTTTCGCGAAAAGTTTCTTTCTCTCAATAAGTAGACCGGGTTGGATATTTTTGAAAGGTTACTGAAATATTCTGAATTGAATGAATTTGTTTCAAGTGAATTTTGGTAGCTTTCATTGGCGATATATGTGATGTAATTGTTAGTTGGAGACAGGATGCGCACCGACGGTTGTCATAAAATTGCCTGTAAATAACCCCACACATTATAATCAAATATATTTCACAATAAAACGCAAGGTGTTTTCATTGAGTGAGCTCACATCAGAAACACGTGTTGGAACAGAGATTTAGAACGATGTATCATAAACTTGGCACATGCGCCGTTGGTTGAATTAACGTTTTTGTTAAATATTCTATGATAGAACGATAAGCCAAAATACTGGAGACGGTTTTTGCAATTGTCTGGTGTTTATTTTGTGTTCGTCTGCAGCTGATATTGGTATTAATTTCGGGTATTATTTTGGTTTCCGAAACGAATGAACTCTTTTTGAAGTATGCTAGGCGTAAATTATTAGTATCTACTCATGATAGGGTTTTAATCTGTACCGATCCTTCATGTTATTGGGTGGATTATTCATTCAAATGAATTTCTGTCTTTCATTGAGAATTATTTGATTTTATCAACGAATGTTTCGTAGAAAATCATCTTTTGTATTAATAGTCAGGATTTATGAACGAATTGAGGTTACCACAACGCAACAATCTTAGAGCCAAGAAAAAATCAAACAAATTAAAATGAATTTAAACTGATTGAATACACATTGATATGATAAAAATGCGCTTTACGTTTTTAACTAGACTTTGCTCTTTTTATACAAAAAACATAGTAACACAGATCATGACTTGTAAGTACATTAGATGCAATTTTGTCCTTGGTCAATATCAAATATGGCAAATAACGTCCATGATGAAATTTTCGATACGGATTTTGACCGCTATCTCCTTACTTAGTAAAATAGATACAATGTAATCATTCTAAACTAATGTAAAATCTTCTAAAAAATATTTGACTGATATAAATTTACGTGAATCACAATAAAAAGATATACGACCATGAATGAATCTTAGAATCAGCCATTTTTATTAGTCGTTTCCTTTATTTTATTCACCATAAATAATCTAAACAGTTTGATTCGAAATAGTGTTTGACATTTTAATTGAATATTTGTATACAAACACGTATAAGTCTTTCAAATGATTATATCGTCTGTCTTCTGCTTCGTATAATATCATTAGATAAACATGAAAACAAACACAGCGGCTGTTAAAAAACATTTGGCCGAAAATAAACACTTGTATGCCATTGCCACCGTAAGACACAGCATTTTATAGTTTTTGATAATCTTTGTGATCTTTTCTTCTGGCGAATTATAGGATGTATATAAACATTGTTGGGGGCGTGATAACTGATCTATAGTAGCATTGTGTTCTAACTATAAGAAGAAGCATCGAGTAATTCAGGTACAACACAATGATAAACCAGAACATGTTCCAAAATGTCCTCCCGATTAAAACGACGACTGAGAGCGTAGAAACAGTTGACGCGAGGGAACATTGTTGACAATTTTAGACGATAAGAATATTCTATAGTAGAAACAGGAATGTACTTTTAAAATTATAGTCACATCAAGTTGGTATATCAACAGATTTTGTTTGAAGTAAAAAGCGGAAGACATTGGACTTTGACTGCAGCAAACATTTTATTCGGCTTTCTTTGCGAAGCATCAGTAGGTCAGCATGTTTGCAAGCTGACTTGATTAATGGAATTATAAATGGTAAGTATGTGCTGCTTTTGATTTTACAGCAAACTTAATTTTACGCATATATAAATTTGAGATTCATAACATATGTTATCGTTACAATGAATTCATAGTTCTTGACTTGAAATACCTTAAGTGGAGTCGAATCAGTTGACGGTAAAGAACAGTTATGGTGGCTAAGCGTTATTTTCGTGGTTTTGCTGACTTTTTGGTTACCGCATACCAAGTTAAAGTACATGTATTTACCTAGATAACCCTCAAAATCGCGAAAACAGATGATCTCTCATAACCATGTATTGCGATGATAACTGTGGTGGTCTGTGTGTATTTATTAGTTACATTCTGAATATGCGGTTGGCAATATTGTTTATGTACTTTTATCATTGCAAAAGCTGATGATTCTGCCAAGCCGAAAATAATACGATTACATCTTTTATTTATTCGAGAAATCTGCAAGGTGCGCATAGTAGTGGAGTGTGAATCATTACCCACGCATTTCACACGCCAATTACATTAATCATGTCTGACATATACGCTCAGAATAAAAGAATTTTTGCTTTCATAAGAATTTTCGGATAAAGGTTTCATCAGTAAATTGTTAACCCATGGCACGGTGCATTCTTAGTGCAATCTAGCTTTGTGTTTTACCATTACATGCCATATTTCACATGAACCAAAGGCAATAATATTCTCCACGTGATTTAAGTATGCTGAGATAAAAAATGAGATTACTTTTATTACTAACATCAGTCGTAATTACCAGATCCATATCGCTGTATTTCGAATTATCGTCTGTCGCGCAATGATACAGTACGTGTAAATACTAGTAAAATCAGAAATGCTAGAAAAGTACATCTGAATGTCTGACCTTTTTTACGAAAATGGTATCATAGTGAACTGTTCACATTTGAGACCGCAATCGCGACTTTGAATACTTAGATTATTGAAGTGTTTGAAACAAGAAACAATGCAAACGCAGGTCATGTAACGGTTGCATGGAATGGCTCAAATATCGTCAACAAATTGGAAAATCGTTTGTTTACCCTTGGTGTGTAAAGTAAAGCCAGTGCAATCGTTATGCTGGTATTGGACCCCAAGTTGCATAAAGTTTGAATTGAACCCCAAGTTGCATAAAGTTTGAACGCATTTCGCCGTTCAAGTTGGTCGCAAATGAAGTCTCAATGTATATTTTAGTTTGATAGTTGTTGTTTTAAGTCTGTACACTATAAAATTAATGATTTCATCTATTTTTTTTAAATTGCTAACTGCATTCTGGCTCGCGGGTCGCGATTCGAATGGCGAACTGCGAACTGCGATCGAACTTTGTGCAACATTAAACCGGTGTAATATTAATACATGTACATTCACTAGAAAAAAAGATACCGAAATCGTATTCACATAATTAAAACCGTTGGGATATTATAAAATTATCAGTGAACTTTGTGATATTAGGTGAATTCATACGATATTCTACTTCAATGACTTTTAGTCACTTTCAGCGGGGGTGTATGTAGTATGTGAAGTCAGCGACAACAAAAGATGCAAATTTTAAGACTTCATCCAACTTATAAAAATTGTTGTTAGATTAAAAACTACTTATGTTGTACCCGTCTATGAAAGATTGGTGTAGAATTATTCGGAAGAACTACTTCATCGCGGCAATGCTTGCATGACGGCAAGTTTGGGAAACTCCCAACACAGTAAACTCAAAGCGAATATAAACCTCCACTCAAAGATTACAGTAAAAAAAACGGTCAAAACAGAAATATTGTTGATTCAATTCGAAGATGACACATTATTTCATCTAATAAACATAAGTCTTAAATTTTTCATTCATGACAGAAGTGTATGATAAAATAGTGATCCTTATGTACATCTGATAGAAAACAGTTTTGATCTTCTACCGAGACATTAAAAAATCCTCTGTGGAATTGTTGAAATGCCGTGAATACATTAGCTGAAGTATTGTGATGGCGTTAACTCATTGGTAGTATCTTGATGATGATAAATCATTGTACAAACGATCCTGATGATAAAAAAACTCAAGTCAAAACAAAAGTGTGTGTATCCACTCAGAATAATTGTCATCATCTCAGTGAGTGAAATCTTCATTCCGCTATTATCGTATAGTCAAACATATTAGTTACGCGTGTGCAGGAAAAGGACGGCTGTATAGCTAAAAGACCACGTTCCGTTTTAACTCCCGTATTAAGGGTAATAAATATCTGTGTTGACACGTTTAGTTATACGAATGATTGACTGAGTGATTGACTGGGCGAGTTACGCGGGGTCAATTATTGTCGCTCTGCTGTGATCACAAACGGCTTCAGTGACCACCCATACTGTAAAGGCGGATAAGAAAAATAACTAGCGTAAATGTCATAAACTTCACTTAAAATATTAACAAACAATAAGAAGTTAGTTTTCCATTCAATCTTCGATACTATCAATATAGTCTACGACAGGTGAACCGTTCAGACGTAAATTAGACTGTCTCATACAAATTGACAAATAGATATTTGATCATTTAATTTGTTAGTTAATGGAACGTTTGGGGCGTTTCCTCTAGTTTTTTTTTTCTTTTTTTGTTTTGTTTTGTTTAAATCCTATGATTTATATAAATAATTGTGGAATGTTGAACACCTAAATAACCAGATAATTGGATGATATTTTCACAAACGCTGTTGTTTATTGTCTATGTTTGTCATATGAACCTTTTAAATTACACAATTTATTTTCAGTAGACACTGTGCTTACCACAATGGTCAGCGGCTAGAATATGTAGACATAAATTGGTCAAAGGTCGACTGAAATTAAGATTTTGATTGTAAGTGATATTTCGCGGGAGTTTGTTCTGTATTTGCTGATAACTTTTACATCATATACTATAACCACGCGTCAAGTATATCAATTTACATTCCACCTATACGATCACCCATTAACTTAAATGTCAACAATTGAAAACTATATAATACATTTATGCAAGTTCGTAAATTTATCGAGTCATTCGACGTGAGAATTCGACAAGATATTTTACTTTAATATATCCAAGTTATTAAAATATTGGTACATTTTGCACGAAATTACAGTAATAAAGCCGACTTCAGTGTAATTAACACAAACCACGACGAATTTCTCACAAATCATTATCATACTACATGCAACACAAATCAATGCACAGCGACCGAAATTGTAAAGTCAGAACAACGTTTAATTTGAAAAGTGCATAGATACCAACACTGAGAGAAATTTAGTGTAAGTAAGGAAGAATCAAACAGCTACATATTGTTCATTCTACGTAATAAAGACCCCCGCATGTTATTTTGTAATTACAATGCATTTTATAAGTTGTTTATCCGAATCATGCATATTATTGCTTATATTGTGTAAGTGATGTTCAGACATTCAGATAATCATTTTTTTACTCAACTTGATAATAAGATCAACTCAGTGTTAAGATTGTTTTTAGTAGCAAAACTTCTTGATTTGACTGTAATCGTTAACGCTAACGTAATTAACATGAAACAAACTGACTCTGCATTTTTACTGTAAACATTTTTCTTTTGAAGCATTCCTATTTAAAATGCACCTAAAACACTTTGCACTCAAAACCAAGGCTATAATGTCAGTTGCGTGCGTGAATCATAACCACGCGGTACTGCCATAAAATACGATTGTTCAACAACTTGAAGAATAATTTTCACACTTAGCAACCCAATCTACAATAATCTACAGAGAAAAGGGGTGTAAATGATCTACAAAGTAAAAATAATAAAAAATACTTACGAGAATATACGGAGCTTATGAAGAATAAAATCTGTACCCATATAAGTGACGTCATCGCTCTGAAACAGTACAAAAACGCATGTAAATATCGGTTTCTAAAGTCCAAAAAGACAGATACTGTTGGATTTTCGTGCAATGCAGAATAGTTTAACGCAAACAGCGTGCAAATCATAACATGTACCCACAATTATTATATCAATATTAGTTTGTTATATCTGTATGGTATGTGTGTGTCTTCTGTCGTACTGATTGACAGACAAGCATGTCTTGATTACATTGTCTAGCACTGAAAGAAATCTGCGATATAGTTATTTTGAAGCGTTCGGACCAGAAAAATGCAGAGCAAAAAGTATGTACACTGATTAGTAGGTTGTAAATCACTTAAATGCATCTACAGTACATTGGGGGTAACTATTCAATTCATCAAGATAATAAAATGTCTCATAGTCCTGTCACAAAGACGACCTATCAGTCGTATTGTAGGAATCTAGAATATGTTTGACAGAACAAATTAGTCAAGAGAACTCAAATGTCCAATTGTTTAAAGCGCACTTATGTACATGTATCAATTTTAAACTAAATGCATTGATCTCAAGGTGTTATCAAGACAGAATTGACTCGGATCCAAAATGTAATATGTATAGTTTAACTTTTTGGATGAACAAAATGCTATGTTAGAAGTATTTAGTGCAATAAATGGGCGAAACAAACACCTGTGGACTTAGTCATGCTATCTGGTTACCAAAATACCTAACTACATTTTAACAAGGTTTAAACGAAATGAAATATTAACCTTCGTGTTGAATTGAGAGAAACAATATAAATGCTATTATTATCAATTAACATTCCTTGAGAGATCGCTAGTTAATGATGCGGCTATAAGCTCCTATTCTACTAATGTTGTCTGTTACAAGACCCTGTGGGAATAGACATCAAAATTTTGCAAATAAAAAAATCTTATCGTTATAAGTAAAATTTACAAATTAATTAAGCAAGGCATGATATCGCATTTTTGTCTTGAAAGCGAATTTTTTGGCCGATAAAAGCTGACAGATATCCTTTCATACGCTTCATTTGTTATGTAAAGGGACTTCCGTGATCTAGTGCTTATGATCCGCTGGGTCTTCGAACCCCAAAGACGCCAGACAAAGGATTTCACATGTGATGAGTCTGCCCATATAGCTTACGGAATATCGGTGATTCAACCCAGGTGTACGCCTGTGGTCTTCCTCCACCGTTAAAGCTGGTTAAGTCGCCAAATGACCCTTGTTGTTGGAGCGACGTTAAATCGTAGTAAAAAACGTTATGTAAACAGAGTACGGAAATAGTATCACCGTAAGACATAAACAGCTGTGTTTTGTTTCATCGTAAACTCATTACGGAACTCAGAAGGCTGATGTATACTTTTCACAACATGTTGCATCATATCTACCGAGGCCAAGTTTCTGTTTTAATTATAACAGGTAGAATTAGCTGACTGTGCGTAAAATGAAGACACTGGAGATGTTTCTGAAGTGTTTACACTAGATTTTTTTGGTCTTAGAATTTATTGAACAATATTGGAGAACCGCGGATTACAATTTTTTATGACCGTGGATTATATTTGTATGCAATAACATACATATAACGATCTGCTAAAATAGTAATAAAATGAACATTAAGGTAACAGTTCAAAGAAGTTTGGTTATTAAAACATACTCCATGAAGTTGTATAGGGAGCTGTGTGTATAGATCGTAATACAAGTGTTTTGTAATGTGCACCTATCATTAGGCTAAGAGGGTGAATAAATAATAGATAATAAAAAGAGATACACTTGAATTCTTTAGCATAAAACTCACAAAAAAACAACAAAAAACAAGAACCTTGTACTTGAACACACACTCATATCATAATCCAGTATATTTATATTCTCTGAATTACGTCATTGAAGCAACATGAAAAATTGGCTGAACGAACAACTTAGAACATTGTTCCCATCGTGTATGGTTTCAAAGTGCACAAAGTACTCGTTTTCCATCAGTATTACAGTCATGTTCCGGCGGACAATTAACCTAGCCCGTGTTTCTGTATTCTGTACCCGTACTAACATTGCTATCGCAAGTAACTGCAAACATCTAATCACTTAAATCAGTGTTCAGGAACGAATTGTCTAAGATAATGTCATCTACCAAATTGTCACAAAAACCATGCACCGCGCCCTGGGTGCCTAAATTTGAACCCTGCGTCTGTTGACCAAACATTTACCCCAGCTGAGCGTCTTGTTCATTTTATATTAATCATTCATTATGTTCTATCTTTCAGTACACATTACTGGTGGTATGTTTACCGAGGGAGCAAAATTAAAGCATTTCACTTTGATAAAAAAATGAAGTGAAACTGTGCGTAAAATTTGTACAATTATTGTCGACACGACTGTAATGAAATTAAATCACCCCAATAAAAATACAGTGAAACAGCATTTTACCCATAGCTTAACAATGATTTATTACTCAGCAATTTACAGTTGTTAAAAATGTCAATGTTAGTAAACAGTGCTCATTATGAAGGCACAGCTGCCTCTTTTGTTGCATATTATGTGATGATGCATTATTGGGGTTAACGATCTTTCTTGAATGATTCCTAATATTTTGGGACTTGCAATTCGATTCATTATATACTACTTTGTCCCGGTGATAAATTCTCCATCATTCCCTCTACTAACAACACGTGTATCTTACACAAAACATTCATTCAGCAATCAGTTGTAGTACATTCTCAACATAAGAATATCACTGGGGATATGCAGACAGTTGAAAGTGAAAGGAATTAACCAGGTATGTCAAATGTGTCTACGGAAAAGTAAAAAAAAAAAACACACACAAACAGATGATTATAATGTTGTTATAATTTATGGCGATGAACCACCTCGTATTTTTCCTGTGTGTATTAAACAAATATATGTCTTACATCCTTGAAAGTCGACTGTAAAGGGTTGGAATGAATCCAACGTCTGGTTTGCAATGAAAGGTGATCTGAAGTTCTAAACAAGCTTATGATGTAATTACCTGTCAAACAAAAATATAATGATCTTACTGATACAGCGTACTTTTCTGGTGGAATGGAAAATTATGATAGAAAATCAACAGACATGCTTATGATGGAATATTAATTTTGAAAACTTGAGATAAATGAGATTTCAGAAGCGACTTCAACTACGATTTCATCAGCAACATCATAATCATCAACATCATCAACAAGAGCCACAAAAAATCATTTTCGTCATCAGAATTGTCCTCACCAACCTCGACATCATTCTTTCTGACCTTGCAAAATCTCACGTGCTGAATTTTCAATGTCGCATTCTCAAGTTTATTGAACTCCCTAACACATTTGTATGCAGTGTTTTCTGTAGTTATACATTTGTGAGATTATAGTGGTTGATGAATCTGAAATTTAGACATCTCGGTACGTGCCGTCGATTCGACTGTAGTTGTTCAGTGTTAAGTGATGTTGCAGAGCATTTAGCTGGGTGTTCATTTTTTGTAGGTCTTGTCTCATACCTGAATTCATTTATCCAAAACACATGATGGTGAAAATGTCAGAAGATCCTCGGTGTAAACATGCGGAGAATGTCAATACAGAAGCAATGAATGAATACTCTACAGAAATAATAGACAAGTACTGAATAGCGCAGTATGACATCAAGTTCACAATTATCCTAGAAATTCAAGACACGACGTGACTATGAACTGCTAGAAGCAACAGCACACCCATCTAAAATTGTGAAGCAAGGATATTTTTGTAATGCTGACGAAACATTCAGATGGTAAGCATATAAACTGGCGTAATGAGCAACTGCTAAAATGTAGCTAGGGACGGCAGACACGCTATTACATAAACAAATATTTTCAGATGTTGCCGAAAATAAAGGGAATGCATTAACAGTGTTTATTTCAGCATTTCGAATGGGGTAAAATTTAAGGGCCATACCTCTGGCAGCGTGCAAGGTTTCTCATGAATGTCATACTCTGACTTTATCCAGATCATGTCTTGTGAATTACAATATATTATATTATAAAATAGAACTATTCGCCGATTCCTACAAAAGTCGTTGAATGTTTGAAAAGAAAATAATCTCGAAGTTAAATCGCATCAAGAGCCGAGTACACGTATTTTCTAGATGACTTCATACTACTTGCATGACTCTCTCTACTTTTACGTTCATTCTAACTGGACAAGTGCAAGAAGAACATGTTTTACAATAAATAAATAAACAAAGTAACAGGTTGTCTCCCTACAGAAAAACAATCAGCTGTCTAAAAACAACTGCTAACATAACTCACTGTTCACTTACAATGCATGCTATCACAGTTATATCTACAGACAACATTTTATTACAGCTATGATGTATGGAAGTATGCACGATGTAATAATATATTGTACACTGTAAGATCAAAATTATTCGCGCAGAACCATTTTGCGCAAAACAAAATTTAACGATATTTAATTAGTCAGTCACAAATTTCACAAAAATGTTACGCATCATTATTGTACAACGCCAACTTTGAGGGAAAATCGGCTAAATTTAGATTTAGAATCTGAACTATATTTATGAAATTTACATGAAAATATGAGCTCGCCAAAATAAATGATTGTACAGGAAGTTTGTTGCGAAAACTGAGGGTGTCAAAGACGCTAACGTAACACAAAACCTTGAATATTTCTGCCACCACTTAGAAAAAATAAAATCAGAATGCAGTATGTAAGTACCTGTCGATACCTACATTAACAATTAATGCATAACATCTTAATTTTTTCTATGTTAACATCCAGTTTCTGTAAAATCATTTATAGACAATCATTATAACCAATAACCGTGAGACTAACATACGTAGCGCGTATTGATGCGCCGTTCCCTTCAATGATATTAAATTCTCTATCGCAACTACCGTAAGTTTAATTCTGAATGAAAACTGTTGCAAATCTTACACACTACAGTACAATACAATCATTTTGTTCAGAATGTGCATTTTAACAAAGATATTTTATATAAGATAAATCAAAAGTTGCATTCATCAGACTGCGTTACGTAGGCGTTCATATATTCACCAAGGTTACAACGTCACATTACAGTAGATTATTTGCATTAATTACTGCTTGTTACAACATTTGATACAAACAAAGTGAAAAGAAACAGTACTCTAACCATTATCAAATTACATCAATTTTCCAGTGAACAGAAAAGATTTCTCTATTGTGTAATCTGTGCATCGTTTTGACCCATTATAAAGTCATGTTGATTTTTGAGTGATACGTACCTATGAATGTGTTACAAGACTTTCATTACACTTCTTAAACTACGCTTCATTTCAGTTCGCGTCAGATATCGTCAGTCACAATTAGGTGACACAAGACCCATTTTAAGCCAAAATTTATTAACTTTTTGTAAATAGATGAATTCAGAAATGTTAAATGGATGTAAAAGAAAATCCCGACGTATCTAGGAAACGCTAACCGTTTTTTTGTTTGCCAAATGATTTTTTTTCGAACGTAAATGATAACTTTATACGCATTCTAGTTGGCTCATTTATTTTAACACACTTTCATTTTCGAGTTAGGCGTAAGCCAAAACCTATACAAATATATACAGACTAATTAATTAAATTTTATATCAAATTCTCAACGAACAGATATGATGTTAAAACACCAGGTCTGTATTAATTGACTTGTAAATATGATGGATTAAATCTAATTCTTATTTCTCAAAAATATGGAATACCCATTTTCATAATAAATGTTAATCTTCTTAAAATATGCCCCACAGAAAATTCATCCATTTGTTCTCATTACCGGCATTATTGTAATTCCGCCGACATTTAGGTAATAAAGAAGCTTCTTAAAGTGTGCTCAGAATATATAAGTTCAGATTTTGACATGAATGCCATCTAGAGTTCAAGTTCAGCTGACAGGTGGCAGAGCAACACACAGTTGTTAAGCCATGACTTAATTCACTAAATTCAAGAAAACAGACATATGGAGGGGGTAAGTTTATTGCTACAAAACCTCTACCCGAACATCATCTGCATTTTATTAATCCAGCTTTAAAAACTTAATGCCCGATACCCTACAAAAATCACTTATCAACGTAATATCACAATATATCTTCTATTAAATCTATTTTGAGATCATAAACGCTTATAGTTCACTAGTTCAAACTTTTTTATACCACGATTATAAAATATCAACATGATATGTATTATCTGATAATTAAACACAAAAAGGACAATCTTCAGTTAATAATAAAAAAACGTTCATGTCTTACCTTGGTAATTTATCTAAAATCATTCTCCTTCCTTTGCAATCTAGACATCGGATGTCAATCACAATGTCTCAATGCAACAGTTTTTTTCCCAATCAATCTTATCACGTTTTATAAAACCACACTTTCATTCATAAGAAGTTGAGAGTAAATTCAGTTCAGTCCAGTCCAGTCACAATTTCATTCAAACTATTATCCAACTCTGATTCAACCCGCGGTAACAACCTCCAGTCTGCAAGAGTCCTCGTACAATGGTAGTCCTACTGAAATGTACAACAATTTGTACTCGTTATTAGCTAAGCGCACATCGACTTCAAATTAAACTCCACTCAATTTAAGCGAAGCAATCTGTCTTCTCATTGGTCTGTCAAAAGTTAACAATATTGTTGACAGATACCCATATCTAAATACAAGATTGGTTAAACTAATTATATATACACTTTGCGCTTAAATCTTTTCTCCACAAAGAAACGTGATAGACCTACCGATAAAAATATATACCTGCCCTGGGATATTGAATTCACAATTAATATAGAACAGATTAACGTGCAATTTCTTTGAGTGTCGATTACTTAAATAAAAAAGTGCCTACATTTTACAAATATGATACATAAGACAAACCTCAATTACCTAGACATAAATCATTCAATCAGCAAATGCGTTTCAAAGTAGGTGTTTATCTTAAGTAACAAAATCGACGATTACACAGCAAAAGTCAATGATTTAAAAAAAATGAAATAATTATTTTTTATGTCAACAATGGGGTTAAAAGTAATCAATTAGTGCGAGCTACAAGTAATTCTAAAATATTAATGTTTCTGAATATCGTTTGAAGCCTTCCATTTTCACTTAAACAGCTTGTACTTTGTTAACGTTTTTCACGAATTTATTTTCAACAACGTTCAACTATGTTCTTAATAAACTAACAAAGTATAACATATATTGATTTATGTGCCTTTTTCGATTGAAATTAGTAAGTTATTACGGACGATTAAGAAAATAATTTAATGTCTTCTATATCATATTCTTGTTCGCACTGAAATAAACTACCAAGTTTGCAAAACAAATTAATACAGATGCAAAAACAAGGAAAAATTATTATCAAACACTCTGTGGATTTCATTCAAAGCCAAACATTCCAAAATAATCATTTTTCCACATCATACACAAATACAATGAAATGAATTTAACGCTTATTAGATTCAAGTCAGTTGTCATGCATCAACACGCGAGCAAGTGATCACAGTTTAAATCATTTCATTTAATTCCAAAAAATTTACTGATATTTAAAATTCACCGACTGATTACTGCTATACGCCGTCCAATTATGAAAAACAGTAAGTCTATAAGCCTTCACCAAAAATAATGATCACTCGCTTTGAATTCATCTCATTCAGTAACTGACACAGAACGATTATCCAAGAAAGCAATCGTGAGTAATTCAGTGTATCATGCTAAAGTCTTGTTATATAGTCATAGAAAACCCATGTCTTACACCCAACCTGCTGAATGACTCTGTGAGACTACTACAACCTCCTACATAAAGCAACATTCAGAAGTGATGAGTTTATTTCATTTTACAACATTGCACAATTTTTAGGAAGATAGTTATCTTGTTTTGAATGCAAACATATCAGGCCTCTTTTATTATTTTGTAAGTTGGCGCACTTGACTAGAAAATTACTTTACAAAGCAAGCGAGTACACTGTCTGTTTCTATAAACGATTCACTTAGAAATATTAACGATATATTTTTCGTTTATTGATGATTTGGACAAGTATTATAATTGAAAAAACACCGGCTGATCGAAGTAACCAATGCTTGGCTGACTAGTTCTGATATGTGTAAGAACAAATACGTGCATTAAAAGTGAAACTCTCACACCATATTAACGAGGGTATTAGATCATGAACAAACTTACGCTGTACAATTTGATCAAGCCTCCATCACAAGCTAGCTAACGGAGACCCTGGCTGATAGACACACTTACACCAGTGACAGGGCGAACAGATTAATTGTTATCCGAATTTCTAACGAAATTCAGCATTCTCGGATGAGCAGGCGTGAATGTGTAGAAAGTCGGTCGGTTTATAGTTTACAGTCCTATGAGATAAAAAGCAACATTTTCTTTCCAAAAATGTTCATTATAAATTGATTTTGTTCGCCTTGAAGAAGAGTTTGTTTTTCTTTATCACAGTCACAGTTGTTAAAAGCATTGTTTCACATAATTAAATCACCATGACACTAATCTTATTACAGTTCTTGTAACCACAGTATCATCAAAAGACATTCTTGCTGTTTTAAATCAAGTTAAACTCTGTAGGTAATACGTTAAAAGCTCCACATTAATAACTTAAAGGCATATACAGGCTAGTAAATCTACCTTTACCACGTGACATCAGGTCATGTCCATTCGTCCGTCCATCCGTCCGTCCGTCCATTTATTCCTCTTGTTAATATACACGTAAGTTGCGACTTATCCACGCAATTGCCCTCAAAGTCCTAATACAGCAAACTCTATAGTAATTTCCTTATCAAGTTGTTGGGATTCGTTTTATTGTAATTTTTAATGCCGATTATCGACTATATTTCAATAATAGCCACTGACAGCTTGTCATAAGTATTCCATGGTGACCGAACAGTATGAACCAGTTCAACACTTTGCGCCATACGTAACTGACTCCTAGACCATTGGATGTATAGATGCGAGACAAATAACACTGAATGTTTTATTTTCAGTCACATTGTCTAATAGAACGCTCGGGTCGCTCGGGTCTGAAACCCGCAATCAACCTGTTCTTTAATTCTCCAATAGTTTTTTCTTAGCGGACAGAATCCTCAAACTAAATAAACATCGAGAGTTTCTGTATGATATTTTTGGTAGGTACACAAGTCACTTGAATCATTGTAGAGTCGACTCATGACTAACTGACACCTAGACGTTGGTACAGCCAGAACAATCATTATTTGCTGATTCTTCTGAATGTGATGTACGTATTTCAGGCTGTGATAAAAATAACAATAGAAATACCTAGGAAGTAATATATGTTTCCTGGATATAATAACTTTTTGTCATTTTGTTTTTAAATTATGCCTTCTACTGCCAATGTTGTGGACGTGCCAATTTTTTAACTGTACAATACAAAGGTGATCGCGTTTTTGTTCCACACGAATCTGGCACAAAGCTGCATCCAGATGCCTGTCTTGTAATTATTAAGGAAAGCATACACGGTAGTTTCAGCATATAACTTACTTTGATCTTTGATCTTTTGTTTATATTTCAATGTCAAAATATTTTTATAACGGTAAAACACGCTACCTTTTTTCTTTTGTTTATAAAATAATCTATGTAACTCATAATATGCAAAAATCCTCGTGTCATCTTGCTACTGCTCGGAGAAATGCATGAATATATTAATTTATTTGTTGAATATTCTTTTATTGTTTTGATTGAGATATGACATCGGACATTATTATTATGTAGGTTATTATTAATCAAACGTCACCGAATCTTATGAGTGACGTCATATAGAGACAATGACTAGTTTGTTTCCGGGGACTAAACGCTTCAGTCTCTCCCATCCATAATGTGAAATCAATGACCAGTGACCGAGCATTCCCGAGGGATCGAAAGTAAACAACAAGGATGAATACACTTAAAAAGACCATTAAGACGTATTTTAAACATAAAAAAGAACATTTTTTTCTCAGTCAGTTGAGCACATTGATTCAGAGGTCCTAGATTTGAGACCAAGGCAGATCACATACACATTCTTTCTCAGTTTTTAGACCCAAGAAATTACATAGAAAATTATTCGCTTCAATTCGCTTTTGGGCGGGCAGGTGTGAGTCCCGAAGGTTTGAAAACTAGGAACATTGTTATTGACATTAATATTGATATTAGCATTGATATTGACATGATATTAACCTCGATATTGACATGATATTAACGTTAATATTGACATGATATTAACATTAATATTGACATGATATTAACATTGATATTGACATGATATTAACATTGATATTGACATTGTACTGATATTGATATTGCCATCGGTATTAACATTAGCATTGTCATTGGTAATAACATTGGAATTAACACTGGAACATTTCACAAAACAAGGCGACTAAACGGCATATATAAGCAAACAGAAGCAAACAGATAATAATTCACATTTTCCGCTGATTACAGATGTGGCGATGAAATCAGCACACAGTAATACAGTAATGGCAGCTAAATAGCGCAAAAATGCAAGTCTTTAAAATGATTTGTTGATGGAAGTTCGAGCAGTCAACTGATGCTATTATTACATTTTCGGCTTCCTCATATTTCATTCTAATTTAATTCAATATGGATAAAGGATCATAAATATTTCAAACATCATGACTGCGTTGCTTTCATTTATCATAGAAAATGCTTATTATGCTAATATTTCAGCTAGAAATGCACTACACAGTTTTTTCTTCAATTAATGAATTTATTCAAGGTTATCTGAAAACGATCTTCACTAATATCCCGTAAACATTCCTTAAATACCAGTTTTACGAGCAAAGTTCCCGAAAATGCAAACATATTGAGATGGTCGTGTAGTGTTTTCAGATGTACGGGACATCAATCTTAATGAATGTTTGTTTACATTTTGTCAAAAGGAACAACACAAAAGCAGCGCGCCAAGTCTACAAAACATGTCAACAATAGTTAGAGCTTTTTCTTGTTTCGTTCCGTCTAACTTTGCACGAACCGGTGTTTTTAAATTAGTTGAAGTGCTTAGTCTGATCAAAATAGCTACCAACCGACTTTCAAAGTACTTAGAAAATACGTGATTTACTGCAGAAAAGAATTCAAACAGCGACGTTCAGTGTTCTCATGTTTTACATTGAGATGTTTCACACTGCGATCTGGAGACTGTTAGGGGAGATTTCTAGCAAGATCTGCCATTAACACATTATGATGAATCTGTAAGTGATCTGTATCACTTTGTCAGTGTTTTATAAAGTTTTGAATCAATGTTTAGCAGCGGTCAGTTGTATTGATCACATCTGTAGATTAAAAAAAAAACATCAAGGTAGAGACACACGCACTTACGGCCATTGATTGCAAAGCTAGAACTATCTTTATACCCTTTAACTAAGTTCAACAAGTATCTCTACATCCGTCTTTAGAATTAACGCCGTTTCTGTATAAAAATAAAAATGGGGTTCTGTAAAGTTAGCTCGATGACTATTAAACATTTTAGAGCATTACTAAGAGAAATAATAAGCTACTGCCGCTAGTTTCTACTACAAATTACCTACAAGACAAGATTTCAACTCTGCTTGGGAAAAGATTTGAAATCATTTATTTACGATTCAAATCGGGCTAAAGAATAATTGTCGGTAGTCAAGTTAACATAGTAGATACATGTATGCGATATTGTGAACCAACGAATCACGAACTGAATGATTTCACTTGCTCGCATTTATGATTTTTTTATTATCATAAATCGACGGTTCATGTGTTCCACGATACCACACTGCTAAAAACGATTTTAGTCTCGATAATCGTTAATTGATAAATCATTGTGCTTTTATAGTATTAGTCTGACCGAATCAACGATTTTATTCCGATTATCGTGAATCATTAAATTGTGTATTTTTACACGTGTTCAATTTAGGTGCAAATAATGAGACGTGAAAGTACTACAAGTTTCTGTGGTTCTTGTAACACACTAGCTACTGTGCGTATTTATTGTTGTTTTATGGATATGCGATCAAGATTATTACGTTAAATGAATACATAAAACATAAGATAAAAAAACTCCAGTGTTATATAGATAGGAGATTACAGACATGATTAAGGACGGGTAATACAACATAAATTGTTTCGTAATCCAAATTAATTAGCGAAGGAAGTTGCTTGAAGGTTGCATTATTCAATACTTTATTGATGTTTGAAAAAGCATTGTCGTGTTAAGAACAAACTCACGTATCGCACCTCTGGGCATAATACTATAATGCTTTCTTCATTATCAAAAGATTCTGTACATTTTGTAGACTTCTTTATGCATGCAGACGATTAAGCTGACGGTCGCATTTACAAATTCTTTCAGTTCGCTATTTATTGGCAAATAAAAAGCAACATTATCAGACGTACCATAATTATCAGCGTCATTCAATTAGAGTTATCAATTAGACAAACCTCAACTTATCCATCGCAATTCCTAATACAAATTCAATTCAATGTGATGTGTGGTTTTTACACGCTCATATTTTTTGCAATTATATTCGGTTGTAAGCAGTCATTTAATTATGATAAAATATAACAGTTCTATTTTTGCCACAATTGCTCGATCGGTCAGTTATATTTCAGTCTGCACCGAGTTTTAAAAAAAATCATCCGACAATACAACAATACAAAGATAACTATGACAATCATAACCTCATATAATTAAATAAGATTTTAAGCGTGGTCCAGTATTACATACATCTTTAAAATCTAAATTATAGGTATGATAGTTTTTTCTCAGAATAAATCAAAATTTCAGATTTGGTACAAATATATTTGTTTGGGTGTGAAAGTACCTCATATCACTGTCTGTTTGATAAAAACCTGTAAAATGTAAAGTATTTATATTGTTAGGGCACTTGTAGTGATTTATCAAGCACACATTATAGGCGCTAATTTATCATCATGGAATGCCTTTAAGTGATTATTTAAGTTAAACGAAGCATTTCAGTAAGATACACTTCTCCCAGCCTCGTACACTGAAAACAAGACTTCAAAGATCGGAGTGTAAAATTTATAGCCTTAAATAAGATACAATTGTACCAATGTCATTTAAAATGTCATTAGAATCACATTTTGTACATCCTTCATTTTTAAGAAAAATCGGTCAATTGGTGATGCGCGAGTATTTTTTCAAGTACGAATTCATGTCTAATGAAAACTTAGCCTGGAAAAAAGTGAAATCGATACTTCACAATTCACGAGTTCAGATATTGGTGTTTCGTTAGTTTCCAATTTTTACATGTCTAAAGAATGTAAATAGACTGTTTATTTGTTTATTCACAGAGCCTCGCTCTAGGACGTATATCAATATTCATGAGATAAAATTAAGTACTGGTCTATTGAAAACGTGAACTGTAATGTCCTTAATGTCTCAATATCTTTTATTCCTGATACCCGAAATTGGAAGGTTTCTGATGTCTTATGCACCTAAAGCAAACACAATACATGTCTAACTTCAGAGTAGTAAATGCATTGTGTATCTAATTCCAGGTAGTTAATATATTGTGTATCTAATTTCAGGTAGTTAATACATTGTGTATCTAATTCCATGTAGTTAATACATTGTGTATCTAATTCCATGTAGTTAATACATTGTGTATCTAATTTCAGGTGGTTAATACATTGTGTATCTAATTTCAGGTAGTTAATACATTGTGTATCTATTTCCAGGTAGTTAATACATTGGGCATCTTATTAAACTTAGTTAATACATTGTATTTCTAAATATAGGTAATGTATATATTGTGTATCTAATTCAAGGTAGTTAATGCATTTTGTATCTAATTCCCGATACAAAATTACTTGAGCAGCTAATTAAGGATTTAAAAGATAATGTACATGTTCATCGGGATGCGGGTATTGAGAGTATTTCCTGTCTAGATCCAAGTTTTCATTTTCTTGTTTATTTCTGTCTTGATAGCTTCAATCATAAACAATGATATTATGCGTACGCGCGGTAAGTATCATATCATCGTTATTACTTTAACTGCGTTTAAAAATATGGGTGAAACACAAGTATAACACTCTATTCATGTTTATAAATAGTATTACCTTAAACAATACTGCAGACATTAACAGACCTAGGAAATTTCGAAAATCTGGTGCTCATCTAGTAAAATATTGTACTTCTGAGTGTTGAAATATAGGTGTACTTAAGAACATGTTCGGTGTGAAGCGCCGACTATAAAGGATCGATGCAAAGCGCTTTACAAACATAGATGATATTCGGATAGACATAAAGAAGCTCATCAAGGTGATAATGAGTCTTAACACAAATTTTGTTTTCACTCATCCAACACAGGTGGTTTGTTTTAATGTCACTCAGCACAAAACACTAAAATCCCAAAATCTCCCTCGGAAGACTTAATTAAGGAACACGAAGGTCTACAAGTGTATCAAACAATTCGTACAAATTGACATTGACTTGATTATTTCAATGAATTATAAAATTACAATCGATTATCTGATGTAGCGACATAATTAGACACATGTACGTGATTTCTGACAAATCACGAATTTGTTCGTACCAAACTACAGCAACAAGGTCTTGTCGCCCCAGATAAGGTCATAACGATCACGGGTCTGGCAACAACCTGTCTGCAAAATCTTTCATTTCCTTGTCATAAAAATGGACAGAAAACATCCCAAGTGTAAACATGTTAACGCCTTGTATTGAAAAGACACTATTCATATATATATATATATAGAGAGTAATGGACCAATGTTATAACAAGTATAGAGAGTAGAAAACCATAAAAGTACAACCCAAAACAACAAAGCAAAGAAATGGAGGAAGCAACATAAGCAGAACAAATTAGAGAAACGAATATAAATATGAACCACACAGGACGCTCAACATATGAAGATCAAGGGAGCATAGAGACCTGTGTAAAATCAATGCCGTGGTCATAAATGTTTGTGAAAATTAGCTGTTTTGCAACTTTATCATGGTGCAAAAGTATTTGACTGCAGAAAACATTGCTGTAACAACAGACGTTTCTAATATTCTGGAAATAAACTGCGCTCTTTGATGACTTATACGTTGTCTGATATCAGACATAACTTCATGCAATTTCTAAGTCAAGTAATTGCAACGTTCCGTCAGAGCGTGCATAAATATCAAACTTTATTTGAAGGATATGTTTCAATCAAGAAAAACATGTCTACAATGTTTGGCTTAGAGAGTTCATCCAATTAACTAAGCATTTTGTATTTTGAACATCAGATAATCCGGTTGTGTTCTTCCGTATTCATCCAATTATTTTAAATTGGAGTTGATTGTAATGCATATTTTTTTTAGATCAAAGACTTTTTATTGCTATAACCACACGCGATTTCATGATTCAGAGAAATAGTGTATTAAGTTTATATACTAAATATCATAAAAATCTATGAGTGTTCACATTAATAAATCAAGCCAAAGAATTCAGAAAGAGCATCGGGTTAAAACTAGATTAAATACAGACAGAATAGATTTATAATAAATGTATATTATTTCAAAACAATAAATCATAGCTGTTCCTTATTGTAGCCCAAGTATACATTCAAGGCTTGAACATGGCAATAATTTTACTCTGCGCCCCAATTCTTGAATATCAGGTCTAGTGTCTCCAGGGCACAGAAAGTGTGACTGTAACCTTTGTAACACTGTTATATAACTAATGTACTTAGCGCAACGTTAATCAACCAGATTGGAACACAAAATTTGCAATTGTGCAAAAAACAACTTAGCATATTTACTTTAGCATGTTTGACATGCTTTCCTCGTGTTGGTGTTAAAATGTTCCGGAATGTAAAGTCAGCTGGAACAACTTGTAATTTCTAACTCCCCACTGCTGTTCAACAACCAGAGTAATATATTTTTACAGACAATGAATCCACAGAAACTACATCACTGTTTATGTAAACATGGAATTAATATAAATAAAAGAATGGCATGGGGATATTTTAGGGGTAAACACAATGTGCTTGTAATACAACACAGATCACATCTAGGAATATACTATTTGCTCGTTTTTGCAAATGAAAAGCTGAAGTGTTAAACAATGGATACTTGTAGTTATACCACGTAGTGTAAAATGTATCAAGGCCTGTAATTATTCCTGACTCCGATCACTCGACATGATGTAATATTACGCAACTTTTCATTGAAATTTAATTGGCAAAATGAATTCCACGAAACAGGTCGCGTTTATCATGAACATGCTTAGTTACAGTGAATTTTCCTACTCATTTTATAAAATAGTTTTGTCGTCCAATTAACATTCTTGAAAGTTTTGCTAAAGGCGTAATGTATGCCTAAATTAGAGCAAGGTACAAATCCATTCATTAAGGGAAGGTTTCCCTACAGATTATCACAATAAAATCCATGAAAGATATCAAGATAAGATAAGATATCAAATTACAATCAGTAGATGTCCATCTTATAAATTCCCGATTGAAAAAAAAATTGCATCTTGATGATATTAGCACAGTTTGTTCTTTCTAACAAAAGCATGTGATAGTTCAAGAAGAATATTAGTTTTTGTTAAGATTAGCCTGAAACAACGGATACAACACGTTCGTAATATCATTATAATATGACATTGAATTAACCACTTGAACTAAACGAGGATGCAAATTACTTTCAATTCTATAATTATTTGTAAAATTTATCGCTGCATAAAAGTGTAAGTCGAGTGTCTACTGCAGATTCTTTCGTGTTAGCAGGCATATCCTTTTATCAAAAATATTTCAAGTAGGCTATTCTTACAAAACGTTGGTTAGCAATGTTGCCATCCAAACTTATAACAGTGGGTAGGTGAGAAGGCATTTGTTTCATTTGTTAACATTATTTGACAGTACTGGGGACGAAAAGCAGAGTTAAAGACCGCAAAAAAAATTGTCAAAGTCGTTAAAATATTTTGGATCAGAAAATTTTTTATGAGTCGGTTGTATAACTGTAAACCAACATTCATTTTATGTTTAGGGTTATTCAACCTAGTGGTGAATTCGAGGTCATAAAACTAGGGGTCTCAAAGCCCAATTATTATATTTTGTCTTTTCACATTTCGTAGTAAATTATAACATTAATTATACAATACATTAACAAAATTGATCTAAATTGGTTTTTAGGCTTAAAACTGCTATGTCTTGCACACAAGATATTCATTTAAAACCAGGGTCTGTTCTTAAACTCAGGGTCTGGGCTGCCATTTAGTTCTTACCTGCTTTCTCCATGAACAATTGACAGATGTCCATAATGAAAGCTGAATAATAAGTGGGTGATAAACCACATTAGGTATATCTTCCGTTTGTTAGTATAAAAATCTACAGCAACAATTTGATATAACTGCTCGTGACAGTTATTGGTGCCAATAAAAATCATGGAATACTAAATACAAGATTTATTCTTAATCAAGTGGTTAGTAGTCGGGTGATTAGTTCATTATGTTTTGAAGATTGAGTGGCAGACGTGGTGAACATACTAATTATTGCTCACGTAAAATATACAGTATAAAACATTAAGGATATTGACCTGTTTTTTTATGTTAATCATTTTTCTCATATGTTGCACATGCTCTATACAAAATGCCAAACTCGTTGATTATTAACATTCCACTTAATATCCATTCATATGAGATATAATTAACTTAGATAACTTAGAATTAGCTAGGAAATGTTTATGAAAGTAGTTGCTAACAGAAAATAGACTGGTTACTCATAGAAGTAAATAATTTTTAATCAAGAATGGCAGAATGCAAGGAATTCAGATTATGGTTTTTAATGTTACAAGATTTACGATGATATGGGGGTCTATTCTGCATGTTTTCGTTTTGCTATGCACCATTATGGCGAACAATCGCAAACAAGCACACATCACGTACAGCCGTTGTTTGTGATCATTCCAAACATGCTTCAGGAGCACAGGGTAAACTTTTAATGTGATGGATTATCCGCAGAAACTTTATCTCAAACAGCATAATGTTATTCTTTTTGGTTTACATTCTTTATCAACCACGTAACTTTATATAAATATCCAATTAAAATAAAAAATAAAACAATTTAAAGCAATAAAGTATTTTTTATGTATCGGAGGTTTCGTGTTCTCACAAAATGTCCTACAGATAGTAATGGTCGCCGAGTTTCAAAATACACAAAATGTTTTTTTCCTTATAAAGTCCTGAAAATAGGTCTATGTATGTACAAGCATAAGTTTTATCGCCTGTATAATGACATTCATTTTTGCCTGTGAAAATAAAGGTATTAGCCATCATATTTCATATTTTAACAGCTAGAATGTCCTTCCAGTTAAGAGTAATTTCATTATAAATCAAAATAAAATTGTGTCAGGGGTTTGGCATTTTCAAGATTTAGATAAAGGTCCTTTTTCAGATATTATACTAGAGAAGAAACTCTTTAAGGACTTGATACATTTAACGCTTCGTGAAAACCTAAAATGTTCAATGTGTATTTAAGTCTGCGTATGGTATGAGTTAGGGCGATTTATTGTCATTGAAAGAAACAAAGGACTGAACAGGTATTGTACATTTTTACGATGGATTCATTTTCTTTTCGAGTAAAAACGTTAAGCTGACATATAATACTACTTTAACTGAATTCATTCCTCCAGTACTGACATTCAGTCTAACACGTAATAATTGAAAATAATACCACTGTTTAATTAGAATAGAGAAAAAAACATCATACGGTTTGATTTAGACAATTATTTGGTTATTGAATAGTTCTGTACAAAATATTGAACGGCTCCGTTTCGGAATTTAAGGTTTAATTAACTAATTGTTGCCAATGATACGCTTGACTCTAAGCGGCATATTATATATATTTCCAATTTGTAGCCAAACTTTTCTATAGATGTAGCAGCGAGTCTGATCATGATTTTTACTTAATGGGATCTCTAGTAATGACTTTTAAATATTTGCTAACGTCAGTTTTACTGTAAAAAGGCTGACTTTGAACAATATAAGGCTAACGACCGAATTACCGGAGAGACAAACGTACAGTGTCCGGATTTTTTTGCAATAATAGTACGTACCGAACTGGACTTAAGTGTGGTCTATATATTAAAGATATACATATCAAACGATTCAATCTTTGCAAAATAATTAAACAATGAATAGGTACTGTTCTGATCGTAACACAGTCCATTATTACTGACAGATAAATGTTCCAAATCTTACATCATGTTGTAAATACAATCATTAAATGAGGTTACTATTGTATTTGGTTAAACCAGAAGCTAACACATTTGTAAGCTTGATTGACAGGTTAAAAAATTGCACATGTTGTAACAACTGATCTTTGACCCGCTTCTTTGCTCAAAGCAAACCATATATATTAGACACGGGCTCAGAATGACAATAGTAAACCCTATAGCCCATGAATTATTAACCTTTTATCTCACGGGTTAGAAATCCCTTTATGTAATAAGCAATAAAATGTAACCCTAGTGGCCCCTTAATTGCAAAGTAATACTTTAGTTTCTGCCTTCTTTTTGATAATGAGGCCAAGTCACTATGAAACCCACCTGTTTAAAGTGGTGTTTATTTACAAGCAACGTTCCCACCTTGCGCGATAAAAGAATTTTAATTGTTCAAATATAAAACAAGACGGTTGACTGACAGTTAAGTTAAAATAATATCTTACATAAAACTATGTCTGAGGCTACAGGCGTATTAACGAATATTTAACTCTGCGAATATTCCTAATATTGAAGGAATGGTCGTACTCATAAAAGCAAAGCAAATGTTGAATGAAAACTGCCGAATAAGCTTTAAGAGAAATAATTAGAGTGTAACTTTGTTTAGTTTTTTCTTCATTAATTTGTCATGTTACCTAATTATTGGATTTTTTGTGTCGGGTTTTGCGCTTGTTTCCAACAGAATTTCAGTTAAACACTGTCGGACAGTTTGCTTAACCGGGATTATTTTATTAATATTAATCTTGTTCTCCGCAAGTAAATGATCAGTTGTGGATGACGAATGGCTTTCGACGCACACAATGGCTTGAACCAAAGCGTCTCATACAATACGTACCTCACACAGGTCTCGAAATCACAAACTCGAGATCTAGAAACCTAATGCCCAACATTTGATCAAAACCGCTATAGGGTTTTCTAAAAACGAAACAAATGACATTTATATTCAGGGGAAATCATTTACAGATGCTTTGTATTGCTATGATATATTTTTTAAACCACATGAAACTATTTTATGATAATCGTTGTGTTATTATTATCACATGTTATCTGCATTCAATTAATTATATTATTACTATTAATATTACAAACATGTCCACGTGTTCTGGTTTATATTGTACAGATAACTAAACAATCGCATGTATTAATTTTATGACACACATATTTTTCGTATAAATAGCAAAAATTGTTTGGAGTTAGTGAACGTCTGGTTTGACCGAATCATACAGTGTAATGACCAGTCACCAGGTTCTACTAAAATCTCACATCTGAGAATGTTCTCCCGTAATCCATACTTGCTGAATAAAGATGGAAAACAGATAGATTTAACATCGAAAGTGATATTACAAATGGGCCCTGTTTAATTTAGTCCGGCGTTACATGAACATTAGTGGTCCATATTCGATAAAACAACAATAAATTAATTTAGTATAGATAGAAATCAGGCAGTGAGGCGTGACGAAAGGTCAAGGATTTCAAAATAATGGTAAGTATTACAATGACCAAGTACATTTCTAAACATAATCTTCATCTCAAAACGGACTAATAACTGGTATTTATAAATCGCGGAAACCACTGAAACGTTCTAAAATGCCCCTCACCATACAGAATGGACTTAGCTGATCTTTGACCATTCACAGGTCGTTACCAGACAATGCAAGTATTATCTATATCTATATCATAGTTTATAGAGTTATTTATTACCAACTTGAGATCTAAAAACTATGCCTGAAATCAAACTCAGTTGAGATTTTTTTGTGCTATAAATGCTAGACATTTATTCTGGTGACTAAATTGTGTTTTAGGCCAATGTTAAAAGGTTAATTAGAAATCTTGACTGAAGGGCATTTCATAATGAGTCAATGAAAATCTTGTAGCATTAGGTTTACTGAGTGCTTAATGAACAAATCGCCATTATACATTTTATACAAATGTTTCGACAGATAATGACTAAGATTGTCAGGATGATACATTAATCTTGAGTGCTTAATTAATTATTACACAACAACCCTTGACCCTGAACCCATTCATTCGATCGATTTGTTAAGTACAGCTAAAAGATATACTGAACCATAATTCATATTTATTATCAAATTATGAGTTTCGCACATTATAGTTATGATCGAACATACGTTTAGAATAGCGCTCTATTGTGATCGTGTAGAAGTACGTACCTCGTACTTTAACAGACAAACTTGCGACTACTTATCTCAAGTTTTAATAAAGTATTAATCTATATTTATAGCTACATGAATAGCAAGTATCTAAGTGTTCTTGTCTGGAAGAAAAATCAGTTCTTTTACGGATATTTTAGCGACAGACCACAACTAAGACAGAATCACTCTTACTTAAGTGCGTGAGTCATTGAAGAATTGGAATACACCAAAATTGCTTGTGTGAGAAAACAAGACGGTCTGTTATATATCAATGAATGATTCACGCTGTGATAGAATAAAGACTGCAAATTGTCCATATGGACAGCAGGAAATGCCGATATATCAAACAGGACCATGGTGAAATGCACGTTAATGTTTAGTATGAGTATTGTCCATAAAGAATAGAATCACACAATTATTTAATAACGAAACTCTCGTATGAAATCGGTAAACTAAAACGACAGCTTGTAATTTGTATTAATAAACGTACTTGATTCTAAAAGATTACCAACATGCAATTACAACATTACAATTGTGATAAGCTACAGGTTGCATATTAAGATCATTTGTACTGATAAGTTGTGACAAGTCTTTGATCATCGTTTGGTGGGTCCATTATGGCAAGATTTTGATATGGTGGGGGTATGGTGCGTGGTTATCATATTTTAAAGGTGAAATGTGCAATGAGTTATGGTATGTCCCGGTTAATATAAGACAGCATTGATAAGAAGTTCGTTGGGTATATTAAAGTATAATGTCGACATTTGTATTTTTGCGTTCTCATCAAGTTAATTTAAGTTATGCAATTTGACTGACACAAATAAGTCACATATCAAGTCAAAACAATTGAAATAATTATTATAGATATTAGTAAACGATTGTCTTTCGTCTCGGAATTCCTCGGACAAATGTGTCATAGTTCGCATTCTTGTAATACCTTCAAGTAATGAAATATTATATTTCGTATGCATTAATTCCATGCCAGGGGTATCCATTGTCGAGTAATAACGGTATAGTAATCACTAGTCCCTCCCCGCTGTGAGTTCGAATCTCGACCGGGACAAGAGACAAAATTACATTTGAGGAAGCTGTCCAGCTAGCTCACAGGAAGTCGATGGTTCTACCACGGTGTAAACATGTAATGTTGCCCAACGCTAAAGCTGTGAAGTCGTCAAATGGCTCCTGCTGTTGGTGTGGTATTATATCCCAGAAAAAATCCTTGAAGATTACATGCAATGGCATGTACAATTTTATATATACACGTATCTTAGTTCTAAAATGACCTTGTTATAATTAAATGAAGCTCAACGATTTGACATTAAATAATGAAAAAGGGAAAGAAAATGAGCATACGTACAATGCTAACAAATATAATACAAGTTAGTTTATTTTTAAAATGTTGAACTGTTCACAGTTTTATAATAATTATGGTGTTGTTTTTTTATTTCATAATCTCCATTTTTCCATTGTTTATCTAGTTTCAAATTTCGCTCAGGGTAACATGTAATACAATAAAGATAAACTGAGAGGTTATTCAATGTAAAGTTGTATAACTTCAGTTAATGATCTCCTAAAGTGTTTACGTGAAGATAGATAGGGAATGTTGTTGTTTTCTCATTTACCCTTGCCAACACGTTAATGTTCGCTTTATCTTTATTATCCCCTCAAAGTGTTAAAAATTAAATGCAGAATTTGCAATTTAATTTTCAGAGATCTATAAATGTCTACTTTATCATCTTCACAGACGTACAATTTAAATGTGATGTTGCTGTTTTTCAAATCATTGTCAACAATATACGCTATGTTACGAAAACACTCTGGTATATCTTTTGCAAAAGTAGACATGACATAATATTAATACCAGAGTTCTGATAAGGCTGCGGCCGTGGTCCAGTGGCTAGTGCGCTGTACTTGTAACCCGGAGATCTGGGTTCGAATTCCGGTCGCAGCAGGTCATACCCTTCTATGAAAATTTGACTATAATGTTGATTTTCCTTCATATATGGAGAAGTTGCCGGCTCCTTGTGGAATGAAAGTTTGTACTGGTTAGAATACAGTCCAGCAAAACTGGTTAGGCGAACCAATCACCGTATATGACTGAACAAATTGTTGAAAAACGGCGTCAAACCCCAATAACAAGAAGTCACATAAAACAAGAGTTCTAATATATTCAACAAATGTTTATCCAATACAGTTCAAGTAGTGTTTAACCAAATGAATACCCGTCCACAAAATGTGTTCTGTTTTGTAACACTTGCTCATTGAACATGTGTAATGTGTTAAATATCAGTTGCAATAGTTTCAATTGAAGTACAGAACCCTAATAATATTTGAAAATGTAACACTTAGTTCTTGAACACACTCATTTTTAAGCACTACCTGAATGTCGACTGTTAACTAGTTGAACACTTGGGCGCGTACAGTAACCGTTTCTATTTTGGTGTTCAAATGGCGTTTTAGTTATTAATACTTGACTTTACAGTGTACAGTCTTAAGGAACAGAAAAACCTGCAATATCGCAACATCTTATACATAAATACACAATAATGTTCACTACAAGAACGATGGAAATACATTTTATATTACAAGGCAGTACTTTTCCTAATTGATTTTCTTCAACGTCTCCTGAATCTTTATTAAATTCTTAGGTCGACACTTTGATTTCTAGAGCTTCTCCCTTAAATTCAATAGATAAACACGTTAGTTGTTTTAAAAAAAAGAACAGTTTTGATAAAAGAATATATTTTGTGACTATAATTCTAATTTGTATTTCAGAGGGCAAAGTCTTCCCCACGGTACAATAAGTTGATACTCCGTCAATGAATCAGGACGGACACAAACTTGTCGCGCCGAAGAGAAGAATTTATTAACTAAACGAGGTCCCTGACAAATGTATTTTCTTATCAATACAGTAGAAATATATTATAATTTCAAATAATTCTTTTTTTCTTCGGATTGTTATTATCAACGGAGAGATCAGTGCAGAGGTGAGATTTGGGATGATTGGTTGAACCGATAACTTAGACATCTTGTCCTTTTTGTTTGTTCTGGCTTCTAAATACCCTTGTCCACTAAAAGCTTCAATCACTAATTATTTTGATAAATGTATAACATTTCAGATTTTGTTCAGATCTAAAGATTCTGCCCATATCAAGAACTGGATCTAGATTTGTACCAGGGTAGAGTTGACTTCAGATAACCTTGTGTTAGATTTGATCGGTATTTAAGTAACGCCTTTAGACAAATGTTTAAATCGCATCTGAGGCGTTAGTGATACGGACCGTATCTGATCAGTATTTAGAAATGTCACGTTGGACATACGTAAAGACACCTTAATTACTTTGATCTTCAACTTGTTCATTGTTACAAAATTGGAGGGTGACCAGAGATAGACTAATTACCAATATGATAAAGCTTAATGAGGTGACCCTTTTCTTTTGAGGTCAATCAACTGTAGTGATATGAAATCCTATTGACAACAATATGTCCACAACTTATTAACAACGGTTGAATTGTTAAAATTGATCATCTTTGAACATGGAAGCAAAATTGGTTTAAGAACGCAACTTTGGTATGATCTGAATATAGTTGATATTTTTTTTTTCAATATTCATGTGTGAACTTATCGTTCTAATTTTTAAGACTGTACGACTTGCATAAAACAAATCTTCATATGTATTTCAGAGACCAAAATGTCATGTAAAAGTTCAATTTATAATCATAAAGACATATCTGTCTTTATATATTACTTGTTCGGTGCAATTTCTTAAGACGGAGATAAACTCGTTAGTATGGCATAACAACAGTTTGTGATCATGTAACAAATTACGGAGAATGCAATGAGTGTTGATTGTATATTGTGTTGCTTTAATGAATTCTTAATAGGTTTAAATAGAGTGACAGAAAAAAACTCTACTACGTACGTTACGCATTTGATAATAAAATAATATAAATGAAATCAGCATCTGTTTATACTTCTGTACAAACATATACAGGAAATGGCTTATCTTTTCACAAATGCTGCACTGCTTTTATTCTGACAGACACGTTTGCGTGTTGTGATGTTGTTAATTGCTCATTAATTTACTCAAATGTTTCATCAACTAATATTATCTGGACACACCAAGAACAGGACACATCAGAAATTTATATTTTTTAATTATTTGGTACCGAATGTGAGATGTAGACACATTAAAAGCATGTCGCAGCGTCAGCAATGTTTATCCAAAGAAGAAATAATAAAATATTTTTAAATGTCTTTGGTTTTAAAAGCATGTCTGTGTATCATTTCACTTACATATCTCAGCTCAGATCTATTAACGCACGATTCAAATTCATGCTCATGGTACATTTCTAGACATTTAGCGTAAACAACAAAAACAAATCTTTGGAGCTGTGGATTCAGCATCAATAGTTTTCAAGAAATCTTGATTTAGTGTAAACGTATACACATGAATGATCAGCGGTGGAAGACGAACGGCTTCTGGCGTCATGTCTCAAAGCAAATCATAACAGACAACGTGTACATTGACCTGGGCTCTGTCTAGATTAATCTTATCTCACGTTTATCAATTACAAATATCATCGTGTCGACGTATAACAAAGTAAAACAAACATTTTACTCCAGAATTTGGAATATTGACCCAGAACTCATAAGCCATATATATCTAATAACCTTTTATCAAAGTCAACATATAACATAAACAATGAAATACAATAATCATAATTTAAAGGACGTCTTATTTTCATTTGTGCTTTGAACCTATAAAACATACAGTAAAACTTTATTATTAGACTACTTCAATGCTAATACCACCTCATTATAAAGACCACGTATTTCATATCCTTTTTCTAAATAAAATTTCTTTAGATCAGTTCAATTTTAAAACCATTTTCCTTTGATCCTGAGCATGGTGATCTCGATGTTTATTACAAAATGGTTTACAAATACTATAATCAACGGGTACTTTATTGCAACAGAAAACAGTTCATTTCAACCCTTGTAAAATCTGAATTGAATTTGGAATAGTAGAATCATTTTAAACACAAACAATACAAGTTATTGACCAATCAGATCGCCGTGACAAACCATGGTTCTCTTGTACTGACGTTCCCGGATATAAGCAAGGTATCAACAACATGTTGTTCATATTTTTGAATTATCTGATGACTTGAAACTTTGTTGATAATACAAGCAACATTTTACGGATCTGACAACATAAATCTTTAATCAAATGCGACACAGCTTCAATACTAGGAGTGTACGTTCAGAATAAAATGTTTACCGAACTGACGCATGATGTTGAGAGATTGATACAAAATGCAAAGATCGAATAATGGAGGAACAAGCGATTTGTATCAACCGAAAAATGTCGGGTGAATCACAGATGATATAGCGATTCTTCAAGACTTAGTCTGCTCTGAATTATGTGCACATGTGTGCATTTCCCATACGGATGTTTAGAAATATACGCTGTTTTTATGCAATATATTACATTCAAAATTAAGGATTCAGGGTATGTTTTTCGTTATATCGTATGTCAGGAATGCAAATACATCACCAAGGCTTGTATTTTATAAAGCAGCTGTCTCTTACAACTTGGTAAAACAAACTGGTTGTAACAATTGTCTGAGATCTAACAGACTAAATGAATAAATAAACTGCAGACAGATTTCTTGACAAATTAGTAAAAGATTAAAGGGAATCGTTACAACGATTGATAAAAGTAGGTTAGCAACCAGACAAAATCTAAACAATGCTAAAAATCAGTATTTTGTTGATAACACGAGTCGCATGTATGTATTCGTATACAAAAACACAATAATCAAGTACATGTACTAGTAGAATATGACAAAAATACAGACACACACTTCAGCACTGTCGATTTCTGCATAATGTTTGGAATGGGGAAATGTAAGAAAGTCAAACTATTGATCCGTTGCATTGAAATGTTTCTGTAACTAACTACAAGACTTAACTAAAAGCACACCGCTCACGGAAGTATATTCGTACACATTTAACTCGGTCATAATTTACAAGTTGTAGGCTGGTGACGTGCGACATGTTGAAAGGTGGGGGATCGGGGTGTTTTTTTGCGATATTCAAATTTGTGTAGGTAATCTTGAACAATAATTGTTCGTTTATAGCTGTGGCAGTTATGTTGAAAGGTGGACATTTGGCAAATGACAGTACCTGAGAATCTGTATCTACTTTCTAATATGCAATATAAATGGAGAACACAATATTATGCCTTCATAGAGATGGTGAATCAACAGGACACGCTCAGAAATTGTAATACTTGGTTATTTCATTAAAGCTTTGACAGTTTGCCATACAGAACGATTGCTTGAGACAACATCACCAAAAGAAACTGTCTTGTTTTTTCCTGGATGTAATGTAAACTGTCTTGTTTGTTCTAGATACATTGTAAAATTGTCTTGTTTTATTCTAGACACCGTGTAAAACTGTCTTGTTTTATTCTTCACACCATGTAAACTGTCTTGTTTTATTCTTCACACCGTGTTAAACTATCTTGTTTGGTCCTAGATACTATGTAAAATGTCTTGTTTTATTCTAGACACTATGTAAAACTGTCATATTTTATTCTAGACACCATGTTAAACTGTCTTGTTTATTCTAGACACCATGTAAAACTGTCTTGTTTATTCTAGATACAATGTAAAACTGTCTTGTTTTATTCTAGATACAATGTAAA
This sequence comes from Lutraria rhynchaena, assembly GCA_008271625.1. Classification (NCBI taxonomy): domain Eukaryota; kingdom Metazoa; phylum Mollusca; class Bivalvia; order Venerida; family Mactridae; genus Lutraria; species Lutraria rhynchaena. The sequence continues at coordinate 722,053 of VIBL01000174.1, forward strand.
ACTGTCTTGTTTTATTCTAGATACAATGTAAAACTGTCTTGTTTTATTCTAGACACCTTGTGAAACTGTCATATTTTACTCTAGACACCATGTTAAACTGTCTTGTTTTATTCTAGATACCATGTAAAACTGTCTTGTTTATTCTAGACACCATGTTAAACTGTCTTGTTTTATTCTAGATACCATGTAAAACTGTCTTGTTTATTCTAGACACCATGTAAAACTGTCTTGTTTTATTCTAGATACAAAGTAAAACTGTCTTGTTTATTCTAGATACAATGTGGACCTGTCTTGTATTATTCTAGACACCATGTAAAACTGTCTTGTTTATTCTAGATACAATGTAAAACTGTCTTGTTTATTCTAGACACCATGTAAAACTGTCTTGTTTATTCTAGACACCATGTAAAACTGTCTTGTTTTATTCTAGATACAATGTAAAATGTCTTGTTTTATTCTAGATACAATGTAAAATGTCTTGTTTTATTCTAGATACAATGTAAAACTGCCTTGTTTTATTCTAGATACAATGTAAAATGTCTTGTTTTATTCTAGATACAATGTAAAACTGCCTTGTTTTATTCTAGATACCTTGTGAAAATGTCATGCTTTATTCTAGACACCATGTAAAACTGTCTTGTTTTATTCTAGATACAATGTAAAACTGTCTTGTTTTATTCTAGACACCATGTAAAACTGTCTTGTTTATTCTAGACACCATGTAAAACTGTCTTGTTTTATTCTAGATACAATGTAAAACTGTCTTGTTTTATTCTAGACACCATGTAAAACTGTCTTGCTTTACTTTCACTTCTTATAAAAACATCTGGTCATATACAAGCGTATAGATGTTTGCGAATATTTTAAAGATTATGTTTCCTTTCAGATGTTGATCAATGATAATTTACTGAATGAATTCATGCATTTCAAAATATAATTATTCATCAGAAAAAATGTAATAGATTTATGTAGCTTAACTCGGTTACTCAACAATGGACATATAACATGAAGAAAGTGATAAAGATATTCTAATGGGGATAGTATGTGAATGAGAAAAAAGAAATCTATACGGTACTGGAATGTGTTCTACATATTTGATGTGGGAAATATCACTTTTGATGTCTGCAGTGAAATTTGTCGCACAATAGGCGCATTGATTAAAACAGGGATATTTAAATCTGTCAAATGGTTCATTCTTGTGCTATTACTTCTTTATAAAATGTTTAAAAAGATATGTTGCTTGCTTCAGGATACGTAGACATTATTATTGCTTTTTAAACCATCATCACAGCGAGACATCAAACAAAAGTGCATAAAATATACAATCCACCGTGCAATCGTCTAAATCTACTGCAATGTGTTTGGCACAAATAATTAAGTACCCAACAATAATCTTGTACACAGACTGGCATTTTAGCCCAATTAAAAGCACGTGATAAGTCGAAAGCTTGACTTATTAATGGACTCAAATCTCAATTGATATCAGAAGGTCGTAACAATGAAAATATGGCAAACGTCAAAATTTACAGAATTTTAGTTGAATTTTCATTGTGTTGATATTTTACCAATTAAAAGACATTGTGCAGCTAAATTCAAACTTAGTTATGGCATATTTCCACTGTGTGACGAATTCTAAGAATATGTATATATATTTTCTTCATATTGAAAGGCTCAAGCAATTGCAACATTGGTGTTAATAAACATGTCATTAAAATCCTTGATACATCTGTACGTCTGGATTTTATTTTATATTATACATAGTATCAAATGAAAATTTACAGAATTCGAAAAATGAAATTAAATCTGGAGCCTTGCCTCTTTAAATCAATGCTTTATGTTGCGTTCTGTTTTTTTTTCAGAAGCAATTAATCCATTATGAAAAGAAAAACCAAAGCGTGAAGAAATATTACAAATAAATTCTGTCAAATTGTGTCTGTTGCGCGCATACTCCTATTCTTCAATAACTACTGTTGCTCATATGGTCGTGTTCAGATATAACTCAGAATTATAATCTTTCATAATACGGGGAAGAAACATCAGATTCTCTAGAAACGTCACATATGATGAATTTGACATTCACAAGCAGGCCGCACAGGCTAACAATCTCGGACCACACAAATTGCAATATAACATCTCAGACCATGAAAAACATATACACAAGTAGATGGAAGATCCAGATGAATTACTATCAAAAAAACGATCAGCCTAAACAGAATCTTTTGTTTTAAAATAATTATTTTTACATTGATAACGTTACCTATGCAACTCGCAAAAAAGATGTTTCAATTAAGAATTACAACATTTACGTATCTATTAATCAACCTCGAAATATTTCACAAAAAAATTATCAATTTTAAATTCATTTTTACATTTTTGCTAGACCGACAATGGCTTTAGGCAATAGAAACAAAAATAACTCCGAATGAAAAAGAGAATTTATCAGATTATGCGAGAAATGCACAGAAACTTCTCTCCTAAATAATTGCATCCTGTGCAGATTTGTTAGTTTACAAATGCATTTTTTTTGTAATGAATGAAGTGAAATGATAACAGATATGTATAGGTAACGATTTATTACATATACACCGTTATAGACAGATAGATAAACGTATTTTCTACGTTAAATCATTAAAGAAGTAGATGAATATATTCCAGTTTGATTAAAATAAATTATTAGACCAATCTCATTATCGCCTTTTCTCCATTATTAAGCAGCATGTTTATTTGTTTATTTTCAAACACATTTTACGATTCACCTGTAATTAGAGTAAATTACTTCTGAAGCCTAGTTAGAAACCACATACAAAATCGCAGAAAATACATTGACAAGAAGCTTGGTTGTAATAAAGACATGAGTAAGGTTTCCGACTGTAATGAGCCGCTCGTGAAAAAAGCCTCAACCGAACTTGTTTCAGTCTACCTGGAAAACAGTATTGTATGCTCCAAAACGAAATTTCTGTCAGACAATAATTAGGTACATATTTCAAATTTAAAAGCTTTATGTCAGTAAACATATTTATTACTTTCTGAACCGTCAATGTTTGAAAGTTAACAGACGTATTTTATTGAATAAAAAGGACTTGAATGTATGAATCACGTGTTTGTATATTACTTCAATTAAACAAACGTGTGAACAGCACTGGATACATGCATGTCGACTAACAACTCAAAATTAACCCGAGATTTCAAGAAAAAAGTCTTAAACTGATAGCATCTTAAGTAAGATTACATATCACCGCTAATTACAAGTTGTGTATCAAAATCTCACTAATTACTTTTTAATTAGACTATAGAAAAGAGATTTCTTTTTATATTTTAGTTAATTAGGTATCGGCCCTTAATTGGAATTCATTCAATATAAGAAGGCTTGCTACATTCTACACACACCTTTGAAGAGATCTACGTCGAATTAAACAACGCAGAAGATAAATTAGACTCAGGTGTAGTGACTCGATACTGTTGAAGTAGAAATTTTGTACAATTATATTGCTGGGCTCGGAGCAGTTGTAACAGACTTACACACATAGTTTAAAGATAAATTAACTGTATCCGATACACCCACAGTCAACCAGCAGCTATCAAATTAAATGAAAGGTTATTGCTTTTTTTCAGGAGTTACAGCTAATATGTAAATGGAATATTGTAAAGCTTGGTACGAGGTTTCTCTGAATAGATTTTGTCACATGAATATTTCATTTAATATGGATGATTTGCAGGTGGTAACAAAGAACTACAATGCACCGAAAACATGACAAATATATTTTTATGACTAAATCATCGCAGGGGTGGCATGGGGCCTAGTGTTATGGAGGTACTCGTATAACCTATATATATATATAGGTTCAAGATGTATTTAGCTCATAGTTTAGGAGTATAGGTGAATGCCAATATGCAAAAGACGATTCCTTTATGGCTTTCTAGCTTAAAATATAATTCGTCCATTATAATATAATTTACCGTTATATTTACCTCTACGCTGCTCGCTTAAAATCGTAAAAATTTTCAGTGACATTTCATTTATTTTTAAGCAAACATTTACTATCTAAATCTCGAAGCATTTTTATAGAGCTTCGAATTAATGCATTTCAAACATTCCGAACTTTGTATGAAATGACAGCTGATTTGAAAAGTCTTGATTCGAAAAACTTTACATGTAGATGTACTTATAATATGACGAGTAATGAATAGTGGCATGTTGAAAAGTAAAAACTGGTGGCAGCGTATGCTCCGGTCTAGATATGACAACCTGAGAAATTTATGAGGAACGATTTGGAGTATTTTTGACAAGGCTAATAATCATATTCTTAATATTTATATTTGAGCAAAAATGTTTTCACGTCAAACTTTCAAATTAGCCAAAACACGATGTATCAAACCTCTGATCTTGATACCAGTTCTCTGAACGTTTCAACAGGTACACTCAGCAGGCACCAGGTGATAGCGTATTCAGTTGAACTTTTGTTGGTAAACCGCCACCCACAAAACATGTCCTTCAGTGTTAGAAGTATATGTATATAGTCCATAAGGACTCTGTCAGGAGAATACGTTGAGCGGGTCAATTTAGTTTTCAGCGTACGTTTAGAGCACACGGATAAATTTGAAAGACCCTGTACGGCTATTGCCACTCCGCAAATATCAATATCACAGTCAATAGAAGAATATCAACAGCGCACAGAAATCGTACAAAAACTAAATTTTGAGGCGTACTGAAAGGGGAGGGGTCACATGCAATAAAAGGGGAGGAGTTATAAGGTTAAAATAACAGATAAATACTTACAGGGAGGTGACAATATACATAAAAGGACGACAATTTAAAAGATGGACACCCAACTTAATGCGTGCTTATTCACTCAAATAATTCCGAAAGGGATCAGTTTTGTCAAAGCCAAGTGAAGAAGTTTGTATTTCCATTTAGCATATATGATGAAATTTAACCCGGTCTCGCGCACATTAACCATCTAATAAAGCGGCTTTGTGTTTTGTGGACCCGAACACGTATTCATGTAAGCGTTTCATTTCTATTGTCAAAATCTGTTTGACTTAATGAAGCATATTTTCTTAAACGTTCCATTACACTCAATTGACAAGAAAGACGCGCTATTAATTGCTGTGCTTGAAAGCACTAAGGTGCAAAAATTAACGTATGATTTAATATGTAATTAAAACCAATTACATAGCATGTGAAGTTGTCATAATTGTTAAAATTATACCATATATTTAATAAGCCAAAGGTGTTACTTTTTGAAAGTATCTATAATATCAAAGTTACAATAAACTCGGTACGTGGAGATGGTTTAAACTTTCATAAAAAACTGACTAAGAAAAGCGCATTAAGATCGCTAACAACATTTAATATTCTCATCGCAAAGCTAAATTTCATTTCGGTGCAGCATATTGTATGTATAACAAAATGACTCACATGAAAGTCATTCGAGTTTGATATTAAACTAAGGAAACTCAAATACAGCTAGACCTGTGAACAATGGTTATCACGGGTCGAGATGAGATATTATGGTCTTTTGCTGAAATATGGTTGGTGTTTATATCAATTAACATATTTTATAGGGTATGGGGCGCTGTTCACATGACAGCCTGTATTCACAGCTGGTAACTAAGGTCGGACTGTAATATAAGACTGTAAACAGATTTGTTCTAGAGGCAGGAGTAAAAAACAGAATGATATAAAAATTGAAGTGAATGTAAGCATAGTTATTTACATATAAAGTTATTATTGTTACGGGCGAGACACCTCTCAGTATAACATTGAAATTTACTAATTCTCTTGGTGAACTCAAAATCAACCAATCGGATTGATTTGTGACAAAATTGCCTTTCAGATCAGGTATATAATCACTGCAGCATGCATACGTACAAAAGACAAAAATAAATAAGTCCTAACTTACTTGTTTCATGTACGTTCTACAATCAGCATATACAACATAATACATATTTTACCTTATTTTGTCGTATGATAATGGTATTATGCCAACAATATTACAAAAATGTTTAAAATGTGTTTGTCAGACTCTTTGGATTGAACGCAATTCTCTCCATTGTGTTATATCAACATACATTGTCGGTCAAAATCAATTCCTCCACATAAATCACTTGAATCAGCGATGGAGGACGAATATTTGTACACTAAATGTCTTTAACCGAATCGTCACAGAAGAAGGTGTTGTGTCCAGGGCTCTAACTCACGAACACGATGTTCTACGATACAGTATAACCGATTAATCAATTGGTCCTGCTTAATGAATTGTGTCTGAGAACAGGATTTTAGAGGTGGGTGTTTTCAGAGAATGAAACTGACAGGTCTTTTCAGAAAGTGGTTACATTATCCTAAACAGAACACACACATGCAAAGAACAGCCGAATTTTTGTGCACGTAGTAACTACATTCTACTGTTTGACATGGTTTCTCCTGTTCTGTCTAGCAGAATAAAAACTCAGTTGCAAAAATATCAACATTAATTAGTGTCATTAAATAAGACAAACTGTCCACATGAGGGTAACTAAATCAACACAGAGTTCATTTTAGCCATACATGATTATCCCCCTTGGGAGAACAACAACAACACGAGCCGTTCGATATTTTTTTTTGAATAGATAAACATTTACAATTATCGACATATTGTCAACGTTGAACTTATGCGTCTTTACTCATCAGTTTAGCAACCTCGTGGTCATAACCAACGCAACAAAGTTAGTATGAAAATTTTATACCCACAGAAATTGAACAACATGCTCTAGGTTGTTTTAAGTCTTTAGATTTCCAGCTCACAATTAAGAAAGTTAAGTGTTTAAACATTTGCAACCAAAGAACATTTCTTAGATTCTATTATGACTAAAATTCTGAAACTTTATGCGGACGACCGAATAATATATTCGAAGCAATTTATTTTCGTATAAAAGATATTTCAAGAACTTGGTTGCCACAGACTGCGTGTAATGGCAACTTTCTACTTTAGAAGGTAAACCTTATCACCGCTAAGCATATGAACATGCATGGAATATTTGTGCATCTTATCACAAAATACAATTGATAAAATACATTTTTGCTGCAATCAAGTTTCGAAAGTGAACATTTCACATCTAAAGACTTAAATAATACATAATTAGGCGAATAGGAGAAATGATGTTTCCTGTGCTAGGACCTGAGAGGACCATTCTCGTTTGTTTGGGAGAAAGAACAAGTCACTTTAAAGTACAACATTGTAAGCATGTGAATAAACTGTTACTCTACTAAATCTAACCCCTAAATTGAAAACAAACATGTATATCCTTGGACTTATAACTATCTACGTTTATTATGTGAAGAAAACTATAACCATATTTTAGACGGATACTATTATAGACAGGTACAGTGCAACCTCTCCAAAACAACACCCTTTGGGAAAAACAAAATGTTGTTATGTTGTTGCGGAGAGGTGGTTGCTCTAGAGAGTTTAACTTGATAGTCAAATCGTAAAGTCATTAAAAATCATGTTCAAGAGAGGGCCGCACTGGAGAGGTTGCACTGTATTATCGAAATATTATTAAAAGCTTCTTGAAATCGCGGTTGAGAATAGAAATCATGTCTTCATTGAACAAGTTTTCGCCAAAAAAGTAAAAATATATACCGGTATAATTGCAATTTTCTGCCTTCAATAACATTCAGTGAATAGTTATTTTACATTTATAAATTGAAATCCATACCTCTCCCAGTGCCCGATTTGATTAAAGAGAACACACTGCAACCTGTAATTTTATTTGATCTTTATCACTTAGTGACTAAATAATTATAAAAAAACGTTCTTACTCATCGATAACACAAATATGGATGATAAGGCTACCCGTAAAATGTTTGTTTGCAGATACACGACCGACACATTCAAAAATTCCCAGACCTAAATAATCTTTGGCGATCTTGGCAAAAAGTTTATTTCTCCATTCCAGCTTTTCCTTTGCAATAAACATGTTTGGTCCGTACAACCACACACCAACATTTTTGAAAGATGTCCTAACGTATTTTATAGATCTGATAAAGTAAAATATGCGTTAATAACGCGCAAATACCGCCATGTATGAACTGGATGGCCAGTGAGCTCTCTCTCTCTCTCTCTCCATATATATATATATATATATATATATATATATATATCGATAGCGATGTAAATATTGAAGAAATGTTAAAAAAGTGAAAAGCAAAATAGCATTATATGATGATTATGTGGGTGTAATTCCTACCTGGTATATTATGATCCATACGTAATCAAAGTTGAATGTAACACAAATGATTATTCCTGACAGAATATCTTCAAGCTATCTGTAACAAGAATAAAATAAGGCACAATTTTGGTAACTCTCCAATGCATGTATAGTCGTGTAGAAAATAATAAGCAAACTGCACAAACAGCATCCAGAATATTATATTTATTACCCTGGTCTACTTGCCGGGAGTATATTTAGCTAGCTCATTAGTGCAGAGAATTCATCAATGATTGTGTCAAACTATGAATTCGCCCCACCCTGCATCGGTCATGGATTTGTCAGAGACAATGAGACGATACAGAATTGTCACGGAAGTGAGTCCAATGTTAAAAACTTGGGGTTAGTCTTCGAGCTCCAATCTCCACAGTAAATTAGCATTTGTTAACTTTTCCATCAGTATTTGTAAAAAGCTAATTAATCAAATATTTTTTAACACAAAGTTTGACATGAAGTATGCTGAGACCAAAATTAAGCTGTGAGACCGATTTCAAGTTTAATAACCTTGGACCCTTACCATGAATTTATCAGAGTATTTGCGACAGACTAAGAATTCGCCCTAAATATTGTTATGAACCACTTCCTCGAATTTGCAATAGGCAAAGACTACCCCTAGAAATTGTTATGAACCATTTCATAGAATTTTCAACAGACAAAGATTTCCCCTAGAAATTGTTATGAACCATTTCATAGAATTTTCAACAGACAAAGACTACCCCTAGAAATTGTTATGAACCATTTCATAGAATTTTCAACAGACAAAGATTTCCCCTAGAAATTGTTATGAACCATTTCATAGAATTTTCAACAGACAAAGATTTCCCTCGAAATTGTTATGAACCATTTCATAGTTCTCTGTAGTGTTTATGGACCATTCCACAGAATCTGAAATGGACTGAGAATTTACCCCAAAGTTTCTTATAGACTGTTCCACAGAATCTGAAATGGACTGAGAGTTTACCCAAGAGTTTGTTATAGACCGTTCCACAGAATTTGAAATGGACTAAGAGTTTACCCAAGAATTTGCTATAGACTATTCCACAGACTTGTCCTTGGAGTATTTCTTGTGTGCGTACCAAAGTGAAATTCAATTAAATTCGATTCTGTGTATAGATACCATCTGGATAATGAACCCAAATATTCAGAATGATTCCCAAGATTCATAAAATGAAACTACCACGTATGCAACATGAATTGATAACATTTAATAGATAGTGAAATGCATAAAATACGCAAATATATTATTGTTGTATAAATCATACTGTTTTTTTTGCATAAATAATGCAATATACAAAAAACGAGATATTTCAAGCAGTTATTAACAACCATTATACAATAATTCCAACAACAACAAAATGACACAAACATTGGAAAAAATAGATGCTAATAATGCTGAATAATTATCCACAGAAATTATTTTATTATTCCTAGTTAGTTCAACATAAACAGATATAACACATACATCCTTATCACCAGAATGTAAGGTATTCCTTACAAAACAACTTGGGCGCCTTTACGCTTACTAAGCGTTTAATCATGACTCATATGAAAAGTATAATAAGATTTAAATTCCTGGATAATTTACGGTTGAAAATCATCCATTTTACGTGACTCTTGTAACATACGGTTCCCACGGATAATTTGCATGCCCATTTATCTCTATTTATGATACATTCAATGTAAAATGTCACACTGATTGTATGGCGATAAAATCTCAATGACATTCATATTTTCCTCACATAATTCATTTGTCTGTATAGTACATTCAATGAAATATAAGCCCCGCCCACATAAGAAATACTTGACTGAAATAATGCCTACATCGTGCTGGCATAAATATTTCTAGAAAGAAAAATGAAAATAGGTCATTTACTCTAAAGGTTTGTTAAAAAATAATTAACCGCATATGGTACAAATATACCTGTATCCTTTTTGAAACAAGAGACTGGATCACAGAAAACGCCGAGAAAAATTTCAGTGATCTGCAGCAAACAACCAAACAGCCGGCCAAACAGCCGATCAATGCGAAACACAAAACATCTTCTATAGGAACCCTTCAACTTTAGCAGATATAAACTAACGAATATTATGCAGAAGCCAAGCATTACTCATTTTGTTCAGAGAACTTGATTGTATTAAATAAAATTTTTGTGATAAACCAAGCAAAGAAGCCAATAAGTGACTCCTGACGGAATCACTCAGCACGTGCAGAGTAAAGATAAACAGAAGGTTCACTATCAAAGCCGTGCCTCAAACCTGACGCACTCTGTGATGCAGTTTATCTATCATTTCGCAGATTTACACGCTATTAACCTAGCATATAAGTTTCGTACTCAGACAAGGACAACTCTGGATAGAGACCGACAATTCTGTACTACAAAAAGACGCTGATCGAGGATGTTTTACGAGTAAAATGGTCATGTCAGATAAAGCTGCTGGTACGATGACAAGTATGACCTGCAGGAGGTCGATGGTCTGCCGGTAACCATGGGTGTGTTTTGCTTTCTGCTGACAATATGACCATAACGCATATTGCAAACGATGTCATTTTTCAAAAAGAACTTAGTTTTTTCTGATACAGTGCAGTGATATACAGGGACAGCTAACCTTCACCTTTTTCCTGGATTTTGCACCAGTATTTGCTTGGTTCTTCGTAATCAGCTGCCGAATTCTGCATAAAAATGTTCTGAGGATGATGATGGCCTTAAACGCAATGCATTCAACCAAATCCCCATCAGAGAACCCATGTGCCGTAATCAGGGTTCGAACTCACGAAACTGAGGTCCGTGTACCAAACACTTTACCTTTTTTGAACTAAGCGATCAGGTTCATGTTTTCTTTCATGTCAATAAATACATAAATGGTCAGGAATAACTATAATAGATAGTAATGTTAACCGATTATCATTGATTAGAGCAACTTAAAGCCTTTTCAGACTAAAACAATCTTGATTACGGATGTAAATTTAGAACAATTTTTATGAACTAACGATATTTCTACAAACTGATGCCATGTTTATCAATTAAAACAATACCCACGAACTGATTAATTAATGAAATGATTGCCTATGAACTTTAAATACGTCAAAGAACTAACAAGATGTCAATGAACTAATATAATATTTATGAAATAATGAGATATCCATTTACCAACGAGTTTTTTGGAAAATGAGGAACACAAGTTTTCTACAATCTGAGATATATATTTTGTTAACTCGCTACTACGTTTCTGGCAATAATCTAAACGTTCAAGCACATATATTTCTCGTGTATGTACATTATATTATTGTTGGTTCAATATTTTAATGGCACAGCTGTTACCGAGTGAGTATATTGCGCATATAAGAATAAATCCATTTGTTGGTGAATAAAAATGTTCGATATGCGTTGAGGCTGGTCACAGGTGTTGAATTTAAGTTTTCAGCAATTTCATTCTTCAATTAGAGAATTACACTCTAAATTCATGGGAAAGTGCGAATTATTTGAATGAAATTCTAGACTGAGCATGGATGATCGTACGGGAGCATGTTAAATCGTTATGTATACGGAATGGGTTTATTTGAAACGTGGACATTGAACAAGAAGTTTTTTCGACTTCCTGTGCATAAACGGACACATGTGAAATCAATAGAGTTATGTTCAGCCATTCTTCTTACGTAAATGGGCAACTGTATACTAGAACACTACCCTTAGGATAGAAAAAATATTTAAATATTGAAAACAGATGTATTGTAAAATAAATGATGTGATAAAAATGGATAATTTCAGATCAAGTAACAGTCGGTGACATGGGAGAACAACAAACGAAACAAGACAATCAAACGGACAAAGAAAAACAGATGAAACGAGGTGTACAAAAGGCACGTGACCATGATTTTGATGAGAGTGATAAACAAGAACACAAATGTTTTCAACTAATTGGTGATTGTTCTGACAGAAATAAAGAAGATACATTAATTACAGTATCAGTGGTTCTGCTCGTGTTGGGTTTCATCATTATGTTTATAGGATACAGTGTTCCAAGAGGTTATGTATTCGATACTTCGCTTCCTGCACGAGAAATGGAGAAAATAGAGATTTATTACGCCGAGCTTTCTTACAAGTTAGACGTGTGTATAGTTGTCGGGATGGGGTTTATTGCTATTGGGGGCCTCATTGTATCGTGTGTCACGACTTACTACTTTATAGTTGCTGATCATCAGATTTACAGGAAAGAGGACAGGCCTGATTTAAATTTGTTGAACAGCTCTGAAATGACAACATACGGTACCAGCGAACAATAACGATTTTGTCCAATTAATTCGAACCTTGGAGCAGTCTATGATCAGTTCAAGTGAAACTAATTTATTTTACACCAATTATGAAACTAGTTTTGATCGTCCTGACTTAAACTTCAGACTGAAAAAATAATCATGTTTACGGTTGCTTGACAAAAGAATGTGGTAGATAAGTCGCTAATATTTTCTGATATTTTTTCTAAATATACATTTCGTACTATGAGGCTGCGATTCGTCCAAAAATATGTTCGTACTTTGGATTTTGTGGTCAGAAACTCAAAAGTCAGCGTCAAAAAATAGGGTCGGTCGGATGACCGGAAACACGACTACATGTATTTTGTTCTGGGCCAATAATTCTGCATGACAGCGTCGTGGATTATAATTATATAGTTCTAAAAGTCTAATTCATCTAATATAGAATATTTCTCTGAAGTGACTCAAACTGAGCTCTTTATGCTTTGCAATCTTAGCAGAATTACGCCAAATCATAGGGGCCTTCGTGGTTATAGTCTCTGGCTTGTAATCACAAGCCCCTAACCGCTGTGAGTTGGAATCCCACGTGGGACCGAATTTTAAGGAAGCTGTCCACCTAGCTTACGGACGGTCGGTGGTTCTACCCAGATGAAACTGGATAGTGGCCAACTGACCCTGATTGCTGTTGCGACGTTAAACTCCAGTGAACATATGTCATATTATATAAAACTTGATACTATATGTTTATATCCATAAAAACTAGCTTTCGCTAATTTACAAACGAAAAACTTGTTACCATGTTTATTCTTTGTGTAAATTCGATTCATTTTAAAACACAAAACACAAATATCTAAACAGTATAATGATATTGCATTCATTGTAGTTTTTCCTGAAATTGATATTAAGATATTGCTATGGTAACCGAAACATCAGATAATCACAAACGATCATAAATTCTAAATGCTAACTAATCTTCAATTCAATCAGTATTGGAGAAACTGAAAACGATATTTTGTAGTAAATGTTATCTTTCTATAATGAATAGTTTGTATTCATTATTTCATGTGTTTATAATAACATATTCGCATAATATGCTGGTAAATTATAACGGACCAAGTTACATAATTTATGCTGTGAAGTGTTCGTATACATGCACCTTGTTGATATCAAGATGATAATAAGGAATTAAAATTCTCGTCCTTAAAACGTTTTCACTCCGACTATCATTAAATTTTATTTGATTAATATAGTTAAATACGATTATGTTATCACCCAGTACGATTAGTGTGAAATCATTACCACGCAATATCTCAGTAAAGACATGTAATGTTTTTCACACCGCATTTCACTAAGAGTATATCATCATTATCACACAGTATCTGACTAGAAGTATATTACTATTATCACACAGTATCTGACTAGAAGTATATTACTATTATCACACAGTATCTGACTAGAAGTATATTACTATTATCACACAGTATCTGACTAGAAGTATATTACTATTATCACACAATATCTGACTAGAAGTATATTACCATTATCACACAGTGTCTCACTCAGAGTATAATACCATTATAACATAGTATCTCACTAGAAGTAAAATACCATTATTACACAGTATCTTTAAGCGCACATTATCTGTTTCATTCAACTCTGCCATGTTCATAGTGTTTAGATTTTATAATTAAAAGAAGATCTTAAGATATGTATTGGACGTGACTACATGGGGTTTTGTAATAAACGGATTCACTTATGTTATCATTCGTCATACAAACAGATACCCAATACGATTAAATATCCAAACCCAACTATTTCTGTAGTCGCATAGAAAGAGAGGGCGGGAAATCTCATTTAAATCTCTTTAATAATAAGATATGGTAAATTTTAGTGCTGAAAAAATATTTAATTCATTTTGGATATCGTACCTCTCTTATAGCAGCTCATAATATTCCTTGTGTAAAAAGAATCTTGTTTTCTGATAATAGTATGTTTTGTTGCGCAAAACTTACCCTTAAAAATGCCGTTTTTATATCTGAAGCCGAAAAAAATCGAAATACATTGTAAGCTATTAACACCACTGTAAAGTACGCTAAGAATGAGTGACGCATTTGAAAGTCAAAAGTCATGTTAGCTGACAACCGGTACTAATGAGTATAATGTAATACCATGTTAATTTTATGACATGCTTTATGGCCAACGTCAAAACTATGGAAGTCTGTCACTGCTATCTATTGTGTTCATGACACGTTTTCTTAATGAAACTCTTCATTATCGTTTCAAATGCATTTGGAAATACATTTTTAAAGAAAATAATTTGAATGGTTATTGGCCGTACGAACTGATTACCGATTACCAAAAAAGGCCAAACAAAGTTCTTCCTAGCGAAGACCTGCCTAAGTGTTACCTAAGATTATCCAGCGAACATCAGTCTAATTGTTACTCCAATACCACTCAGTATGTTATACAACGACGGCCAATCGTTAGTACCTAACAATGACCAGTCTAAATAATACCAATGATGACCAGTCCAAACGTTACCCAACAAACACCAGACAGACAACTCAAAACTTACGGCCAGCATCCATCTTCGTTATTCGGGTACGGTTTTTTTCGGATCTCAATTTTTCTTGTGTATTTGTCAACCCCATTCTGACAATAACTGGCTTGAACGTATAACGTAAAACATCTTACAATTTAAAAAAAATGCTCAATTAAGAGATGACTTTACGCGATCTTAATGTCGGTTCATGACACGTGATAAATGTGTCCGGCTTACGTATGTATGTACCGACAGCTTAACTTTAGATGTAAACTAAAAACTTGGGTTTCGTGTGGTCTCCAGCCTTACATGACAAACCTAAAATACGACTTAAATACTGAGTGATATTTAGTGTTTACATGAAAAGACTAATTTCATTTGCTAAAATAGAATCATACACAAACCATCTTTTAGTCATATCATCAGTAGTTGTCGCCGAGTGGACGTGTTTTAGAACCATTGTCATAAATAAAGAATGTGCAGCCATTCCAAGTCTATTAAATACTGACATTCATTTACATGCCAAACCTCGAAATACATTACTGACCTGACAGAAAATGTGCTATGTATGACAAGATGGGTAAAATATTACATTGGACAAAGTCTGTATTGTTTCTTTCGTTTTTATGTGCAAATGCAATGCATCAGATAAGTTCCATTTTTGTGATATAGATGCGCAGCTCCTAAATGTAACTGAATGTATTATTACATATAGCAGTAACTGGGCATTTTGTTCCTGAGGTAGAACTAAAAAAAGAAAAAATCAATTATTCAGATGTAATTGTCAAAGTCAGAAGCAACAACTTAACGTCAGCAACATTTTAAAGGTTATATAAACAAATTCTTTTGACAACTTGAAGTCTTGATATTAACTTTTTCTTTATGACACTGCTTCATCGTTAATTTTGGCTTAATAGTAATAAACCAGTATTAATTCTGAGTCACTACACATTACATTATTACGCTCAATATTTTACTCGCCTATGCCTGCTCGGTGTATCACAAAATAAGTTACATATACGAGACACCATAATCGTATAATTCAATACAAAATTCATTTAGTGATTCATATTTCATCATTTATAAAAACTCGGTCGATTCCGGTACATTCCGTTCCTCGATCGAAGTGTAGAAAGACCGAAGTTTTCCGAACGTGCATTCGGTAATTACCGGAGTCTAAATACAATCTGGTGTATAGACTTCCATTCTCCATTCACGTTTCTCGTTATATGTAAGTACAGATATCTTCATGAATATTTGACAGTCAGTTGATGAGAACAAACGATAAGCATTTATCCACGATTCCTAATTAACAAAATATTTCATTCACCGTGATGTTCAGTAATGTCTTCGTGATGGAGTAATAACATATTTATTAATACTTAAGTTTTCCAGATATTTTGGGAACAATTCAAGATCAGATAAATTAACATCATCATTAATGAATGGTATGAGGGTCAGTCAAAAAGTTGCTAGTAAAGAACCGATTTTTTTTATTTTATTTTGAAAAACACCTATTCAGTCACGCGTATATTTTAAAGCTTTGCATGCTATTTTAAGAGAAATTTTAGCAAGAAATAATTATGTATTTGCACGATTCAGAGGGTGCGGTACTGTTCAGGAACTTTTTGACGGACCCTCATAAAATATATTTTAGCGCACTGACTTCGATATGATTTTCCATTAATTGTTAATTCGTAAGACTATTTTTTATGTTTTACGATACAATCCTCTATGAAGTCTTTGTTGATAGTAATGATATAAGTATTAATCACTTGATAACATACAAACGTTAATTATCAGGCATGAATAGATGAACAACATTCATATTTGCCAAGATGATAAAAAAAAACTTAAATATGTTTCTATTTATCATGTCGAGACTTTGGCAGTTGCTTGTGGAGGAGTAGGTTGATTGGTTACCCAGCTACCCAAATTTCATTAAGAGACCGTCTACACTATGGAAATAGTATTTGAAAACGAACCTATAAGCAACAATACGCACACAGATCCTCTCATCTGTTTCTTTTTCAAGTACAAATACATTATAAACAGACGTATTTAAAGGGCGTTTCTTGAAGCTGTGGTACTCATTTTGTTGGCTGGCTCTAAGAAGCCAGACAATATAGAGTTGCATTCGGACAACAATTTTCCGTTTTACTACAATTAGCTAACATTACTAACATTAGCCTCCATTTCATATTTCTGTTGAATTGTTTCCCTTTAGTGAAATCAAGTCGGGGATATGACACATTTCAAAATTACTATTTTTAGAACCATGTCAATCATTAATTAACCATTGGTACAGCTTAGGAGAAAAACATGCACTGATAAGCCAACAGTCTTCATATAAACTGTGTATGAATTGATGTTACCAGTGTCCATTAACTGCTGATAAATGGCAGAAATTGAGGATTTTGAGTTGTTTATGCCAACGGATTGTCAGATTTTATACAGTTATCTTCTACTTATTTAGCTATATACCTGGAGAAATTAAGCGAAGAAAATCAGACTTTGCTTGATCCTTACAATGTGCTGAATCATCTATGGGAAACAATTTAAAACTTTGGTCTTACACATCCAGATATATAACTCGCACTGTTCATTTACAAGAATTTTAATTATGACATTGAAATGCAGAAGGACATTAAATAGTGAGGATTGAAGACAGTAATGTCATTCTGTTGCATTTCACTTTGAGATACGTGTACTAATCAATCGGTTCCTCTGAGTGTTTTTCTATTGGCCAATTTGAGAATCAAACAGATGTGGAGAAAAACGATTGCAACAAACTTCAAAAAAGAACTTGCAATACTGCAAGGTCAGTCAACAACAATCCTCTCAGTGCTTTGATTGTATTAGCTCGTCATTTTTAAAAGACAGGTATTTGTTGTGTACACATTGATCACCTACCTTTAATTCGTATCAAACAGAAAGATAATTGGCAACCATCTTTTACATTGCTTGATGCCCACCAGTCGGTCAAATCTTAGCGTTTCCAGAGGAATTCGGACATCTGAGCACACGCTCCTGAACTGGTATTTTCTACATAGTATAAACAAGCATAGGTAAACGATATCTTGTTCTAAATTTCAAGATAAAAACTCGTAAACTTGTAAAATTAAGTTGTTTAACAAATATATTTTACGTATTTCCTATCATATATTAATTACTATCCTAAATCCATTCTTACTATATCTACCGAAATTTGCGAGTTTTAATACTTAATGACACGATTGCACTCTTCAAATCCATTCTAACACTATCATAAATTGTGTTCTTAAAACTATTACTTCATTGTAGCTATACACACTTCAAGAAAATAATATTTTATGATAAATCAACTTACGCAATTTGAGAACATGTTAAAATAATCGTTTTTCATTATTGCATAATATCATTTCTATTACATACAATAATGAACTTCATTAATCATGAAACGGGAAATGGATAATGACAGCTCCAAATTATCTAACCACATTAAGATATGTTTTACCTCACCCCATCCTTACGGCCGAAGTATAAAAATGACAACCAACTAGCTTATTTGTATAATTTGGCGTTAGGTTTGCAGCAAATAATTCATAGTCATTAGCAGCGCATTTTACATGTACGATAATTATACAAAGTGGTCACGTGCATATCATTATGAGGCCGGCTTTTGCTTGTCACTTCATCATTTCAAATAATTGATATGTTTGCTAGTTTGAAAGAAAATACGTCATCTTACAGGTTATAAAGAAACAGTGAGAATATCTAGAACAGACATACTGAAAACGATACGCTTTTCACCTCACTCTGTTTGTAATCGAGAATCATAAAGGCATGCAGTAGTTGATATATGAACATTTAACAGCAGACAAAATCTACAAAGACTGGACAAAACAAATTGTTTTGAAGAATTTGAATGTACCTCACGAACAAACGTAACAGTAGAAATGTTTTGATCATAATGCTTGTGTCAGGAAGGCCGCCAAGTAACGGATATCGCATCTGTGTCATGACACGAACGACACTTAGACTGTATACTTGAAAACACGATATATCTCTATTCACACTGTATATTGCACGCAGGCAGTCCAACGAACAGTGATAAGAATGAACAAGGAGCAGACACGCAACATATTATATAAAGAAAGACTGATTTTATAACCGTAAAGATCACTTTCAGCAAAAAGCGTTACAAATAATTTTGGAATGAAATCACACAATAGGTACTTCTCCTCGTGTTACCATGTATAGAACTGAGACATTTTTCATCTTTAATGAGACTACTAAACGGTACTTCGTAAACAATTCACAGCAACAATGCATCTTAAAAATGTAAAGTACCTCGTGCTTGACATGCCTAAAAATAAAAATAAACCCTTAAAGTTAATTCAACGCACGTGTGAAAACTTCTCCAAGCACTCTGCACCAGTTAAGATTAGTTTAGTGGACACGTTTGTTCGAACAAGTCTTGTAGTAATGTTCACCGAGCATACTAATTAAACACAATAAACTATTACATATATAATACAAATTTATTCTGTTCCAAGAACGGAAATTTCCCGTCTCCGAATACACGATGTACTTAGAGTGTACTTAGGAAAAAACTTCAAGGAACTCTACTCTAGATTGATATTAAACAATCATAATAAATAACAAAAATAAAAGTCACATATATGAGTTAAGTATTGTTTATCAGTATTGGTCGTGTTCTTGTCTTATGAATATAAAAATCACTGTACAGATAAATCAACACTTTCAATCGCATTTCCATGACTGAGACTTAAACCACTGTGGTAAAACATAAACACACCATTTTACTCTTTGATTCATTTTGATCAAACTTTTTATCATATCACGATCAAATTAAAGGAGATTAAAGATTTTAAAGAAACTTTTGTCCATTTGAAATATTTAATTTGGAAATATGAAGAATAGAGGAAGCAAAAAAATAACCCCGTTGGATACAGGACGGTATCATGCTTCAAAATATACATTTATTGATAGAGTCATTGATTAATCATATGTCGCACATATTGCCTACACAATTTCTTGATGGAAACATATGGTTTCTAACAGGAAATTCGATGAATACAATTAGAGGTTCAAAGAACAAGAAAAAATCTGTGACGAAATAGACAATACGTTGGCTTCTATAAATTCAAACATTTGTTTGAATAAGTTAACAAAGTAAAGCAATTCTTGCCTAGAAACAATTCTAAATTTAAACAAAACAAGTTTCAATTCCAATGAAATAAAATGCAACTTGAAATGAGAATGGACATTGCACTTTAAATATTATTTATACCCAATCATGTTGTCACATGTAAATTCACTGTGATGCGCTTAAATGTAATAACCATAATTTAAATTTTAGACTGGTGTAGGATGAATATTCCAGCCTGTTGGATGCACACAAATGACATATTAATGTAGGAATGACAAGAACATTATTATTGTGTGGCATGTTGGACATTCAACCGTATTTAATGTCTGAATATTTAAATTTGTAACTCGGAACGATTTGTTTATTAGACATTTGTACGTGCAGTGCTCAAAATTACAAACCAAACTACGGACTTTGGGAGGTATATACAACATAGATGAGTCCACTCCTTAAATACAGGCTAACGATAAAGACCCTACTATACCTTTAGAAACACCACAGTGTTGTATATGTAGCAGGCACTTTCAATGAATATCTAAGAGAATTGGTTCTATACATTTTAATATACAGAGATGGTTCAGCTTTTTACGAGACAGTGTTAGGACATCGCAAAAAACGTCTGCAAAAATACAAACAGTTAATCTGTAAATAAATTTAATCAAACCCCAGGGACAAATGACTACTAAAACGGAATTTTCTAATGCTCAAAGGCAATGAAAAATCGATAATCGATGCCGCGACATATGATGTGGTGTATCCCTGCTGTTATACGTTCTAGGTTTTGAAGACAACACTTATCTACCTATTATGTTTAATTCCTATGATTTGAAGTCCATAATAAAATGAAGATAAAATGAATATCAGTTTAGAGTTTACTATATAATTTCTGTTTATCATTGAGCTGGTCAATGGAGTGAAACAATTAAGTCTCAGAAAATGTACATTGACCCTCATCAGAAAACCGCTCAGTTCAACATCGTTTCGCTTAATAGTTCCAGTATCAGGTCAACAGGTTTTTTACTTGGATCAAAATACCAACTATTTATCACGAAATTATAATATAATTGTATTCCGTTGAATGAATTGTAAAGAAATGGTCGAATTTCAAAGGCGATATTAATCACATTGTGTATTATAATCAAAGAAAATGTATAATAAAGTTTAAAGTTTTATAATAAGGGAACAAGTTTACTGTAAATTTTTATATGGCTTTCTTCTTTAAAATGTCACGGTTAAATGATAATTAATTAAAGGCAAGTGTATAAGATAATACCCCTCTGATATCATGGTAATAATTATCAAGTTACATCACACAAGATTGACAAAAATCCTCTAATTTACTTTAAGGATCAGTTGTGTTAAGTAAGATAGCAGGAAATATTCAGCTTTGATGTTTTCAGACGGTGCAAATTAGTAATTAATTCTTTATTTGTGTTTCGCTGGTAATCAACAAAGAATGACATGATATTAGGAGCGTGTGCACTAATATTAAAAACATACGCTAAGCTTCACAGTAGAGGTGAAACGATTAATCGCGATCCATTGCGAACCGCGATTTTTCATGCTCGATTCGATTCGATTCGATTCGATTCAATGACGGCAATTTCGATTCGATTTTTTTTTTGGTAATACCTACTTTCATTTTCCGTAGTATGCGAGTCAAAATGACTGTGATTCTGTGAATTATTCTCTGTGGACTAGATCTAGTCAGAACAGTACACTGCTCAGTGCTCACCACTTTACTGTTTCAGTTTTTCCTATTCACAAGTTTTATGTTTCGTTTGTTCCATTGTTTACAGTATTTAAGAAAATACATTCCATCGTAAACTAGTGGGATAGCTATTTTATTCTTGTCCTACTTAATTCCTTTTAAAATCGAAAATCGAATCGAAAAATTGAATCGTGGGATGAAAAATCGAAATCGAATCGAATCGAAATTTTTTTAATCGTTTCACCTCTACTTCACAGGCTATCATTATTATCCCAGATTGAAAATAGTGTATCAGTGTACAGAAACTCCCGTCTTTGGTTACATACTATTGGTGTCTATATGACGTTTTGCTGTCGGGAGATGGTCGTTCATGAGAGGTAAAATGCAGAAAACACTCGTTTTTTGTGGGAACAGCAACAGCTTAAAACTTGTTGAAATGAGGGTGTTGTTGCTCCGGGCCACAGAAAGGGGGAATACTATACATAATATAAACATAAGCAACAAATTAATTCACTATCTTAGATATGCTATAAAAGAAACCCTTAAGGCAGTAAGATAATGTTACGGCTTACTGCCGATATTTTGATAATATGTATCTTGTTTAAAATCTAAACCATACTTACAAAAATCTTGGATCATATCATTATTGTTGTTTATGCGTTTTTAGTTGAAAGTGCTTACTCATGAAACGTATTTCAAATAAAAGATGAATAAATAGTGCACGTATGTTCAATATATAAATACATATAATTACGTCAGAGCACGGTTATAGTGAATTCCTTTAGGCCAGAATTACTTACCGTATACGATTCTTTAACATAATCAATTCACTATGACCGTGTTTTACCATAATGTATGTACAATTTTGTGCATAATTTTCGTTGGATAAATGTTTGTTATTGATTTATAAATACAAAACAAAAAATATTAACGAACTTACAATGAAATCCTTAAATCCAGATAACACTCATTAACGCCTTAATTATATTTTAATTATATTCACAATAAAATATACGACACAGTTACCACGAATGATCGCACTTCATTTAAAACGGATGAAGGTTTGAAAACTTCATGTCCAAGTTAATAAAGCACCTGATATACTTGTATTCACAAAGCAGAAACAAAATGTTAAACGTTTTATCTTGTTTAGAATGCATAAAGTTGCAACTAAACCCTCTGATTGTCCAGGCTGATATGTTACTACGCGAGTAAATTAAATCTTCAACGATCAGGTTACGTTTGGCGTATAAATAGTAATATCACAGTATTAACCAAGGCTACTCCTCAAATAATTTCTAGCGGCATTAAAACGTGTGTGGGGTCACTGCATACAAAATTTTACTGCAATCTGAAATTCAAATCATTTGTAATTATTTTATGCCAAGGTCTGTTAATGAGGGAGAACATTTATTCTTACGTTTTTATTTTGCCGGTTGTTTTTAAGTATTTTATAAGCGAATAGCGTGCATTGTCTGTCTTATTTAAATATTCATACAGCTCGACAAAATAATCTTGATATATACCAGACAGGGATAGAATTCGTAAGCAAAGAGGATTACAAATTTGTCAATCTCGCATGGTTGGTCTTTAATTAGAGATTCATTTGATTAATTATATCAATATATGAGAGCGGAAGACTGTCCTTTGATCACGGACAGTCTTAATTCATAGGGGACTGTTGACAAAATTGAAATGCATTAAAGTACAGGGAGTCACAGAATGAATAAGTGTTATTGGTCAATTTTAGAACAATTCTCAGACCAACCAACCATTTCCAGATTTGATTTTAAATTTTGAACACAAGTCTATAAATTAATAGGTCTGTCTTAAATTTGTTGATAAAGGTACTTCAGTTCAGTTCAGTGTTTTAACGAATCTGTTTCAAACGTCGCTTCATAACTTTTGGTACCAAAAATCATTGCATTTATATTGAAATTCGACTGAGCAGTTAGACAGTAGCTGTAAAAATCTTTCATTCACTTCGATATCACATAGTCTCGAAGGTATAAGATATTTTGTATTGTTACAAAATTGACTGTATATTTCCTTCACGTAAAAATGTTGCCCCATACAGCTATAATGAATGAGAGGACATAACACTTGTTTAACAAGAAACCTTGTTGTTTGTCAACGTGTTTAACACGACAAGATGTAATTTTGTATACACCAATCTGGCTGGATATATCAGACAATAACGATGTTGTTTTCCACTTGTTAAGAAATTGTTTTGTCAACATTCAATGAAACGTTATTTGAGACAGGTGTATCATGTCTAGATTGTGCAAGCATGTAATGTGCCTGAAGATAACATTTTAAACTTGTTAGCTCGATTCAATTATAAGAAATAAGGACCACAATGAGTCAGAAAGTGAAAGCAATATCACACGCCGCATTAAATGATGCAAAATTATGTATACAATTTCATATTCCTAATAAATTATTCGTTAACTTATTCTTTTGTCACCCGATCCGCCATTCCATTTGCAAACTGTTGGACAAAACACCTGTATTTTTACTTAGTAGTTTAATGTTGGATAATAACTAATAGTTATGAGAAGATCAAGTTCATGTTGATTAAGTTACAGTGCAGTAGTTTCATGCGTATTCTGTTGACACAGACAGTGTAATATTTGCAGCCTTATGGTGGTTGAGCGATTGGCTTTCAAGGCTTCCGTGACTAGCTGTGGTAAAGTTGGTGCCAGACGCTCCGGTTGTGGTCGGTTGTGGACTTGGCATCAAATGCTTCGGTTGCTACAGATTGCAAAGCAAAGCAAAGAAGAAACTTCCGATTTGCATACATGGTATGTGTTGTGTTAAAAAGTGTAAATAATATTAATTAGATCTTACAAGCCTTGATATAGGCTGACCATGATTCCACGATTTTAGCCACTGTGCGTGCACCAGTTAAATAGACATGTGAACTTTAATTTACACGTGCTTGTATGGTTAAACATCTTCGATGTAGGATTTAAGCTTAATTGTTTACTAGTCTTACAGACAGTATTGTCATTTGGAAGAAAATGCTTATTTAAAATATATATTTCGAACGAAAGGACATACTGACGACGTATCATGTTGCGGATCTTCACGCGTTACGACGCGTGATCAAGACCAACAAATCGTCATGACGCTTGTGTGCAATCAATCCCAAACTGCCACTGTTACTACTAACATCACGCCCGGACTTCATAATAACCCAATCAGTAGGAAAATTTTCCGTAATCGACTGCAAGAGAAGGGTCTATTCAGACGACACCCATATCTCTGTTGGGTTCTAACGCATCGTTATTGTGCAGATCGTCTTTATTGGACACGTTTACACGCTCATTGGACCGGACGACGCTGGAATGCAGTTTTATACTCGGGTGAGTCCCAATCTTCGTTACAACGCGGGGGTAGGGTAGGGGTTCTGACATGGTCTGCGTTGCCTTCCCATGGTTATCGATCACCATTAGTCGTGGTTGGCGGCAATTTTTAAATGCCCAATGTTACTGTGATGACATTCTCACGCCTCACCTCATTCCTCTTTTTCATAACAAAGCTAACATATCGATGTATCAGCATGACAATTCCCCAAGCCATACTGATAGAAACACAGTACATCTCCTCAGGTCGAATAATTTTGATTTTATTGATGACTGGCCCGCTAAAAGTCAAGACTTGAACCAAATCGAGCTCATCTGGGATAATCTAGACAGGCGTGTAAGGCGTCGTCCCAATTCACCCGTCGTCCGCAAACCTGAATGAACTCCGTCAACCATAAATTCGTGAATGGAACAACACTCCACCGGCAGAAATCGACACTGTAATTAATTCTATACACCAGTGATGCACTGACCTGTAAACGTATGTACGTACTGTTTGTACCTAATAATGCACGATGGGACTATCTAAATGCATAATTATATTACATTATCGTGCTCATGTTTGTTTACACCAACCTGTATTTAATCAAAATTATCGGAAGTTTCTTTTTTGTTCAGTATAATATTTGGTGTCCAACGTTCCGGTTGCGGTCGCTTGAGGAATTAGCTTTTTATGCTTCAGTTACGAGCAGTTTTTAAACTGGCGGCCAAAGTTTCGGTCGGTTGTATACTAGTATTTGGTATGTCCAGCGTTCTGGTCGCAGTCGGTTGTGACATTGGCATCAATTGTTCCGGTAGGAGGCGGTTAAATGATGGATGTTCTGTGCACTGGATGATGCTGTAAGTATATTTCGTATTCTTAGTCTGGTTGATGACGGTTGGGAAATTGGTGTTAAATGCTCCCGTTGGTGGCAGACGGGTAATTCGTCCTCAATGATCATGTTGGTAGCAGTTGAGAAGTTGGTATACAAGGCTTCGGTTGTTGGCGGTCGTGCTATTGGTATTCAACGCTTCATTTCGTTCATGAGTGTATATGGGTGGTGTTTTTACGCTAAGAACAATCATATTCAATTTTGTACAGACTAGATGATGTTAAAGCTTCGGTTACATGAGGTAATTAATGATAGCAATGGCATTAAACGCAACAAAATATCACGGTGCGTGTATAAATTTAACGATTGTCTATTACAATTCATGTCATATGAAATGCTGGTTTCGCAATTTATTTGATAGAGCAGTGAAAATCCCATTATAGAAAATTAAGATCAAATTTAATAGAACCCACTGAGCAAACAGCGACTGCACATAAATTATCAACCATGAAAAAAAACCTGTTTAGCATTTGAATGCATATAAAGCAATTTAGTCATCATTACAATCTCCTCCCTATGTAATACTATCTTGAAGCTTGACAATAATTAGTATTTATGTAAGTATATCATTACTTTATATAGTTTTAATTGCTCCTGTCAAATGGTGTATTTGTCTGTTTGAATATCGGAGTGAGAATAGTGTATCTTTTTTGTGCGCACAAAAGACAAGCAAGATAGGTTCTTCTTCAAAATTATGCTGACGATATAAAGATGTGATGCCAAGCAACATCAAATGCATTTAAATTGGTAAAAATGGCCATGAAGTTGATTATGATGATGACGAATTTCGTTATGATGCTGCTGGCCATAGAATAGATGTTGTTGGTGGAGGTAACAGTGATGTAGATGATGATGATGATGGTCATAACGATCCAGATGTTGATCATAATGATGAAGGTTATGGTTGTGGTGATGATGATAATAATACTGGTGATGTCAATGTTTCTAGTGTTGTAGCAGTTTTAGGGTTACTACTAGAACTGTGGGTTTAGTGATGGTGTTGGCGGTGATAACAGTGATGTAGATGATGATGATGATGGTCATAACGATCCAGATGTTGATCATAATGATGAAGGTTATGGTTGTGGTGATGATGATAATAATACTGGTGATGTCAATGTTTCTAGTGTTGTAGCAGTTTTAGGGTTACTACTAGAACTGTGGGTTTAGTGATGGTGTTGGCGGTGATCCCAAATTCATTATTTATATTTTTTATCCTAAAATGTGCGCTAAGTACGACATATATCATTGAAGTGACATAAACAATGTTATCATATCTGGGTCATTCTTGTTAAATATTTGTTTGATGACACGCTGCTAAGTAGACAGCCATAGTATCCAGTAAAAGATAACAATATAAATCAAAGACTTGGATTATGTAATAAATACCTCATATAACATCTTACCAGGGGATTTAATACATACATAAGTTCATTTTACCAGAAATTAATGTCGATATCACCACCAGAAGGCTAATGTCGTATGAAATGAGATTTCTCAAATCAAATAAATTTGCATATTGTATGTGCTTACCGTAGTGTTGAGTAAGCCACGTATCTGATTGTGTCTGAAACATTTTTTTACGTAAATCGAAAATGTCAGATTTCAGAACATTTAATATGCAGTTACTGTCACTATTATAGTCAAAGTAATTGCAGTCTATGCGTCTACGGTAATCGTATTTTGCAATCGTAATTTACGACGCAAAACATAAAAAGACACAAAGGTGTACAGTTGCGTGATAATTTACAAACATATCTTGAAGTATAAAATATTAAACATTGATGTTAATTCTACATTTAATGCATTTAATGTATTTTATACACTGCATTTGATAAACACACGAAGTGTGGAATTCAAAAAAACATAAACATCTTCATGTTAAACTTGAAATAATTTCAGCGAATTATAAATAAATCAATCATAGTAGCCGAATAGTTCAAAAGAATTTTCATATAAAAGTACAGAAACGTCGAGCATGCAACTGATTGTTTTTCCATTAATGAAGATGAATAATACACATAAATTATACATGGCAATACATATATACTGAACAAAAAAAGAAACTTCCGATTTCTTTACATACTCGTATTTTTAATGAAATGGGAAGGAATCAACATGTCCAATGCCCTACATATGTTCGGGCGAATGATCATGTGTCAAATAAAACCAATTATTACTTATTGACGCATTACACACAAAAAAGTAAACTCATTTTATTCGTGTGTGCACGGATTAGTATAATCCCTGTTTTAAAATCAAACCTTTCAGTCTGATTTTATAGACTTTGTTGTCAATAAGAAAAAGACGTTGAAAAAAAGATTTTTTTAAAGTTTTCTTTCTTTTTTGATATGCCTAGAATTACATCAAATTTAAGTGAACGTGCCATTGGAATGCTTAATGCTGAAGACGAATGAGGTTGCTAGGGTTGTTGGTAGTTCTAGTCGTTCTATTCGAAACATTAGGCAACGTTTACATGCAACAGGGTGTACGGAAGATTTACCACGTAGTGGACGTCCGCGCCTCACGACGCCTGGTCAAGACCGATTTATCATGAACACACACACACACACACACACACACACACACACACACACACACACACACACACACACACACACACACACACACACACACACACACACACAACTAAGCAATCGTTTTCAAACTGTCACTGCCACTGCTGCTAACACCCCTGGTACACATAACAAACGAATATCTGCCCAAACTGTAGGCAATCGTCTGCGCGAGGGGTGGTCTACGTGGACGTCGTCCTTACGTTGGTTGTGTATTGGCGCGACGTCACCGCGTAAATCGTGTTAATTGGGCACGTGCACACCATCGCTGGATAAGGCGACACGGGAATAACGTATTTTTCTCCTACGAGTCGAGATTTTCCATTCGAAGTGATGGCAAGGTTCGTATATACCGTAGAAGAAATGAACTCTATGCCGACTGTTTTGTACTTGAACGAGATCATTTTGGGGAGAGAGGTTCCGTCTTGGTCCGGACAGGCATTGAACATAGTTATCGTACACCTCTCGTCGTGATCAATGGGAATTCGAATGCCCAACGCTATCGAGATGAGATTCTTGCGAGACATGTCTTCCCACTATTTCAAAATATGGCATTATCACTCTGTTTCAACAGGATAATGCCACTAGCCATACAGCTAGAGATAATGTGACTTTCCTCAGTACTAATTATATTGCATTCATTAATGATTGGCCCATATCGCACATATGTAGGATGATTTGCACCTGCGTATCAGACATCGCCATATTCCGCCGTCGAACATCAATGAACTAACACAAGCCTTAATCCAGGAGTGGAATAATTACCCACAGGCAGAGATCAACATAATAATATACATTGTATATATGTCGGTTCTACGCGCCAACGATGCTGGACAGTACTCGATGCGCAAGTCGGCCATACCCGGTATTAATGTGTGATTTTGGATTCATCAGTTTTCCGTGACCGTAGAGCGATAATATTTTATACACAAAAGTCACATTAAAATACTCTTGGAATACAAGTAAAAATAAATTAACCCTTCTTTCCATATTTACGTATGTCTGCTCTTAAACACAACGGAAGTTACTTATTTTGTTCAGTATATACATAAATAAAAATCACGTACCCACTTTGAGTGCACAATTGTCTGTCATTGGTTTTTAAGTATACTTGTTTATATTCTCATTGACTTTTGCCGGTATCAACGCTGTTCTTCCTACGCACATAATTATACAAACATTCAATCTACTACAATTAAACTTTCACAATTCGCAATTTAGTGATTATCAATATGCGGAAGAAAAAAAAACAGATTTAGATAAGCAGACAGTTAAATTCTTAGGTAAACAAAGGAATTATCAAAATATGCCGTCAATAGACGAATACAGCACATACCACAAAGAACATGTGCAACACTTCGTCGCATAATACATGTATACAGTACAAACATACAGAAAAGAAAATCACCGTGATATCTGCAGCCCGCTCATATAGTACTAAACATTTGCTAAGCACCAAATGTGTCAATGTCAATTTCATGTTTAATCAATTTGATTGTAGGACAAATTTAACATTTTTTACTGATTTACATTAGTTATGTGAAAGAGAAAAGGTACTCCTTCCCCCATATCCAAGATATATCCAAGATTTTTGGACACGCAACTTGTTTTCCAAATTTTCACAACCCCATTTATGTTTACAAGTTTGGATCTGTAGTGTGTGTGTGTCACCCATTGCTAAGGACAACTGCTTAGCAATGCCCTCTCATGCTCCCTATGAGGTTTCTGACAGTCCTAGCGGGGATGTCGGCCCATTCTTGGACCAACATGTGATTGACATTAAAAATCATTAGTATGACGGTAATCATAATATTGCCGAAGATAGATGGATGGATGGATGGATGGATGGATGGATGGATGACAATATGGTTACACATAACGTTAGTAATGGTTGGTTGGCTTACTCGTGGCGCGCGTGCAAAATTGCTCTTTTTAAGAATAACTTTCATAAAATAAAATTCTATTTTAACATCACTTACTGGTTACTTTCTTGTGACGGCCAGTATACTAGTATTTGCTCCCGGAATTGAATTGTTCATGCTCAGATCAAACATCCAGTATTTTGAAACGTTCATGTCACGAGTCATGTACACGCAAACGATGTATTAAATTTCCCAAAATGAAACACAATATTGAGGTTGCCATATAATTTAGCTTATGTCATGTATATTATTGTTCAAAGTTAATTGATACATAAAAAATATCTGGCTATAAAATTCATACTGAAATTGATACAACGCTACACGCTGTTCGAATTTAATAAAGTGAAAATTTAGTAGATTACGTTACATTTTATGTAAATGAATATTTATTGGGTGTGCTATCCGACATGAATTGACTTAATACAGCGAGTACCATTCCTAGTACGAAAAAAATCTAGTTTATTGAATTGACACACAGACACTTCGTACGAATTCCATAAAAAAACTCCCAACAAACTCTGATCGAAGACAAATTGCTTATCTAAATCAAATTTAATTAGACTTATTTGAGAAAAAAAATGTTTACAATTACCATTGATTTATTTATTTATCATTTATTTTAATTGACCATTCACCCGGGTATTGATCAAATTGTCCTGCTCAGATGATGCACGCATAAATCCGCAATGGTTTGACTGGACATACTCCATTCTGCGCCATTAACCCCCCCCCACACACACACCCACACACACTTCTGATTCACTTTTCACACATTTAAGAAATATATGTTGTCACTAATGAAATGAAGAGTGACAGGCCAGTGCTGGAAGGTAACACAGACACAGTACATGACCAGGTTAATTGTTAACTTGATAAACTCGCGACAATAACTTTCATAGAGATTTTTTATCATTTTTTTTCCATTTTTGTTGAGCAAAGTAAAAAATCACCTCCGTTACAAATTACAGTTCCATTTTCCTCGCAACACCCAAATCAATTAAGCATACTAATTATTCTAAGACAACATTATTGAAGGATAATCAAGTAACTTAAATATTTGACATTTATTTTGTTACATCGTAAGGATGCTTGAAAATTAACAGAATATAGTTGGCTAACGGATGATCTGAATTTTGACCAGTTTTTTTTTGTTTTGCTTTTATGAGACATTGTCTCTGGGATTTAACGGACTGTATACTAACCAGTACTAACTTACCCTTCCACAAGGAGCCGGCAACTTCTTAACATATGGACATTTTTGTCAAATATTCATGAAAGGGTATGACCTGCCGCGACCGAGATTTGAACCCGTGTCTCCGGATTACAAGACCAGCGCACTTACCACTGGACCACGTCGCAGCCCCTTTAAACCAGTACATAACACTCAAATATCAGATTTGCTTGGAATCTATTTATAAATGAAGAAGTCTGAGAAGCGTAATTCCTTACTATTTGAATGTTAAATGTTCTATTTCGTCTATTTCAAGTGATATTCAACATGTATTCGTTGCCCGCGAGCAACTACTAGTATTGTGTCTGACTTGAGTGCAACGTTAAGGAAACAAAGTCGATATTTACATTAATATCTCTGCATTACACTCAACTCTCAATGAAAATGAATGTTCATTATAATATGGCGTCTAATCAAAGTTATAATCTATACTGAAAACACTTAAAATTCTGAATTAAGACATAGAATTTTGATGCAGAAACTTTAGTGCTAAATGTCATTACCGACAGACAAGATACGAAATTAGAAGCATTCCAATTACCAAGTAGCAACAAAGATTCTCACAGCAAACATCAGTGACAATCGCTTTAGATATTATACGAAAAAAAAACACAAATAATAAATTCAGATATCCAGACTGTGAACTGAGAAACAACATACTGTAAACGTCTTAAAAACAAATTATTTAGTAATGATATCGCGGTCTGAAAAGTTCATCAGAAATAATTATCAGTTAATTAGAATTCACATTTTAATAATAAAAAAAAACATGTAAATTGTTAACAACATACTTATCTTGATACGGAGTCTCCTATCTTGAATGAATCTATAGTTTATCATGACACTGTTAAATATTTTCAGAAAGCTAATACCGTAATGCGATAAGTGCTAGAAGTTTAAAGGCACGGAACTTAGTAGCTCGTCTGGTTTAGGTGTTTACCGTATGCTAAGTTGTCTGTTATTTCATTGAGTATTAAAACGATTAACAAAATTCCAACATAAGACGAGGAGCCAGTAAAATTGTCACATTGCCGTGTTCTAAAAACTTGTACTCTTAACTCATCCTTTAGCTAAACTGACGAATATAGCGCACACTGACGGACGCTCAACATAATCAAGCTTACGAATCAAGTTTTAAACAATGATAGCGGATGGTGAGCGAAAATAAACTAAATCAACTCAGGTATTCTTTAAAAGATAGCATGGTTTCACTTTCAGCAGGACTTGGGGTTTTTCTCGACCAAATATCGAATAGCTAAGCTTTAAAAAAGATACGTGCGGCAAACATCAAAGGTATAAGGTTTCTATTGTATAAATGATCTTAAATTAAGTGTGATCTATGTAGTTTTTATGTCGAGACAGATTCCTTAAATACGTTACATTACTAGGGATGGCATCTTGTTGATGTGGCCAAAAGTATTCGACGGCCGCTTTAGAAGTGGTTTAAGTCCTTAAAAACGGACAAAAACTGTCTGAATTATCTCTTAAAAAGCATTTAAGACTGCACACTACGTGTAAACATCTTACGTTTAATTATAAACCTCAATTATGTCACGTATTTTTATCTAAGTGCTATTTTAGAAATTTTGTCTCGTTCACTGTCCAATCATTATACATGGTATGCATGAAATTAATCAACTTACAGTCTAAAATGATGATCTAAATGTAGATATTTATATCATATCCGCGAATACTCCCACATCATTAAAAATAGAGGAAATAAGAGCTCTATTGTGTATAATAATGATACATTAATTAGTAAAACATAAATTAGTTGATTATAAAACAGTTATATCTTGATATACTCTTTACATAAACAGTCATTCAGTATGGACAATTTATGCTGTGCGCTTTGTCTTGTATGAGTTATATAAATTTAATATTGTTAAAAGCATTATTTTACTATCACTATACAGATTTTACCATTGTAAAAATGACAATATTACTATTGTTAATATGATTATTTACCACTGTTAAAATAACAACACGTATCTCATATTGTTTAAATAATTATTCACTATTGTTAAAATGGCTATTATACCATTGTAAAAATAATCAGGTTGCTTTTGTTGAAATGACTACTATAATATGCATATTTTTACTTTTGTTAAAATGATCATTTTACTATTGTTAATGTAACTATTTTATTATTGTAAAAATGACTGTCATACCATTGTTAATATGGCCTCTTTACTATTTAAAATGACTATTACACTATTGTAAAAATGAATATTTTACTATTGTTTATATGATAATTTTACTATTGTTAAAATGACTATTACACTATTGTAAAAATGAATATTTTACTATTGTAATTTTACTATTGTTATGACTATACACTTTTACTATTGTTAAAATGACTATTATACTATTGTAAAAATGACTATTTTATTATCGTTGATGCAATAATTTTACTATTGTTACAATGAAAATTTTACCATTGTTAAAAAGACAACCATTGCTATTATTACGATTTGTGTCATTATTACATCTTTTGTTTGTATACTGTCCATATGATTGATATTTGATGCAACGTGTCTATCTGGTATGCACTAAGACTGTGGTTAACTAAACATGTACATCAACAACCGATACATCAAGTGGTTGAGAAACTGTCCTAAACTAACGTGTTGTATCATTCCAAGCATAAATATAAAGCAGTTGACATAACATATAATTTAACACGGCTTTGCTACTTTGTTAGTAATCTGAGACACACAGAACGAAAGCGGACTGAACGGTATTTATACATCACCTTAAATTTAATATGTTTGTTCCGCGACATAAGCAAAGAACATTTGTATACTTGTATGTATGAGAAGATGCCACACAAAAAGTACACATGTTATATATTTAAAACATAATGCATTTAATTGATATCTAATTCATATAGATATTTGAATGCAGACGAGCATAAATTAGGCTAGTGAAAATTGTTGTGTTACTTGATAAAAGATGGAGAAGGTAGATCATAAAACTTTTCTATTTTCTCTTAACATATCTTTCGTACTTTGGGGCACGATTCGTCTCCAAATATTTTCTTACTGTGGAATTTGCTGTTAGAAATTTTAGGTTATAAATAAAAATAACTATTTTTCTGGCCTTAGTATATACCGAACACCTATGTACCTATAAGTACATACATAATATCACTTAAATCTTCATTTATATATGTTTAGATACGTGTACATGTAATTGTGTTTTTTTTGCCTGTGTGGGCATTTAAGCTTAAATTCGACGGCATATACCACTTAGAATAGTTCACGAATCCATGTGATAACTTTGTTGCACGTGACATGTTAAAGTCGTTTGATAAGCACGTATTGCAAAAAACGATGGTTCAATAAAGATAATATCTTGACTTTTATGAGATATAAACAATTTTTCTAATTCGATTTTATGTTCTCAGCCGAAGATTACACTGATATTTCAATCATGAAATAATGCCGCCAAATCTCTTTGAGATCAGCTAACAATTCAAAGTTACAAGGATAGTATTATCGGACTTTGTCGATGTAAGGCTTAGAAGATAATTTCCATGTTATGTCAATACAATTTTAAGTTCGATAATTGTGGAGGCATTCTTTTTTTTAATCGCTCGCCTAGTGCGCTTCATAAAATAACTCAGCATTAGTGACCTAAGAGGAGATGTCACCTTGACCTATGTGGGCCTCGATCTGTCAGCCTCCAGTTTGGATGACCTACCGCTCTTCCACTACTGCACTTCCCGATCTTATGAAACCAGATTTTAAGCGCAGTACGCTACGTAAACTCGCGCCACAAATTTCTACCTGTTTTGATTGAGATCGCCGTGGTACATCTTCTTATCAGAGATAAATTTTATACATGCACGACAGTACAGCCCTACTTATAATATACATGTACTTTATGAAGATGGGAAACAAGCAGGTATGTTCTTTAAAACTTGAATTTGAAGCTCCAGATTATGACAGCATGTAACTAATCACTCCTCGATGAAAAGACTAGTACAAATACACTGGTGATTAAAGCAAGCAATATTCCTAGTTAAAAGGTTGGTCCATCAGTACTCGAAAACTGTCGGTAAGCAAAATGTTTGATCCGAAGTATATGCTTTTACCATAACTTTGATATTGAGAAATCCTATCCAAGGAAACAAAATTACTGATCTCTTATCGTAGATTTTTGGATCAACCCTCTTATCATTATCAGCAACTTCAATCATAATTATATAAAATAACTTATGTAAGTATACTTGAACGACGAATTACCAGAGTAATTACTTCAGTTTATTTTTTGCCTATTAAAGTAATTATTTCTATAAAATGTATAGTTAATTACAATGAAACTCGATAGTGTATTTTAACACCATACACACGTGTACACCCGTCCGGTTGCTTCTAGCGACATGCACTACTTTCTACTTCATAAAATACGATCAAGAATACATCTGGTTTCATGTGTTCTTAATCTTAAGTAATATCGCCAGATATGAGTTTTCACTTATCAAATAAGGACAATCTTTTTCATAAGAGGCTAATAGCTACTTCAGTTTGGTTAATTGCCAATTTGGTTTCACCGCTTACACAGTTCCGGGTACGGCAAGGTTATTGATAAAAACTAATGAAGCTGGCCTTATCGTTTTTTTTCTGCATTTCTTAAGATTTTTTTCTAAGATATCTAATTGTTTTTTTTTTGTTTTGTTTTTATGTGACTTATTGTCACTAGGGTTTAACGCCGTTTTTCAACAATTTTTCAGTTATATACGGCGACCGGTTCACCAGTTTTTCTGGACTATATACCTACCAGTACTAACTTACCCTTCCACAAGGAGCCGGCAACCTCTCCATATGTGGAGGAAAATCTACAATTTTGTCAAATTTTCATGGAAGGATGTGACCTGCCGCGGCCAGGATTCGAACCAGGATCTCCCGACTCCATAAGATATATAATACATGCTATGTATAAATGAAGTATTTAAACATTACAGACATGACTTAAAGAAATTCAGCATAAAGTAATGCTTGCGACAATTCGCAGAATACATATTTATATCTACTATGTAAAAGTTTGTTACGTACTTTCCCCGGCATGTTAACTTGTATTTGACCGACGATGAGGCAGACAGGGGTGTCGAAAAACGTGAGAGAAAATAAATATAAAACACGCTAAGAATTAAAAAGGAGCTTGCGCTAAATTGTCCGAATTTGAAATAAGCAACTGAAGAATCAGTAAGTTAGGCATTGTTAAGCATCGATCACATCGTAAACAAGGTGAGTACTTAATGTGGCTGTGACAGAACTAGAAATGATTCTAAACTAGTTTGAGATGTAGAAATTTAGTAAAAAATGTCTTCATAACGACAGCCAGGGGGTATTTTATTGTTAGAACAATGGACATTATGACAGTATATTAGTGGAAACTTGCCATGAGTTTATAATCCATCTCCCGGACATTGTACATTATGACGACACTAAAACATTAAACAGATAAATTAACACTGAGTAACCCTGTTCTAAAAGGTCTTTCTTTCATTCTTGATGTTAACAATTAACTGCCTTACCAAACTGTACTCCGAACTACCAAACTGATAAATCCACTGTCGATTCTCTCATAGGCTGCACGTGCCATGTGTGAATGGAACACAATAAAACTTCGAAATTAAAGCAATGATTGGAACCAAGAAAAAAACTAGTCTTGAGGTGGTCACATTATTAAGTTGAAGTATAAGAGAAAGTATATAAGATATATATTGGATATCTCGTAGGTAGTCTTTATCAAGAGATGGTATTAATTCGAGGTGGTCGCTACAGGAGCTTTTAATGTACAAATTCTTAACATATAAATTACAATGTGATTTGCATAAACAGTATATAACAGTTATCATACTGCATTGATCACTTATTCTGCAATGTTTGGATACAAAGGCCTGAACAGGGCATCTTGGTGATTTTACTGTGTCGTGAATACGGACTGTTACCAATGACATCCATAAGTATTGTCATGGTGGTGAGCTGATCGTGTCATTAACGCGAAGTTTGTTTTCTGATATTGGACCGCAATGGGGCACGACTAATTATTTCATATAACTAATGTTTCCGTCTTGATTTTATTACGATTATTATCATTAATTTACTGTTAGCAAATTAAGTTTTGCATTAGAAAGGTAATAAATTAAAAGTAAAATCGCTGCAGCAATCTATTGTATTACCTAGTGAGAATTTGAATGATGTATTATCCGACACTACTTACGCATCCAATCATACATTTGTTAAACAATAGCCACCCACACAGTAATACGTTAAAATCATAATTGTGCTTATTAAAACTTGCAGTATACAAAACTGTACGTCGTCAGCTCTCAATGTGCGACAAATTACGCTCAACTGACGATCTTATTTACAAAAACTTTACATTTTCTCCGAAATAAGAAATAAAAACGAAGTTGACATTCTGTATATTTCAAACGTTCAAGTTGAACATTGTTGTGTTTAATAGCTTGCTCACGCAAACAAGAAAACTCCGTTAATATGTGCCTACAGGCGGCACAATTAATGCTACTTATTATTCGTGCAACAAAGCCAGCTGGACAGCTCCCATACATGTGAAAGTTGGTCTCGGGTGGGATTCGAACTCACAGAAATGAGGGGCTAATGATTAATAGTTAGAGACTATAACCTCTTGAATATAGAGCCCCTTTAGCCCAAAAAGGGCCAACTCAGCGTTAATAGTAATTTTCATCTATTTGGTAACCTTTGTTCACAGGTTTGACTGTATAAAACAATCTCTACCACACACTTTTAGTGAACATTATCCGTGCCGACTGACACGCTCAACGTGTCTACAATCAACAAACCGAACTATTTACGTGCATTGTCATTGTCAGTTTAATTCAAAGCATATGTTACTCGCTATAAGATGTCGCGGTATGACATGCCGCCATGTCGTGAGGTGACGCCTTAATGAAGATTAATCGGTCTATAATATTACACAGTGATTAACTACAAATCATGGGTGACTGAAAAAAGATAATTCGCGACTATTTTAAATCTGTCACGTCGAGAAATTTTATCAATCGTGTTGAAATACGCACGAAGTTCGGCTTATAAGAATATTAACATTCATTAAATAATTAAAGCTAAAACCCAGCGGACATTTTTTTGTACAAAATTGTAGCAAAACAATTTAATTTCATCATAGATTTCATGTTTACGGCACGTTCTCCTTTAAAGACGTGTGTCATAAAAGTTGAGAATGGTCACCTACCTCAAACCACAATGTTTATTTAAAGGGACATAACCATAATGGCGAAAACGTACGAAAAATAGTCATTTATGGAATAATATCGTGTTTATTTATTGTCGGGTTTTACACCCCTTTTCAGCAGTATTCCAGGTAAACACCAGCGGACAGTACACCTTACGTTATCCTGGATTCTGTACCAGCACCAACCCTGTTCTCCACGAGATGCACTTTACATATTTGGATTTAACCGCTTATTACAGTAAATTTCAAATGAAAGTTGTTTCTATATTTTGATAAAAAACATGTCACGAATCTAGAAAGCTGTTATTTTTTGTATTTTAAAGTGAGAGTGGAACCAAATTAGTTGTCATCAAAAAGTTACTGGTACTGAGTAGATAAAAGACAAATTGTATATCTACGATATATGTCTTGAAACCAGAGTGTCTAGACATATCTGAGCTAAAATGGCACACTTTAAACTTATAAATCATGTCACTCTTTGTTTGTAATGAAAAAAAAGTTCTATCAATCGATGATCCTTAGTGTTTTTTTTGCAAGCTGATAAAAATAACCGCTAGAAATGTGAACCATTGACCCGATTTTAATGCTTAAAAATGTTATCTGCGCTATGTCACTGAAACGGCACGCAGGTATTTTACCGTACTAAATCATCAAAAACATTGTTTCATATTTCAAATATATCAAAATATTAATTAATAGATAGTTTGGTACAATCGATCAACATACCCGTCCCCATGTATGACCAGTCTGTAACATTCCGGCAACAGCAGGTCGCCCAAATCATTACCCTCTCGTTAGACATACACGCCATCAAATTGATAAACCATTAATGTACAATTAATGACTATTTGTGTACATGTATTTCTTCGACCAGAATAGTAAAAAAAAATTGGCACACAAAAAAAACGGTATTCACGCTCTGTTAAAATTTCTCGTGCGAGTGTATTAAAATGGTGCGTTTTTCACGGGCGCAGGTTAGAATTTTCGTGACTGATCCATTTCATTAATTTCGTGTAGATGATATAGCGTAAAAATTAAATCAACATAAAATAACCATACAATTAATCATAAATTGAAACCAATGGGGGACGAAAGAATATTTAGCTAGAACATCCCCCAAAAATGAATAAAAATAATAACATATACTCAATCAAAAATGATTTGGTACTCAGACAATGAGATCTGAGTTTGTAGATCAAGCTTACTTTTAATAGACGCTCTGGTTTACGTCTAAAAACACGTGTACATGAGCATAAATATGACATCAAGGCAGTTTCATCATTTACATGTGGTTCGGTCTGCCATGATCCTCCAAGATAAATAAAATTTGAATAATTAAAACGCATTGCATAATTACCGTTGCAAAATCGAAATCTTCCGACTATTGTACACGGATAAGTTCCAGTTTGTAAAAACATGTATACGAAAACTGATTGTTTCTTATAAAAGTTGTTAAATGATTATTGAATAGGATGTAGAAACGTCGAGTTGTGTCCGCATACAGTAATAGCTTTATCACTGAACATACTATTTGTAATGGATACATTGTGGCTATTACAATCACACCGACGTACCTTGATTAACAAGATGGGGAAAATCAAATCAATTCACTGACTTTGTTATACATTTTTTGTGTACCAAAAATGTCAGAATAATCGTATATAGATGTTTAATTAACGTTGTAACTCTGATCATCGTAATTTTATAATCTTGAAAATTGTTTGTGAAGGATGGACATAAATACTTATCCAAACGAACAACGAAATTTTACATCTGTAAAAAAACACGATTACACGATTGGGACAGATTCATCAATATTATTATACTAATTTGTATCATTTTAGAAAATCAACACTCCCAAAGGGGCGTTTTTATCATTTTGCACGAACTGCACGGGAAACTCGTGACGAGGTTCATGTACCATGATAAAATATGCGTTACGAAAGCATTTTAGCAGTAATTCCTTTTTTAAAAGAGAAGTATTAGCGATTATTTATCAACTAGAACCCCGTAATTTGGACTTACTGGCATATGCTGAAATAAATGATTTTAAGGAAATGTTAGGTTATTGGCAACTATTGTGCGGCGTCCACACAATGAAATTTGCAACCGATTGCAAATATTCATAACCACGCCCTCTACGCCCGTGGCCTATACAGCGTGATTTGTGACTGGAGATAAATGAAATATTTCAGCGGAGACAGAAAATGTTTAAATGAGAATCTTGAATGAAGTAGCGGACGATATTACAAGTTGGTAAGCAATATGATCGGTGTTATTGATGTATTATTAGATTCTCTCAGGCCCGCCCATCGGCGATCTGACACAGTATTAAAGATTAAATACAATGTAGACACAGGATCAGAGGTTAGAGGGTAATAAAATATACACCAGCACGCGAGGATATCAAGCTAATTAATGTCAAAAACACTCAGATTACAAGATCACAGTGTAAAATGTCAAATTGTATGTTAAATAATGACATTGTGAAAATCTACGTGCAAGATTTCCCGTTGTGTTTAACTCGATTAGTATTTGAGGAGATTCGAAATGAAATACATGTATAGTTAACTGATTCATGTTAATAACTTGAAACATGAATAAATGAAGGACATAAGACCAAAAAAATCCGCAATAATCCTTTTATTTTTTTTCACTTTTGTTACATTTATATAATCTAATATATTACATAAATCATAAGTGCCCTTATTACATTTTGTATTTTTGTAGACCAATCTTATTTGAACAAATACTGATACGCTAGGCTTTTAAGTCGGACTTGTCTCAAAGTTTGAATTTCAACATAACATTGTTACCACGGTCATCTAAAACTGTATCATACTCCTACACTCAGCCAATGTTTGTCCACGTTAATAACGAAAAGAATCAGACCAGGGGCCGTATTTATAAAGCTCCTTAGGGAAAAAAGTTAAGGAATCTGAAATTTCCTCTAGTCTTTCAAATATATATGTCTCAACCCATATTTATAAACTTAACATAAATTGATAGAGGATTTAAAAATCTACATGAGTAAAGTTTTATATTTGAATATGTTCTCTGGTATTCGTATAAATAACTGTGAAAATTTCCTCTTAATTTGAGATCTCCCCTAAGAAGCTTTATGAAAATGGCCCGTCCTTGCAAACCTGTTGCAAGATTTCTCAAAACTAGTGTAACACTGGAAGTGTGACCTTTTAACAATTGGATTCTAAGTTCACAATTGCTGTAAGATGCAATCACAGGTGTGTGTTCCAACTTGGAACCTCTTGAAGTCTAAGTTTGGGAGAGTTCTCACATGAGAAATCAACTTAATCCCGAAATCTCAGGCTTACAGCCTATCCCGACACAATGCATGTCTTTAATAAAAAACATCCTAGCCAATGATGCAAGCATGCTTCGTCTGCCAGATGCAGTTGAACTTGATTTAGAAATATATAAACTGCACGAACAAAAAGGTAATTCTTATCTTTATTTGAAATCATACACATTATAATCACCAATCTCACTGAACAAAATCATATTACAGAACAAAGAAAACAAATTGGCAGTTGAGTAGCATAGAATCATACTGTGGTTTATAGAATACTAGCATGTTATACTTCAATCATCATGTTAAGTAAGTCTTAAGATTTACCCAAGTTTAATGCAGACTTCAGTTCCAAAAAAGTGAAATTTGTGTTTTTAGTTTAAAAATAATACTCGTTTCTGATTTCAATTTTTTTGACAACAAAATGTGTTAGATGTCGAAGTAACAGCAGACATTTTTACCTTTTGAGATAAAATCAAAACTGTATAACAGTGGTTAAAAAATATTGCTAAAAAATGTGTTAAGTCATTCAAACTATCTTGTATACACATAATGATGTTACATCACCTGATTAATGAAATGCTTAAGAATTTAAAGGGACTTAACTCCAGACTGACATAAGAAAATCAGTAAAAAAAAACAGTCAAAAGATAAAAAAGTCAATTAAAGGGTTATGTAAATTTTATACATAATCATTTTGCAGAAATTGTACTAAAATTAAAACACCTAAATTCAAACTTCTACAAAATTATTCTACTTAGTCATTAATTTCTGCATATCTCAAGGTATAAAAATTGTTGTAGTAAATAAATACAGCATTTCAATCTCAGATACATTCTCAGATAAATCCTATCAAATGAAAAGAAGTTCCCGGATTTCCAAAAGCCAGTTCTAAATCTAGAGTTATGTCCCTTTGATAATTGATACTCCAAACTAGTTTCATGAACATTACGAAACAAATAGTATTGATTTTATACTAACAAAATCTAAGCTGTTTGATCACTAAACATATGGTTAATATTTTCTTTATAAAATCAAATGATAAAAAATCAACCACCACATTCATATACAAAAAGATTCCTTATATAATACACATATAATATAGATCTTTGTCAGCACAGAGGAAGTCACTAGATATTAAAATATTTGTATTTTTTAAATATAGATCTATGCACCATTTATAGATGAAACAATTTTAGAGAACTGGTCCTCTCCAACTTTTGAACAGACAAAACTATGAAGAAT
The DNA here is from genome assembly GCA_008271625.1 of Lutraria rhynchaena. NCBI lineage: Eukaryota > Metazoa > Mollusca > Bivalvia > Venerida > Mactridae > Lutraria > Lutraria rhynchaena. The sequence goes on from VIBL01000174.1 coordinate 765,726, forward strand.
ACTAATCTACATTTTCGATAATGAAATTAAATAACACATAAAAACAAAAAAGTATTTTTATAAGACACATTAAAACAACAACTAATTTTATAAATAAACTATAATCATACAATAAAATTAACAGACATACTATTTCCACTATGATCAACACATCATCCATCTAAACACAAGACATGAATACATGATAACTGATATATTGCACAAATTTGCAACATTACTTACCATTGAAATAGAAATTTAAGTTGAATCAATAGTGTAAACTTTTCATTGTATCTGACATCACATACCAGCCAAAAGGAGTATTATTCATTAATAGTGATCACCAGTTGATTTTAAGAATTCTCAGGTACAATAAGTTTTTGATTTGAATTTTGAATAATCAATATTGTTATAAGTATTCAACATGATTTACACACTGATCACTGACCATATCAAATGCTAGCTAATAAATTTTATTCAGTACCAAAATTTATGCTGTAGATTATAAATTCAATTCTATTTCAATGGCAAGTACTATTTTGTTAAAAATGCTTGAAATTATATGTTTTTCTATCTACCTTAACATATATAAGGAACATGCATACACTGAGTACAAAAACTCATAAACACATCAGACTGTCTGATTATACATTTGTACTTTATTCTAAACCACCATAAAAATCATTTACAAAATGTATCATAAAACATATTTGTTGGAACCTGTAAGAATTGTTGACATTGAAATATATGCCTTGTTTTAAGCATTAACACTCAAAGCAGCAATGTTTTGACAAAAATCTTGAGTTGAATCTAAAAGAACATACATGTATTTTAAAACTACTCAATACTAAAAGAAGTACATCTTGAAATATATAAATATAATAAATATCGAATAAAAGCTCTCTAAAGCCATGTTTAGAACCCCGATAAAAGTGGATAAAAATGTTAAAAATCAACATATTAAAATGTCAATACAAAAAACACTCATTTCTGTCACTACTTTTCAATGCACAGAAGAAACAAACAGACCAATGTGTAAAATATACCAAAAAAACCCTGACATTATTCCAAAGCTGTAAGTATCAGAATGAAATATAAAGTAAAAGCTTGTATTAATATCTTGATAGACCCAAGTAGAATTATTAAGTCTTAAAGCAAAACAACTCCTACATTAGTTATATCAGCTTTCACATTTATATTACATCATCAACACAGAACAATTTTGGGGAAATGGTTAAAAAATATGGACCACAAAAATAATAGAGCAAACATCAACTTACACATTGAGTTAGAAGCCAACAAGCTTAGATTTTTATACCAAAATAATAAAGCAAATCAAATCATTTCAGATGTGTGTAAATACACCACAGGATCATACTTAACTGGCTGAAAAAATGCATGACCTTTCACTCATACAGTAAACAAGTAACTTCGATGTGCAGATGAAAACACTGAAATGAGTTCAACCCAGATTCTGCAGAAATACAACTGGACACTTTTAAATGTATAAATTTCAAGAAAATGATCAATCTCAAGTCTTCTATTTAAATAATTAAACATAAACACCAGCCCTAACAATAGTTCATATAAAACATGAAATATAATAATGATATGATGAACATTAAAACACAAGTATTTCACATGCATTGCTAGTTGAATGACATTAAGTGGTTGGCTTAGCGGATGCGTGTGAAGAGATTCAACACTGACTTGGATTCCTGAAAATAGAAAAACATAACATTCAAATATGCCTTTAAAGTATGCAACTTGGAACTTTAATTTTGTACCCAAAATTGCAACTTTCCGTTGTTATAAGTAAAATGTTAAGTATTCACACAATGTGAAACATTTTGGGCCTAGCTGAGACAACTTTTACTCCTGGATATCAAACAAATGGTCTTTATCACAGACTGTGTCTTTCCCCAAACTACTAAGTCATATGATGCTCAGTAAGTTTCTATTTTTGCATTTATAGCATAATAACAAACACAAAGCAAAACCTCAGTGTAATAAAGTTAATGGGCTTGAAGTGGCAACATTCTCAACTACATCAAATTTACATGTTAACAGTAAAATTGTTACTATCCAGACATCTCGGCTCTTATTAGCAGGCTTACAATTAGCACAGCTAAGCATCACAGATTACTAAACAAACTCTCTTTGTATTATGTTAATGCAATAAAACATAATCAAGAAAAGCCATCAATTTATGTATTTTGAGAACAGCAAAAATTACAACATGACAAACAGTTGAATTCTTTGAATAAGTCAATCAAATCATGAGTCAAGACCACATGTTACTTCAGACTGGTCTCCACCTTCAAATTTCACTTTCAACCTACTTAAGATCCATTTGTACATAATTTCTATGCAGGTAAATATTTTCATCAACTGGCTAGTAAACAGTTACTAACAGTAAACAGTTATACTGCTTGAAAAGTGTTGAAAAGAAATTCTTATTGAACAAAAAAAAATCTGAAGAATACTGAAAACAAAAAACAGATTTGAGCCAGAAGATCAATATCAAGCTTCATAATCTAAGACTAAGGCCAAGATAGAATGATAATTTTTCTGTTGACTTCTAAGGATGCTATCAAAAAGAAACAAATCTTCAAACTATTAACCTTTGTAGATCTTGTTTTACTGAAAACATTCCAGAATCTCAATGTCTCATCTCCGGCACCAGTCACAATAGCCTCACCATCAGGTGACATTGCCTGTAACACACAACAATTCAACACAAATAATTATAATGAGTGAAAAATCATAACCTGACCACTATTAGGCAACTGTCTTGATTCAACTTTTGGGCACTGAAAAGTTTTATCAGTGATTATCCGGCCATCCCATTTATACAAAACGTTTTGTAAAAAACAACCAGCTATGCTACATGTGTAGAGCAGATTTGGAAATTTTCTCATGGAATCACAAACAATAATTTAGTAAGTATCTAACTTTCTCATTCCTTTGTTTATGTTCAACAGCCTGAGAATGAAATATATTAACAACTTAATTCTGTCCAAACCTCCCTTGAAGCCCATTAAGTATATCTTATATAGCTAAATAAAAATTTCAAAGCCATACTTACAAGATATAATACTCTATAAGAATGGCCAGTAAGTTTGGCTATCTGTACTAATGATGGATATTTCCACACCAAGATTTGATTCTGGGAATATCCATGTGTACTGACCTGTAAGATAAATTTGTCGTAGTAACTTTACAAGAAATATATAGCAAAACAGCTAAACTTTTCCATGCATTTTCTAATTTGTTAGCGCATAAAAACTGACAGTTGTCAGTTAATATTTTCAAAATTCAATTCATACTACTGAAATTCTACTTCATCTTTTGCTATTTATCTAATATCTAACAACATATAATGATATATGCTTAGAAAATTCATCTGTCATATGTACACTGGATTAATTTTGAGAACTGAAATTCATGTGTTTCAGAAACAAAATCACCAATTTACAAAGCTTATGACTACATTGCTCTGTAATCAAGTTAAAAGACTTGGTAAATTTAAAACAACAATTATGGATTATACCAGCCTGAATACTATCCTGAACTATTTTTTTTCATTTTAACCATTGTGCCTGAATTCAAACTATTAACTTCAAATTACTTTATACCACATTGATAATTAAATTTTGAAATCATCCAGCACTTCTTAAAATTCATCAAAATTTAAACACTTAAAAATCTCAAAAAACAACAGTCATAATTTATAAGAAGAGCAAGACATTGTAATTTTTTCAGTTACATTAATAATAAAAAGATACAAACCAGTTCATTTGAATGCTTGGACCAGGCTAGGTTGCACACTTGTGATCCTGTGTCTACACTTTGTAAAGGTTGTCCAGTTAAAGTATTCCAGAATCGTATACACCTATCAGCGGTACCCCCACCACTAGCTAACAGTCCATGCTGATGGGGGGACCATGCAATAGCTTTAACAGCCGCAAGATGATCAGTGTATGTTTGAACAGGAGCCACTGTTGTCATGTTCCAAACAAATAGTTTATTGTCATTTCCACCTGATGCCAAATGCTGATGGTCAGGTGACCATTTTAAACCACACACTTCCTGTCTGTGACCAGTAAGACGCCTTTCAGGGGCCATAGATGGGGTTCGTATATCTCTTTGGAGAATTAACCTGTCCCTACTGCCGGAGGACAACATGTCTGAGTTCCATGCTAAAGCTCCTGATGACATTAAATAAAATAAATTAGAACTACCTAAATGTCAAAACTTTCAATATAATACAAAGTAAGAATGCAGTCCAAATAAAATGGTCAAAATCAAGATTCAGGCACTAGTTTGTCCATAGCTTACATTTTTCAAATGTTCCAACAAGTAATATTTCAATGAATTTATTTGATGTTCACTTAAAGATTAATTGAAACAAAACTAATTACCCATGTCTGACATCATATAAATAAATAATGAACAGCAAAGAGTTTCCTAGAATCTAATCTTACTATTCTCAATCAAAACTTTTTTCACAAGGAATTACATACCAACTCGTGCACTATGACCTTCCAGCGTGTTGATCTTTTTTGTGGCTGCTACATCCCAAATTTGTACATATCCTTTATGAGTACCAACTGCTACTAAATTACCCTGAAAGTAAAATCACGCATGTATTTATAAACAACATAGAATTTCAAACAATATTACATTTGATTCTGCATGATCAATACCTCAAAAATAATACAAAACTGCTTCAGAGGAATATGAAACAGATGAATGGTAGCACATTTCTTTTTCTCAACTTTCAGCATAACAACTTACATCTTAAGATATTTCAGCTTCTTATAGGTGTTTGTAAAAACCATATAATAACAACATATCTTTACATACAATATATAGCAATATTTACACAACCATTAAGTGCAAATTGAATTAAATACTTATTTGACTAATACACAAGCTATATAGTAATGAACAGAGATATTGTAGAGAAACTATTAAGAATTGCAACTGAGGGTAAAATAATCAGGAATTAAAAACTCACCCTTTCTGCCCAAGACACTGATGTAACAGTATCTCCATCTCCAGAGAGATCACATAAACGTGTTACCTAAAGAAGCAAAATTGTATTACTAAACACACAGTAATTATCAACTTTCAGGAAAATTATGGGGTAATATTTATTTTTTTTCACTAGTGTTTAACACTGCACTAAAAGCCAGGGTAATTAGGTAACTTTTCAAGCTTTAAGTGTGGGGAAAGAACCCAGGTGTACATCTGGGAGGAACCACTGATCTGTAAGCCTGCTGGACAGCTTCCTCACATTTGATATTCAATCCTCAGTGGGACTTGAACTCACTGCAGTCAGCAGCTATTCATCAATTAAAATAGTGGCAATAGCTCAATGAAAAAATAATGATGATTCAACAATCAGTAACATTAAAAACATCAAATTATCCAACATAAACCAAGCCATCCTATGCTCAAATAATCTTTTTTTCAACAATGATTTCAGCTAAGTATTTACAAACAGCAAGAATACTGAAAACAATAAACAAGTAAGAAAGCAATGTCTGAAGTTCTTTACTTTACTACCAAGTTGTAACAAGTTTATTGATATATATTTAGAAAAAGAATACTTTTTACTATCACTTAGATAATGAATACTACATGGTACTTACCTGACTAGTACATGCACTCCATAAATAAACACATGTACCCAGTCCAACACTGAGTACATTCTGTGATGACCAATCAACCAAGTTTAAATAAAAGTCATCCTGTAACTCTGGAGCATCTAATACCTTGAATGGTATCTTTGATATCTTTCTAACAGCCTAGAAATGGAAAAAGATCATCTGAAATCTCATGGGATTAAATAATATAAGGTAATTAGAACATACAGTACTAAAATCAATATAAAATTGTTCAAGTCTGCAAGACAGTTTTATGTGGTGCAGTCATTGATTCACTTTGAGTTTGAGACATATTGATTATATTGATATATCAGAAAATAAATATTGAAGATGTTTCAATATATCATGTAGTAACTACTTCAGAGTATTTTTCATTCAGCCATCACCATCACTACCAGTTGCTATGTTAAAGGCATAGTTTAATGCTGGTCCTTTACTGAGCAGTCTGTAATGCACACAAAAATATGACTACTAGGACCTGGGTGGAAACAGCATAATATTATACTCAATGCATGCCTTTTTAATGTAATGTTCTGCAATTTTGCCCATTAATATGACACTATTACACAAAGTTCCAGCAACTGGTGAAAGAATGATGCATAATAATTTTAGATACAGCCATTTTTTTGACAACATCCATTGATTACAAAACAGTTCTTTGGATTTTTAATTTAAATCACTTCATTTTTAAATTTGTATTTGAATTTGGATGAGTCTAAAATATGCTTATGAGGCAAAGAGTTAAAGAAAGAATACTTTTACTCACTTTTCTAGGAGAACGTAGTAATTTCTGGCTTTTACTTCCTACAGGGGATAATGAATATGGAGATGATTCTGCATCAGAACTACGACGTGGAACATGATACTAAAAACAAAAAAGAGTATATATAAGTATAACGTACCAATTGAAACAGGATTATCAGATGATATTGATGTACAACAGGTATATGAATGAGGACATTGTTCGTAAAATTATGGATATTAAAAATCAAAATACTGCTATCACAAGTAATCAGTGGTACATTAAAAATTGATAAAAAAGTGCATGTAACATTAATAAACAGTCATCATATTATTCAGAACATTTTCAAAATTGTGTACATCACTTGAAAAAATAACATTCATAGGAAGATGTTATTTAATATTCATAGCATAATTTCCATGAATACAGTAAACTAAATATCTACACATTTTGCTCTTCTATTAGTCTGTATGGAACACTTTTAAATAACATGAGATAATATGCTTACTCTAAATAAGTTTCGACTTTCTTTGGGTACAAGTATTCTTCTTTCATCTGGGTGCTGATCCTAAAATACAATATGCGAGTGAACTTGAGATGTGAATACATAGAACTGGTACACATAGTAACAACTTGTTTGATATTATTAAGTGTCTATTTTCAAGTTATATCGACCAAAATTATAAAAAATGGCATATGTAATGTAGCCTAACATTGAGAGTATCACAAAATTTAAAATATCAATCTTCAAGGATGCATTGTTGGTGCCTAACTGGCTTTAAAACCAGTGAACTTATAACTAGATCTGCCTCATTTGTAAACTGACCAATGAATTTTGGCACAGATATTAAATTTTGATGTGCTGATACACTACTTTTATAATGGTTTCAGATAATTCTGAATAAAATACTTTTATAATGGTTTCAGATAATTCTTAATAGAACATCTGATTATCAAATACCCACAGCAAAAAATTGCCCAGAACATACATGGATGTGTCAAGCTTAAAATCCAGCTTTTTTTCACACTATAGTTTAGCCTTTGACTTATCAGCGAAGTTGATTTATAGTTGACTATATATATACTGTGATGATCATGTCCAACATTGTGAAATTAAAGCTTAAGATAATATTTACCTTCAAATCTTCTATACCAGCAGACAACAGTTCATTTTTTAATAAACAATTGTAGGCAAGGCCATCTTTTCCTTGATCTGCAGCAATTTCACGAGCTTTACGACTAGTAACTGGTGACTGACGAGGGCTTTCCTAATGTATGATGAATAAAATTGTATGAGAATAGAAATTAATTTCAATCTTAAAATTACTTTAATGGTGATTGAACACTCTATTTATTGCAAACTTACAATGAAAATTTAACACTTGTATATAAAATACAGTAATTTTTGGATGCAATTCAACCACACAACTATTGAGCAATTTGCTGAAATTTCACTTGAAATTCATTTCATGATGTGAGGTTCAAGAAATCGGTTTATAACATATATGGTGGTGGCATTGTGCAGGAACTACATTTGGAGTACAGTCAACCCTGTAAAACAAAGACCACTCTTGGGAAAGACAAAATGTGGCCTTCATTGACAGGTGGCCTTCATTCGGAGTTAGTTTGTTCTAAATGATCAGTGATGGTTTTTCAAAGCATGGCCATTATTCACAGGGTAGCCTTTATTCGGTGGTGGTCGCAAATACAGGTTAGACTGCATTTACAAGTATAAAGAGGTAATATAAGAAAATTACTGAGTTTAAATTGAAGTTGATATGCCAAGCTGCTCCTGCCCTTGCAGGTATAAATCTGTCACCATATTTGTCTTTGCTAGGTGATGAGAGAGGGCTGCCAGGACTTAATGACAATGGCTGAAAAATAAAATTCAAACTAATATATTAGTAACTGCAGGGTGTACAAATCCACTAGTATGCTCGTATGCAAGACTAAAATTGTAGTTGCATGAGCAAGGTTCCGCATCAGTCACTCGCCTAGACAACTTAGTTTCATAGTCTCATTAATCTTTTACTTTTTGCAAGAAAACAAAGTTTTCAATCAGTAAATAATCTCACGCTCACCAACCATTTAACTTTCGAAAGGAAGATAAATATGCATTACTATTGCCATTTCAAAGTAGCAAAAAGTGCATAGACTGATATGCACTATTATTTATTGCAACACCAACCACATTATTATAAACTTGACCCTTTGGTACAATTTCTCAAGTGTCAAAAGCTTTATTTAATTGATTTTAAGAGTCAAATGCTACTTTAGGGGTCAAATTTCGATTTTGAAACACAGCAAAGTTTGTCTTCATGCATTATGTTATACATCAAAAATGTTGCAGAAAAAACAAATGTCATTTAGAAGGTATAAAGACGACCAAACTTTCTGTAAGGAAGACAAACATTTTGTATCCAGATATCCTGTAGGACAACTGCCTTTTAATGATTAAAAAATATTTTACACCCCTGAACTGATAGTCTGATATAGAAACAATGCATCTCTAGTGGTTTCAAGAACAAAAAAACACATGCAATGGTTAATATCTTAGGCAAGACAAATCTGAGGAAACCCAATATCAATCCAAACAAGTCTCCTAAAGCACAGGAATTGTTCATTCCGAAGAAAAAATCAGCTATTATGATCACTGGGACATAGTTGTCATATGAAAATTTTAATGAAGCCCATTAACCAAACACTTAAAGATATTAACACGCCACATGAAATATTTGATTATCATGACAAGGTGCAGATGCAGGTATCAACACCAAACTTGGAATGGAAATGTGTTATTAACAGTTATTCTTTATCATATAAATACTTTATTGTACTCAAACTCAGAATCTCAAATGTGCCCCCCATCCGTTGCAATATATACAAGTTCAAGATTTAACTTAAAATTGAGTCTGTGAGAGTCATTAGCAGAACATAGCAAGACAATGTGTTTGGTGAAAAGTTGTTAAATTTACAACATCATTTTGACATATGTTTTAAATCTGATTTGTCCACTGGACTCCATTATCTAAAACCTAAGGTCAGCAATGGAACAGCCAAAATCAACAAAATTTGCTGGTTATTAGATTTGAGAATTATGAAAAATCCTAAAAGATTACTTACCGATGAGTAAGGAGAACCATTTTGCTGTCGTAACAGACGTTTTTCATACTCCGGATCCATGATTAATAAAAATGTCAATTCGATGAGAATTGCCGCTTCATTTTCCTCGAATTTTAAGTTATTCTGTAAAAAAGTACAAGAAGTAAAATAATATTACCATATATCAGCAGCTTATGATTGTATACTGATCTTAATACTTACTGAATCAAAATATGAGTGTGTCAAGGGTTTGTCAACAAAAAGCATCAACAAATCAACAATATAGTTTATAAAATGAAAAATCAGCGACAATTTCAAGAACATTAACACTATGTTTACAACCAATAAAACATGAATCTTGCCCACTCAGTAAGTTAAATACACATCAGATTATGTGGAGTTAACTAGACAGGTTCAGACTGATAAAATTTGTACCCCACCCGTTTCATATGAGCGTCATAACAAAGATTCGGTACAACAAACAAAATTTATGTAATAATTACAGACATATCATGTACAAGCACACTTGTAAAACAGAAAACGCATAAGGTTTACATATGGGCCAAGCAAAATAAAGCGTTCGAGTGTTCTACCTGAACATAATTCCGAAAATATAAACAAAATGTCGCCAGTTGTCGAACTTTCTATTCAAAATGGCGTCTACTCGAGCGTGACGAGAATAACAACTGTTATTTTACATTATATTTATATTTTCAAATGCATTTTTAGTATTCCTTTTCTGGCTCTTTTTCATAATGAGATCGACACGTTAAAAAAATGAAATTTTATTCTGATTTTCTTAATCGGTTATTTCCGGAAATGTCCGTATACTTACGTAAAAATTGTCCATCGTAATCAAAGTACTGAAAGTAGGCACGTAGGCTTCTTTCGCGTTCTAGGCATACCGAGCTCCATGTATTTTAGTATAGGACTTCGTTCATTCTATATAGCGATAAAATACACACATATTTGCGTGCGTGCGTGCGTGTAATCACTATATAGAATGAACGAAGTCTTATTCTAAAATACACAGATCTCGGTATGCCTAGAACGCGAAAGAAGCCCTCACCCTATCTTGTTATATATATCTTGTTATATTCTTAATATTTTCCTATTGATGCACCATGAATGGTATAGCTAGATACCGAAAATAGCCTCTTTCAATCAAAATAATCAATTTACGAAAATAGCACAGCAAATATATTTAAACTTGAAATGTATGATTATAAAGACACAATATGAAACTTGAGCTTGGTCTAAAAAACGAATTTTTGCCAGCATAAGTATGTGGTCAGCCGCTGCAAGACTACCAATGTGCATAAATATGTAAATGACATGAGTCATGAGAAGATCCTCCTCGTGGTGCAGCCTGGATGCAGATAAATACATTTATTGCCCAAATTTTCCAAGTTACTGATTTATTTACAACAGTCAAAATTTTGAGATCCAAAACTTATGCGTAAAAGCTATAATAATATAGTTTCTTAAGATTCATGCTTAAAAAGGTGGAACATATCTAACAGCTAAAACGTTTTCAGTAAAAAATTGAGATCCTTAATAGTTATTCAGTCTATTATTCCTTGAAGCGAGACGAAAATTGTGGATAAGTCTGTTTTGAATTTGAATAAAATATGGTGGAACTTACGTTCCTTCAAATGGGTGGAAGTAATATCAAACGAATGTCAGGTCTGGACATCTGTTCACAAATGTTATGACGACATATTCTACACGGGTGTAGATAATGTTTGTAACATGTACTTTGTGAAACGTGCAAGAATATTGTTCACAAGTTTTTGTGCAGATGTATTTAAGTCAGAAATTGCCTGATAATTGAGGTTAGGTAATGCAAAGTAATACTAATGAGCAGTTTTAATGCGTCTACTAGTTTTAAGAGGAACGCATTTACACAACATTGACCGATCATGCCTGGGATACGTATATATTATATATGTGTATATTAGTCCCAGATCATACACAGAGAAGCAACTCTAACATTGAACAATAAACTAGCATATTTTATAAATCTTCACAACTTCCATTAAAATCAATGTATTAATTCGAAATTTCGTGTGAGTCAAAAGAACACTATTTTGAGCAAGCATCAAGTTATATCAATTGAATATCATTAATTATAAAAAATATAATTTGTTTTTAGCAATTTGATTTTTTCAGTTGTTTTCGGTAAATATTTGTTTTCGGTATTTAGTAACGCCTGGGACCACTGTACACATGTGTATATTGGTCCCAGGTAATACCTTTTTAAGTGCGTCTTGCCCAACTGTCGAGAAGAATCACCGTCACATTAGTGTATATATTACGAGTCACCGATGAAAGCTTATTGTTGACATCGATTCTTGGACCAATTTTCAGTTGATTACTTAAGTATGGATAAGTGAGAGTCCGATGTAGAATCTGGACCGTTATTTTAATTGATTATAGCTTTTGTGTTTCAACGAAACGTTAATTTATAGCATCTGTGTATACGTGAACATATTTCTAAAATAAAAAACTTTATGATCTGAGTTAATGGACGCTTATCCAGTTATTATTGAACAATCAAAGAACTGGATGTCTTGAAAGTGGTCGGAAAGGAAGTAAGTACTAAATTATAGTGAAAACTTATAATGAAAACATGTACTAACTGGATATGGATACTTTTCTTTGAGCCTATAGTATACTAACATATTGTTAATTGGTTGGCAATAACTGAAACATGTGTAATGTTGTATCTAGCATAGAATAGCGGGGCGGGCCACCCTGCCCTTTTTTAACAATCCCATGCTGCCCTAATCACCACCACCTAATTCTGAATATGCAAATGCAGTTCCTACTAATAAATCTGTGTTGTAATTCAGTTAATTTTCCATATTTTTAGATTACTTAACCAGCATTATAAGTTTTAATAACATCATTTACCTAGCTGCATGTACATTATTTATGATAGGAAACGAAGTAAGACTTAATAGATTTTATCAAAGCGCACACTGCCCACATCGGCCTGTAGTGTCCTGCCCTGTATCACGTGTGCCCTGCCCTTTTTTCAGCCTAGATACAACACTTAGTACCAGTTTTGACTAGGGGGCATATGGGGCTATCACGTTGAATGGATAGTGGTTTGTTTAGTTCTAAAATAGCCACAGGAACCAAAGACACATTTATTTCATGTATACATATACAAAGGTTACAACTTCTGAAATGACAGTTTCGCAACAACAGAAATCTCAATTTCCTGACAGCAAGTCTTACATTGTGAAAATAGCCCTAGTCAAAATTTGAAACCTGGCTATGCCAATTTCAGTGTGAAGGTATCCACCCACAGATAGGCTAAGAAAAAATCGCTAGGTATGCACTCCAAACATATGCTACGCTTCTTGTTGGTTACCATATTTTACAATGTTTGTCTGATCTTGTGCCAGCGTGCACCTGTTGCAGGCTTCCCGAAAGTTGCTGTACCGTCAGACATGTTAGGCAAATCTCGAGCAGGTCCAATAACTTTTCGGTGAGTACCGGACCAGATGCCTGGCAGTCAGACACAATTTACAGCATTTATCACTTATTAATAATATATTCAGTCAGACAAATTTTCATTTGGTCAGACAGAAATTCTATCTTTGACTGACCAAATGTCAGGCAGGTATTCCGTAAGTTTTGAAAAGCCTGCTGTTGTCAAAGTAAGCTATAGTGCACATGCAGAAGGGTCAATTGTTGTTGCATTGAAACTTGCTAGTATTCAATGTAGGAATTTATCTAGTTTACGACTTTACTGTATTAGAACTTTGATAAATTCATAAATGAGAAATGAGAAGATCTTTATTAGAAGAACTACAATACTGTGACTATGACATCACTGAGTGTCACAGAATTGATTTAATTTTGATGATGTATGTATCGCTTTTTTTTGTTGTTTCTTTTGACGCTGTAACACATATTATTAAATATTTTAACATACAAGTTCTTTGCTATTTTTTCATCTTGTAAAGAATATATTCATAAATTTTTGTATGTTCAATCAGTTAAAATCTATTTGAAGCAGTACATTTTTATTTGAGGTATACTGTTCAATTGTACAAGTTTACTACCATCGCCAATTTGTGTGGGTTTTTTTTGTGTAGATTAAGTTTTTGTAATTGATATGAGTCATGCCAGCAGGTCTTATTTCTTGTGTTTGTTTTACTTGGTCTCATGTGCTTTTATCATAGAAGGAAATTAGTGTTCCATCTATTTACGGAAGTGAAACTTAATTTAATTCCTTCTTCAATATTATTCTGTCTGTTCTATTTGTTTTCTTCCTTCTTCAGAACATATTAACATGGAGTCCGAGGAGAGAGATGACAAAAATGAAGGGAAATCATCATTAGAGGTTTCTCAAGTAACAGTCAGGGTATGGTTGTGATTTTAATTTTGTTGCTGTATGAAATATTAGTGAAAGTAATTGCAATGTGTTATACAGTAGCAACTCATTATATCAAACTTGCTTGTATCGAATTCCTGCTTATATTGATATAATTATAAAGTCCTGAATTTTATCTTTCTCTTTACATATCAATAAAGCACTCTTATTTTGAATTTGTTGGTCTCAATATTTTTGTATATTGAAGTAGATTTTCGGTTCCAAACATCGATTTTCAACTATACAGTGACCATCCATGTAAAACCAATTAAATCACCAATTAACAAAAGAATTTTTCACAACTTTACCTCCAACAAATATCTATTAATTACTCACCTGATCAGATATTTTTGTATTGAACTCTGAAATCGATTTTTAATTAATGACTATTATGTAAATATGTCAGTGTTTATGCTTGCAATTATAAGATCAGTTCATGTGAATATGTTTGTATTTTTTGTTTATTTATGTTTTTACGTAAATGTTGCATGTTTTAAATACATCAAAAGTATAAATATTATATATTTCATTCCTATCCCATACACCGATGATCGCTCTAAAAAGTAAACCCAGTTGTCAAATTTCTCATATTATTTATAAATTGAAGATTGTTTATATTGAACAATCTTACGAAGTTAATTTAAGAATGCATTTTTTATTTATTACACTTGTTGAATGTCAGATCAGTTGACACAAAATACTGTCAGACCTCAGACAAACATGTTGATTGTGTTTGTTAAAATTTTTATAATTATTGGTCCTTTTGTCCACTAAAATTACTTTGTTGTAGGCCAGTAAAATTTTGTCTTGTCATACAATGTTCTCAAATATGTCAGTCCTCTTGTCCAGTAACAGTTCATTGCCTTTGATATATACTGCATATTGAAATATTGTACATCTGTTTTAAGCCTAAGTTGAAAGAGCAATCCAGTGTGTCCAGCTCTGGTAAAAAAGTAACTCGAAGCAAAACCAAACCATTATACTTTTGGACAAGTGCAGATGTTAACAAATGGCTGAAGAAACATGGTGGTCATTGTCATGACCTGTATGGAGAAAAATTTCTTGAACAAGAAGTCACAGGTATCATTTGTATGAATTCTATCAGATATATAATATGGAAAGTTAGAATACATCTATGAAAAGATTAGTTTATTTGTATAATTTTTCCTTATTTATGAGTGTTTAAGATGGATGTAATTGCATTATTCATATTTTAGTTAAATTTTGGATAAAATAGACCAACTGTGAAAGCAATGTGATTATGTATGTATTTAATGGTGGAATTTATCATGTGATTGTCCTATGTATTTGTGAGCTACTTTGCTGAAGTTAGCTGCAGTGTTTGATCCTTATTTAATGTAATTAATCGACTGACAACATTAATGGTTGAAGTCAGGGTAGGCGGACATCTTAATATGGCAGACTTGCAGAGGTGTTGGGTTAAAAAAGGCAGGATAATGTGCACTAATATTTGGTTATGTAATAGTTCCTAAATGACCATTTGTTCATGTGTTTTAGGGAGAACACTTATGCGCCTTACAGAGATCAAACTGGAGAATATTGGAATCTCAAATCCTCAACACAGGTATAAAGCAGTTTGTTTTGAACCAGACATATGCATATTCTGTAATTACATACTTATTTCATGTAACTCTGTGCTTTCGCGGCAGTGTAAGATTTATTTTATGTGTAAATCAGTATGAACTGATAATACCACAGTGCCAACATGCAAGCCAGTAAAGAATAAAAAAAGTTTTGTTTTATTGTTATAATTAATAGAATACTGAAAACAAATTTCGTATCCCAGGACAGTTTGTGTTAAAAAACTAATAATTTTATTTTGTTTGTAGGCAAGAACTTATGCATTATATATTGAAACTAAGATTGAAACATGAAGGAACAGATTTAAAAAGCCTTGATCAGAAAGGTAGGTGCATCTTATTTATTTTTCACTTTAAGATATTTACCCACTTTGAGATGTTTCGTTTAATCAGACCCTGGTTTCTAATACTAGATGCATACTTACAGCCTTATTACTATGACAACTTTGGATGAATAAATGTGCATTTCATATCCTACCTTCATATTCTTAAACTATCAATTTATAAAAGACTTACCAAAGTCATTAAGTATTGCTTTTCACCTTTATTACTGATAATTGGGATACACAGTCACATTTAGGTGCTGACCAGCTAAGCAAGACTTCTTAAGAAGGGTCCTTATCCCATGATGTACAACTCACTTCTTATTAAACACTAGATTATTACATATACTTCATATATTCTTCTATTTCAAGGTTCAGGATTTGAGCTACCAGTACCAGATACAAACAAGAAACATTCTGTGAAAGAGAAGAAAGAAAAGAGATAATATCCAATTACTTGTTGATTTACTTCATTGACTTATTTAATAGTATTTATACTGCTGCAATGTGCTATAGTGCAACTTACATTCTACACACTCTTGTGTATGTTATATGTAGCAGAATCATGAGTCTAGAATTATGTTTGTTTGGACTAGAGACATATAGTCTTTATAAATAAGATACGGCATTTTGGATGGTGAAAAACGACTGATAAAGAGAGTAAATTTTTGGACATTTTGTATATTTTGCATTTATGTTTAAAGTATACTTAGAATATGCATAGAGTTCAGAATTATTTATGAATATTAAATCTGTTAGATGAACAGATACTGGAGAAAAGAATAGTTGTTTTAGAATTTGCCATTCGATTTCTGTTTTAGGGGGTAACATGATTGTCCCTTATGTGTAAACTGGGGGCCATCTTTATAATACTGGGGTACATGTAAATATACATAATATTGCCGATCAGTTCAGACCCCACTAACACAAAATCTCTATTAAGATTGAAATCATTTTTCATTTTTTTAAAGACAGTCAATTAAAGTACTGAGCATTGGATCAGATTAAACCAAATTTTTGTAGTGAATGGTGAAAATTGAGTGATGAGAATGTTTTCAAGTTTTATAATCTTGGACTGAGTCTGGTTGTTGTAATGGCTGAATAAAACATTTTGTGCAATATAGAAGCTTTGCAATGTGTTAGCTTTATGTTTGTATAAATACAATGATATATTAATACCACTAATTTTTAATTCTTCAAAATATTTGCTTGTATATTAACATATCATTAAATGTTATTTAGTGTCAAAAGTATGTGTCCTAAATTAGATTTAGAATATTCCTAGAGGAGTATAAAACTATTATTTATGTTATTCTTGTATTTATGGTTTAAGAAGGTTCATTTCAAAGGTCTTAATTTTCAATTATTCTCACATGCATAGTTCATTATTGTCATACTTTTCTGAAAAAAGAAAGGGTCAGATTTTAATTTTCAGTTCATCTGACTTCCACTATTCTTTTCTTCTTATGATGATAATTTGGTACATTGTTGTATATACACCAAACTTTCTCATAAAGAAAGGCCAAAATCATCAAACAACAGCTCACCAGTGTACACATCTCCTCATTAACTTTTCCTCTTTTGTCATCCTCATGCCACATCCTCTCCCTAATAATTTTAAAATGATTTTTTGTGATTATTCCCTCCCTGTTTAAGCAATAGATTCATGGCCCAACTTTTTTTATGCATTAGCCCACGCTTTCAGGTGTAGGACTTATATAAATGTCTTGTTACATCTCGTTCTTGGATTTCGATACTTAGTTTTTTCACTCCATAGAATGTTAATAAATACTTTCATGTCTAAGTGTACTGTTTTCATGTTATTTGCGAATGAATTCACATTTGTTTAGATTATATGTTTTTTAATCAAATTATTCCAATCATGTCTAATAACAAGAATTAATGCTGAGGCAATTCATTTTTGCACAGGTACCCAATGCTTAATAGTATTATATGTAACATAGAATATAAATGTCATTTTTCAGTTAAAAGATTGGCCATGATAACAGTAATTGTGGCTATCACCTGTTGGGTGTAATATCGAGATACGTGTTGATTGAAATCAGAAAGATTGAAGTAGAAAAAAATCAGGATATTCATGGTCTACTATTGAAGTGTTAATAATGTTTATGATGTTTGCGTTTTCTGTGTTAGTATGTTGGTGATAAATACTTATAATTAATTTATTGTAAATGTTTTCTATATACGTGTTTCATTTTGTATGTTACTGTGATATGTTTGTTCAATGTGTTAGCATGCTATGACTCACAGTAATTCTCAACTTCTTTCTTGTATGTTCAAAGGGCTGACACCTTTATATTAGCATGAGGAGTTTTTATTCTAAACATACTTTCTTTCAATTGCATTTAATTTAAAAATTAAATGAGACTTACTGTGAAGTTGAAGTTTAATTGGAATTTTTTTAATTAATTAGAAAGGAGGGAGTTAACTGAGATGGTACTTCAGCCGTGCATGCACATCAGTTTTCAAGGAGTTCTTGAGGCTTTTTTGATCAATAAGTAAAGAAAAAATAAAACTTAAGAATGACTCTGTGAAGTTGAATAGCTGGGTGGGAGGTAGGCAGTTAACTCCCTCCTTTCACTCGTTTAATATTTAAATTTCATTTAGGATGAATATGGTAGTTAACTGAAATTTCAAAGCCACCAGAAAAGAATTGAGAACATATACCTGCTAGTCAGTGAGGACGGCAGAGGAGAAGTTTTTGTGTATCTGGATGGGTTTCCTATAGAACTTAGAGAATGCTCCTGCATTAGACCATCCTGCAGTTTGCAATATGTCCTGAATTGGCACACATTTGGCACTGGCCTTCGACATGGCAGCTGTTTGGACGCTATGAAGGCCAAAAACCTTCACATCTATGCCAGATCGTGCCATCACACTGTTCTGATCCAACGGCTTACTGTATCTCTGCTTACTGCTTGATGGGGTTTTACATTACTGATGAGTAGTTTAGAATTCTCTGCATTTCTCAGCTGTCTTGTGTGTGCCAAGTATTCTTTCAAAACAAAGTAAATACACAGTTGCCTATCTGGTGGAAATGCTTTAAATGATAGTGTCAAATGAGTAAATCCAAGTCTACTTTGCTTAAGATGACCTTCGATTTGAATAAAAAACTCAGTCTTTAACTTTTGAAAATTAACAATTGATAACTTATGAACAGTATCAACTGCGGCCGCAAGCGGCATAAGCATTACTAATTTCAATGTTAGGCCTTAAGTGAGATGTTGTGAACCGACTCAGAGTTCTCAAGTAGGACAAGACAACATTAACATCCCAAATTAAAGAGTATCTCGACTGCGGTGGTCGGATATTAAATACGCCTTGCAGAAATCTGATTATTAATGGGTGTGAACCAACTGTGTAGGACTTTAATTTGATTCCTAGGGAAGATAAACTACTTCAGGTGACATTAATGGAACTATAACTGTGTCCTTTTTCATACTAGTCAGTCAAAAACTCCAATACATGGTTCACAGTTGGAAAAACTTCACTGATTTTCCATTTGTTACAAAAAGATAGCCACTTTGATATATATGACTTGTATTTGTTCCAAGTTGATTTTCGCCATTATGCGACCAATGTACTGGTAGTTTTTTTTTGAAAATCCATGATTTCTGAAAGAATTCCCATACTACGTATGCAATCATCACCATTTTCCTCCAAAGTGGGTGTTTGTGGCCCGTGTGAGGCATCGTTATTACTGTCTTGTTCCATGGCTATCTACGTGGGTAATCCGCTAGGATGCTCAGGAGGCCGGGAAACCATGTCTGTGTTGGCCACAGCGGAACTACAACTGCTCTGGTTTCGTCTCTCTGGATCTTGCCAATGCAGTGACTTATCATACTGAAAGGGGGAAAAACATAGTACGATTGAAATTCACCCCATATCAATGAGAATGCATCAACCTATTCTGCAAATGGGTCAATAAAGCCAGTTCAGCAAACCAACTTTCAAGTGAAAGTCCCATTGACAGTGGAGCCTCCACTTTTTCTTCTGGTTTGCGTCTTTTGGGCATAGATGGCCCAGCAATGTCAAGATTTTCATAATCCTCATCATTATCCCCTCATCATACTCCTCTAGGTGGTAGTTGGTATTTTCTATTGTCTCGATACGCCCCACGAGTGCATTTTGTGACTGCTGAATACTCTTCAGGCGTTCAAGAATAATGTTGTTGTTTACGTCATTCAAAGAGGACGTGTCACTATACGTAGCTTTCGAGTCTGCATTTGCTTTTGTCAGATGTCGTTTTCTTTGAATCCGAGCTTGCATTGCGTTTTCCCCTCGAGGATTGGCCTTTACTACTTTCATCCATTTTGTCAGCCATTCCCATGCCGTCTTACCATGTCAGCCAAAGTCCGAATCAATGATATCAAATATAATCCCAACCACATTGACCTGAGTCAAATTTCCGATGTGGATCGCATGATACACTCTTAATCATGCACTACGTGCACAAATTTTTTTCCAAGCAACAAAATTTAAGGATAATTCCAGCAATTTCGAATTGCGTTTGAAATTTGCTTTCACTTTGCAAGTAATGGAAGCACACTGATGCGCAAGTGCGGCAGAAGTACCATCTCAGTATTCGTCCTAATTGACGAAATGAAATAAAAATTTTACAATTTACACCTATTTATTGGTCAGTCTTCTTAGAGAATCCATAAGTCATAGAGTCAGATAGTGTCCATTCTTTTTTATCATGACAAATGTCCTTAAATAATATACTTTATCTAATTGACATGACTCACAGCAACCTTTGTCCCATATGATCAGAATGACAATGTTTTTTTCCACTTAGTTTAAATCATTTCTAAAATTGATTGCAAACATAACACTAAAAATAACAGTTACTACCAGTAAGTTGCACCTTTGCTCAAAAATGTTAATTAACTCTGTGGATATCAATTTTTTGATTCTTACATTAATTTTTTCTTATGAATTACAGATAAAAAAGTGTTTTTAGCTAGTTATTACACCATGACTCATAAAAGTTTTCAATCAGAGAAAAGGAGATTTTTTCATGTCAAAGTCTAAAATTAGAAGAAAAATACATTGAACCAGAAGTATCTCTACAAAGTGCAAAATAATTGTATCAATAATTATTTATCTAGTCAGCATTTTTGATAAAATCTTTTTCTATGCTTGGTGTAGTTTTAACTTAAAACACTTGTATTAAAGAGGCATTCACATGGCTTCGTTTGCGGCTTTTTAGTTATCTTTTTTGTTGTCCAATTATTTTTCTTTCTTTTATAAGGGACTGACAGACAACAGCAAGGTTAGTACTGCATATTGTGATCAACTGCTGCACTGCAGGCTTTGGTTAATATTTTAATTAACCAAATGAAGATAGCTGACTTACTGTCCTAACTTAATTTTGTACCATTGTTACTGACTTTGATAAATACACATTCAAAAAATATAGGCCCTACCATTTTTCACATACAAAACATCATACCCACTACAGAATAAGTGTAGTACAAATATCTTTAATAAGTTTGTTAGCTTCAAAATTCTGATTGCATTATTAGGCTGGATAAAAATAATCATGTTTGTGGTTACTTGCAAAAAATAGGGTAGGTTATTCACAAAACTTCACTATTTTTTTTCTATCTAAACATACTTTTTGTACCTCAGATGTATGATACATCTAGTTATTTTTTTGTACTTAGGACTTTGCCAAGATTGTTAGAAAGATTAGGTATGGTGCAAAAAATGGGTCAGATGGGTTATCAGAAACTCAATTTTTTTTGTGGCCTTACCACTAGATTTTATTCCGATGATTTTAAAAGTATTCTTTGGTTTGTTGTTTATTTATGTTAAGAAAAATGAGTATGTATGAAAAATTAGTGCATTTCTTGTTCATTTTGTGTAAATATGTAGAGGTGTTTGTGACAAATGATAAAACTTCGCAGTGTTATGACAAAAACAATTAAAATGTTTCACACAAATTAATTTGTTGTGTTGTATACCAAAATATCATAATGTAGCTGTAAAACAATGTTGTTTGAATTGTTTTCAATTGGAGGGAGAAAATTTGATTATGATCATCTGAGAGTGGTGACCTCCCAGATTTGCAGGCTGAGATAGAAGAGTCCTTGAAGAAAGGTACAAAATGTATCAACAGAAACATTGTATGCCATACAGTATTACTACCAGTATTTTTCAGGACAGCTCAAACTGCATGCGTACAAAATGTTATAATTATTTCCCATGTCATATAATTTCATTCAACAGAAAACTTGAAATCTGCTGTCCTTATAAGAAAGTTCTCCAGTTCACAATTCATATCAGTATAAAATTATGTGTTTTGACACAGAATGTAAATTTTAACCAACATGCAGTTAAATGCACGTGGGGACTAGCATGTTGAAGGGACTGAGTATCTTGGTGTCTTAAGTCTTAAAATCACCAAGAACACATTTATCATATAATTTATGACAACATATATTATTCTGGCCTTAATACACAATTATACACCATCCATTCAACATGCTGACCTTCCCTATTGTCAAATGTGACAAAAATTATGAATAAAACAACAACAATATACATTCAATAGTCCAAAACCTTTTATATAAAAATACAATCAAATAATAAGAATAGCTAATAAATAAAAATAACCAAAATTAATTTTGAGTAATTTTCTTAACACAGATCAAGTATATATATGTGTAATGGATCAAATAAAAGAAAACTGGCAGTAAATATTGAGTACCTGTACCTAAAACAATGAAAATAGATGGATGTATAAGACACGGCATGACCAATGTATGTCTTTATCTTAACTTTAAATACCCTCAGTTTTTTAAGTTGGGTGGCATTTGGAATTCCTCTACTTTTTTGAAGACTGAAGACCTTATCTAATTTTATATTGACAGTTAGGTCCAGTATGGATTTTTTTATAAAATTGAGATTCTTCTCCCTAAACCTGTGCGATACTTAATGGAATGTATATGCTGGTTATTTATCTATTGTTTTCACATTTAACGAAATATAATAGACTTATTTTGAAGGATGAATAGAGTATAGGGCCCATGTCCATGAATTGAGGTTTTATAGAGAATATAATTAGAAAGGTCACACCATAAATGTTGAACTAAAATGATAGCAAAAAGGGAGACAATCAAAGAGTTATTCTATAATTGATGTTCTATTAAAAAACTGTACATTATATAAGTCTTCATGAATGATAATCAGATAAGCAACAGATAGAATGTGGTTATAATGAAGTATTCTGAAATCTAATTCAACACAAACATGAACATACAGTAAAACTGTTCTAATATTCCAGTGGATTTAACATCAAACTGAAATATAGTGTAAAAATGAAAATAAATGGGGATTATAATGGGGTGGTCACAACATCGAGATGACGATTAAATGGTATTTAACTGTACATGGTAAGTTTTTTTAATCCTTCACACAATAAACAATTTTTGCTAATATTCTTGCACATTACTATACATCAGTGAAATCCACAACAAATAATTTAGCTAGCGCCAGTTTAATAAATCATGATTTAATAACGATGTCCACAGAGAATATTGGTAAAATGGGATTGTATTTGTATAGTTTGTCATGTAGCATAACCATAAATCCATTTGATCAATTTATTTGATTTCAACAAATTTTTTCTTGGTTCAAAATTGTAGGATTATTGATAGTGCCCAGAATATTTTGTTATTAATCATAACACAAAATAATTATTATAAATCACACAAGATATTTTTAATATATTAGTATTGCAGTACATTAAAATTTTGTTGTTAAATAAACAGAACCATTATAAGGCAAGCAAAACGATATAGAAACAAATAAATTCACAAATTAAAACTTTAGACAAATCTTAGAAGACATATACTGTGTTTTATGGTACAATAAAACTTACAAACAACAATATCATGAGCACCGGAATATCTCGAAGAGTTGATAAGTCCAGTCAATTTTTGTTCTCTGTTGTATATAATTTTCAACAAACAAACAAATACCTTGTTATTACAAGCACCATCTGTTATGATGACTTCTCGAGATAACGAGGTTTTTCTATACATTAGATTTACACAATAATAGTATGTGACTGAATTTTATATGGTACAACAAGTAATGATATGCGATCAAAAAGACCGATTCAAACATTGGAAATGTTAACATTATCATACAGTAAATTAACTATTAATCTTTAGTATATATTATTAATGATTATTTGATATGTTTAGAAAAACAATTGTCAACAATTCAAAACAGTTACTTCAATTTGAAGACACAACATGAAAATCAACAACAACAACAAGGTGTTATGGGAGCTCAAACATACACATACATAATTACTGATGCAAAACTGTGAATATTATATATAACACAATGTAAAAAGTTATCTTTTGCAAAATAAATACTTAAGCGAAAGTACTGGTATATAATATCTTGTCTGGTGTTACACAGCAGACTTTAGAGAGACCAGGCTTTGATAGGCTAGTTCTATGAGCAGTTTTTAAAATTGACCAATGAAAATGCTGCTTTCTGAGTCCCATCTCTAATCATATTTCATAACAATTGATGATAATGTGATTTGATACTCAGAACGAATGTACTTCATACAAAACCTGTGTGACTGGTTAATATAAAGACTGATCAGTATCAACCAATAAGATTGTTAAGTGTTAAGAATGGCTTCAAAGCTCAAAATTTTCAATTCCAGCTATCTTCTCACAAAGAATCATTTATAAACAAAAACATAATAACAGAACATAATGCTGAAACACCAGGTGGTCAATCAGTATGACAATGAAATAACAAAAATATGATCATGATCACTTTCTATAAATTGCGTAACACTTTTTAAATAGTAAGACAAAAAGGAGACAAAGTGAAAATTGTTACTAACTGGCAATAAAGAGTTCATACAAATAAAACACTGAGACATAAAAGAAATTAAGGCTGGAATTTAACTGCAGCAATTTGGATTTACAGTCAGCCTCATTATATTATGCTAACAAACAATGTCATGAGGAATTAACCTCAGTTTTTGGACTGATTTCATATAAAATATTCAGATTGGCATTATGAGGTTCTGACATGTCAATAAAAAAACAATGGCAGAAAAAATGCCATAAGTCATGATTGTATTATGCATAATTTAACAATTTTAACAAAAAATATTATAAAAAATATTAACACTGCTAAACCTCAGTGAGTGAATGATTGGTTTGGATATGAATGTATGCATATAACATCAATCATGTATTGGGTACATCTGGGTGGACATTTTGGATTTTCTGTTGTCATGGAAACATATGTGCAATTTGCATAAAATTCTTTTGATCACTATTGCAGCATGGAATGTATTGATAAATAAAACAATGTTCAGGTGTCATCACGTCCTGGTTTCTGACTCAACTCTTCTATAGTTACCATGTTGAGGTCTGTTGCCACGGCAACACAAGGAATGCCAGTTTTGTCGTAGCCTTGACATTGGAGGTCTGAAAAAATAAAATTTCCATCTTTATTTTCATACATTAAAGAGCAATAATAATTTCATATTTTCAATGCTCACTGGTCTAAGTAGACGATACAAAGGTTACAAAGGCTATCATTGTGAATTTCTTAAAATTTATGATACACAAATTTTAATAAATGTCCAAGGTCTAAGTCCTAAATCATTAACATTCTGCAATAGGTTGTTCCACTCCACAAACAACATTCAAGACTAATTTCTCCTTAAGCATGAACATGAATACCCTGCCTGCTTCTGCAGTAAATCAGACATAGCTGGATTATTTTATTTGATTTTACATGTATTATCACAGAGTTGAATTGAATACCAACACTTATTACTACATAAAGAAGGGAGATAATTTTTACCAAAGTTCAAGCCATGGAATTATGGAACTTGGTATTTGAGATCAGTAAAACTTTTTACAGCAGACTGGATGCCCACACATTTATTCAAATGCTAAACTAGAGTGACCTCACAAATAAACAAAAATGTGGAACTTAAGCTCTGTTTTCGAAAAAAGGGAACCAAACAAATAACGTTGATCCTTTATTCCAACAAAAAAATGCAAGTGAAAGGCAATCCTTTTTCAGATTTTCACTAAAATTTAAACACTTATATAGAGATCTTTCAAAATTTGGAAATGGATGAATGTATAACACATTTAAGGTGTTTGTATGTCTATTGTTGCAATTAACTCTATGTGTAATGTAAGATATTGCAAGTTTTGATCGGAGTATTCAAGATAAGGTTAGCCCACTCTCAGATCTCAAACTAAATAGCCGTTCAATGAATGGCGATATAATCTTGCAATAAGCTCAGTTTCCATTTGTTAATAAGAGTTAATCCAGTCTATTCTAGCAAAAAGCTGTTTTCATTGGTTACTACATGTATATAGTGAGTCAGTCTAATCTTGCAAGAAGCTCTGTTTTCATTGGTTAATACATGAAAAGTCAGTCTAGTCTTGCAACAAGCTCTGTTTTCATTGGTTAATATATGAAAAGTCAGTCCAGTCTTGCAACAAGCTCTGTTTTTATTGGTTAATATTATGTAGTAGATAAGTTTAGTCTTGCAGTAATCACTGTTTTTTTATTGGTAAAAGCAACATACTAGTCTGCCAGCTCCTTTGGATCAGTATACGCCTGCATTTAAGTACAATCTAAACAATTTATGCAAGATAAGCCCTGTATTATATAGTCGTAAGCAACAGTACAGTTATAGCTAATAGCCTGTAAGTAACATTTCAAGGCCTAGTTTTCAGACAAATCAATGCGTTTGTTTCTTCTGGTCTGAAGCTATGAAGTATATTAGTACAGAGAATGCCTTTAAGCCCTTGTGCAATAGTCAGCAAGCATATAGCAATCAGTGAGATTGAATACTACACAGTTCAGCAGTTTACTGTATGCCAGAACCAACAAACAAGTCACACACCACACTATGTATATGTATGTACATCAAACCAAAATCAAATATTGCAGACTTGAAATGAATTATAAACTAAACTATATTAAAGATGAACATTATTGTACAGAAACAGATTATTAATCACAGATTCTTTTGATAAGTAATGATGCAATACTACAGAACACACAGAAAAGCATTATAGACACTTGATAGAAAATTGTACAACTGTACACATGTAAGACCCTATCAACCACAGCCAGTTGTGTAGCATGACCATTATATGACTTACTCGAGGTAGGGAATTCTTTAAAGGACATAGCTTTAGCTCATCCTTTATGCTTTATTCAAAATTTACTTTTTAAGGATAAGTGATTTTTGGTTTGACTTTGTATTCAATTTAATAAAGTTTGTCCGCATTACAAACAGACAGTGGACTAAATCAATGCTCCAGGGTTTAGAAGCTAATTCTAGCACATTTCTTCCTCATTTCCAAAGTCAACAGCCAATGGATAATCTCCATTTAACTTCACCCTCAGATCAACAGATAAATCTAATATGGCAAGAAAATCAGAGGAGGAAGAAAAATAACTTTTGATGAAATATCTTCAGTCACAAATGTCACATAAATATATGTTCCTTGTTTGAGTCTCACTTCTAGACCTCTCAGTGTAAGTTCTATTGACTGAGCTAACAAGGTATTTAAATGGCTCACATTGAATTCACATGCAAATGTTACTTGAATGAGTATTTGAGTATGTCATGCTACACCACTGAATGGAAAAAGTTGAGAACTGAGTAACATTGTCACAAAATTGTCTAAAAGTGTTAAATAATGACCAGTACATAATATATCATATGGACAAGATAGGAAGAAATCAGAATCATTAATCTTAATTAATCAAGTCTAAAAAAGACAAAACAAAAAAACTTACCTTTTCATTCTAGCAATTTAAAAATTAACATTTTTGTAAACATGTAGTACAATATTTCACTTGAAAAGTGAGATAAATGTTTTTATTTTCTGAACAAAATTGAACAAATTATCAAAGATGTCATCAAATTAAAGAAATGAAGCAGAATTCTCAAGCGATGTATAAATAATGACTAGAACAGGAAGAAAAGACAGATGTAAGTTACTTTTTCATCATAAAGTACAGATAAAGAAAGGCACCACAGAATAATGCACATGTTTATTTACAAGAATTCTATCAAAGTAAAAGTATGGAAATTATATGAGAACATTTTCATTAAATGAAGTTAATTGATTGTTTAAATGCAAACCAGGGCTTCCAATAATATAAAACTGCAGTTAATAAACGACCATAATACTACTAAAACAAGAAACTATGAAATATGAATGAGAGAAT
This sequence comes from Lutraria rhynchaena, assembly GCA_008271625.1. Lineage (NCBI taxonomy): Eukaryota > Metazoa > Mollusca > Bivalvia > Venerida > Mactridae > Lutraria > Lutraria rhynchaena. Next base: position 793,820 of record VIBL01000174.1, read on the forward strand.
TATGCATCAGAACATTGGCCAATGAAAAAGAAGCAAGTACAGAAAGAAACAGTAATTGGTGGAATAACCATCTCCATAACCACAGGAGCTTGAAATAAAAAATATTCAGAAAGTAAATACAAGTAACATTGCTGCCATCAGATATAACATACAGTGACACAAATGATAATATAGGAAATACAGGCTGAGTTATTTTTAATTCAATCCCAGACATGCTGTATCTATTACCAGTAATTCCCCCTGCATCCAACACCATATAAAGGTTAAAATGTTAGTTTTACCATCTCAATGTGCATTTAGGCCAGGATACATCGATTAAAACACGAACAACCATTACACATATTATTGATACTGAAAGTAAGATGTCATATCAGGTAGATAAAAGAATACTACAACCTGAATCCATTAAAAAAAAATCGGTATTTTTTTAAAAAATGTATGTAGATGTGTATATATACGTATAATAGGCTCATGAATACTTAAAGCAATACATGTACATATATCAAATGAATTGGCTTATTATTATACTGTAACAGTGAAACCTGTGTACAAGGATCACCAAAGGGAGAGAAGAAATGTGGTCTTGTAGGCATGTTTGGCCATTTCTTTCAGGGGTTTATCTGGTCTGGTATACCAACATGTGTGTGCCCGGCCATTTCTTTCAGGGGTTTATCTGGTCTGGCATACCAACATGTGTGCGCCCGGCCATTTCTTTCAGATTTATCTGGTCTGGTATACTCATATGTGTGTGCCCGGCCATTTCTTTCAGGGGTTTATCTGGTCTGGTATACTAATATGTGTGTGCCCGGCCATTTCTTTCAGGGGTTTATCTGGTCTGGTATACAAATATGTGTGTGTGCCCGGCCATTTCTTTCAAGGGTTTATCTGGTCTGGTATACTAATATGTGTGTGCCCGGCCATTTCTTTCAAGGGTTTATCTGGTCTGGTATACTAATATGTGTGTGCTGATGATTAGCCCATGTTCACAGATGATTGTAGTTCACTGAGTCAGTATTAAAGTATGAAATGCATCAAAAAGAGACTAGTTTTCATACCATCATACAGGGAATGGTAGATAAATTAAACCAGTATTCAAACTGTAGGACTTGTGTCATATTTCTAGACCAGGCTTAATTACCAGAAAACACACACAAGAACAATTACCAGAAACCAATTTACCATATGTGTGTGTGTGTACTGTCTTACCCCTTTCTATATTTACAAGAAATACACATATTGAATCATTTTAAACAAGTACCCTCAAAAAAGTAAGAAAAAAAACCAATGAAAAATTCTGTATTGATATTGTTCATAGAACCTTGAATAACAATCACACAGAGAAAATTCAGAAAAAATGAAAATCAAAAATGTGCATGAAATACTTGTAAACACATAAAAATATACAATATCTATATAATATAAAATAATATAACAAAATAGACAAGAAGAAACAATATAAAAATATACATAATTTTGGTGATGTACTATAAGTGCTATTGATTAGGTTCATTTTAATGCTCTGTCATAATGAGGGTCCTACGTTCAAGCTGACGTTAGACATTCAAAAACATTATTATCTAGATATCATGAAATATTCTTACAAAACCAATAACAGAAATCATACTTACTTAGCTTTCATTTCAGCTGATACTTGTTCTAATGTACGATTTTTTGTCTCAGGTACGAATGAGTAAATAAACATCACAGATATTGCACATATAAGGCCAAATAAAGTAAATGTCCAAGTTACACCTAGAGCATCTGAAAATATACATAAAATAATGCTTAACCATTAAACAAATTCCACAAAAATAAGAGAATAAATTTGGCTTTTTATGAACAGTTTATTTGATCTCTCATATCATTAGGCTAGAAAAAACCTCACATTTCCAGTTACGTGACTGCCCCTGCTTTTGGGTGTTAACTCCTAAAGTTTCTCAAAGCAAATTCCACAAGTAATGAAAGTATGAAAATATTTGGGGATGAATTGCACCACCAAAATACAAAAGGTACTTTTAGAAAACAATAAAAGAAATATTTTCAACCTATGAACCACATTTTTAAGTCAAGTAACTGAAAACATTACTATTTCTTTCTATCCTTAAGTGTGTACTAAAGATTGACTGTTGTTTATATGGTGAACTTTATTCAGAGGCATTTCTTAAGAACGAGAGATTTATCCAATACTTACTCATAATATCAAGAAATGTAAATGTAACAATGAGATTTGTTCCCCAATTGAACACAGTCGCTATGGCAATGGCACGACCTCTAATAGTGGCTGGAAATATCTCACTCAGTATAAGCCATGTCACTGAAATAATAGTTTTAAATTAAAGGCAACCATTGAAGCAAAAAATAAGTCTTCCCCAAAATATGCCTAATTCTATGTAACTTACAAATTTTCATGGTAGTGTAATAAGAGAAGCATCAAATACAAATGTATACATAATTGAGGAGTGGGTAGTTAACCACAGCACTTTGTTCAGGTATAATCAATCCTTTACACAATTTATCACATTTATAATATTGCCCCACACTGGTTGTTTTCAGGAGATTTAGCATAGAAGTATTAGCAATGATAAAAGTGAAATAATATTACAGGTTCCCCAACTTTCAATGGTGGTAAGCCAACTAAACTAACAAAATAAAATATGAAATATATTTCAACTTCACTACCATACAAATTCCTTACCTGGTCCAAAGCTAAATCCGTATGCAGCCACATAACACATCAAGGCAGAAAATCCTAATATCCTTTGCAAGGAAGAGCTATGACTTGAATTATCAGCCTTGGATAATTTATTTTCAGACACCAATGAATTCTTTCCATCAGAATGAATATCATAAGACTGGTTATGAGAATTATTTAACACAGGAACATCACTAGAGCCAGTCATAACAGAACCATTCTGAATAACTGGAGGTTTTAATGTTGTTTCATTTAATTCAGGACGATCCACAATAGATTTGTGTAAATCTCCCAGTGATACACTGAATGAATGATTATGTGTTAGTGTATTTTGACAGTCACTATGATCCACACAAGTCTTGTTGGGAATACCAGCACGTTCAAAGTGACATACGATGCCAAGTGTGAATATACTAAGTCCCATAATAATTGCACCAATAAACAGTAATCTTCTACGTCCAAACTTATCCACACATATCAAAGCAAACACTGTCATAATCACCTATAATATAATACATACCAGACACGTAAAACATAACTGTAAACAAAACTATGTCAATAAATAAGATTATACTTAATATAAAGTAGATTATTTAATTAATATAGCACTTTGTATGAAATTTTCTATACACAAATGATGCTGAACAAAGCATGGCTGATTTGATTCCCTACTGAGTCCTCTCCAAGTAAAACAACAGATTGTTGACCGTTTCAACTAAAATATCATCTTCCAAACAATTCCTGTTTTATTACTGATGTTAGCAAGTAGACACAACATAAGCACTCAAAATTTTCATTTATGAAATCTTCTACTTAGTCAGGTATTATGCCCATTCTCAACAGTATTTCAGATAAATATCAGAGGGCATATACCCAACACAGTCTTCCTGGGTTCAGTACCAGTATTAACCTTGTACCTCTCAAGTAACTGCCGGCTTCACCAGGTGAATCATTTAAATGAGCACTAATGGCCTTAGACACAATGTTTTCATCCACATCATCACTGAATACATGTGCTGCACCAAGGGATCAAACTCATGAACCCCAAAGGTCTAGAGACCTAAACCATCCCTCTATTGAGCCAAGCAAGTCTGTCAATAAGCCTTCAATTACATCAAGCAGGAATATATCTATATTACACAGAGTATACAGCTTACCTTAATACAACCAAGTCCAACAGTAGCCAGGGTAGCAGCCGAATTTGTTTCAAAACCAATCTCTTCAAATATTGTTGGTGCATAATATAAAACATTTGGTTGACCAGTGAACTGCAAAAAAAAAACATGCCGTAATGTCATGGATGACTGTGGAAGGCAACATCAAATTCATCTTTTTTATAAAAGGTCAACGGAGCTCTTATTCCTTTCTCTTCCAAGCCAGATTTTTTATAAGTTTTGTTCCTTGAAAGATTTCCTGCTACACTAAGGAAAGGCTGCAGAAATATTAATAAAATTTCAGTAATGCTGAAGTTGCAATAAAAATAAAAACACTAACAGCATATTTTTCATATTTTTAGGGTATTAAAATACATTGCATGAGACTGCATGATGCATTTATGAATCTACATACAATCAGTCATGTAAAATTGCAGCAAATCTACAAGAAAAAATAAAAGCACTTTAATTTCAGGAGGAAACAAGAGCGGCATTCCATTTAATAAGAAATTTTGACCAAATGCTAAGTTAAAAGGGAGCATAACTCTAAAAATATGGCATAAGAATAATGCTCCTTGTCTTTCAACTGTGCCTTGTCATGGTAATCAAATATTCCAACTGTTGTGTTGATATTTTTGGAAGTGTTTGAGAAATGGGCTACATTAATTTTTTTGCATGACTATGATGACATGGTAAAACACATTCATACTGAAACTGAATATAATTCAAAAAGTCAGAACTGACAGAGTGAAACAATTATTAGAGTCCTCAAAAATTCACAAGAACTGTGTTTAACTGTACATACATTAACTGAACTATTTGTAACATCACTCTAATGGCAACAGCATGACAACAGCTGATTGATAACATCTGATTGATTGTGAGAAAATCCTATCTTAGGTATGATATCACCATGCCAAGTAACATTTTTCTCACATGATGCTTGACAAATATCCTTCATATTTAATATATCCCCAAAAGATGTCCCTTTGTTATATACAGGCCTTCCAGCAGTCATTCACAAAAAGTAGGAAAAAAGTAGGAGGTTTTCTGATAGAAAAATAGGAAAAAGTAGATTAAGTAGGAAAAGGTAGATAAAGTAGGAAAAAGTAGATAAAGTAGGAAAAAGTAAGAGTACTGGAAGGCCTGTATGTAAACTCAGTCAATAAAAAAAACATTGTACAAGTGTGTCATCCCTACCAGTAACATAAATAAGGCTGAATGTATCACATTACAAACTGCCACGCATATATACTTAACAGCTTTAAAATGCAATGTTTTTAAATGTGCTGAGTTAATTTTACCTGACTTGAAAACACCTGTTTGATATTCTATGCCTATGTTGAAAAATAGTACGAACTGAGCACATTTAACTGAATGTGATTGATCTGTCAATGAATTTATTGGAATATGACAAAACAGTTATTTGTTTGTGCTCTTCTTTAATGTATTCAAATTAAACCAACTTGAATTCTCATGTGGTATCTAACTTGCGCTTTTAAAGCCGTTAAGTATAGATGTGTACAATATATAACTTCCACAGCTAAGTTGTCAATGTTTAAACTCAAAAATAACTAGTCTCTTCTTTAAAGGAAAATATTTACACAAAACATCAAAGACGGAAGTTATCAGGATGAAGGAAATTTGGATATCAAGGTTAGAAATTTGTATTTATTTAAAATGGATTTAGGATTTTGTTAATGTGAAGTTAATGAAAACTAATATTACCATGTTGAGTACTACAGCAGTTGAAAAATAATACAGTTGACATTTTCAAAAGTTAACATGGTGAATAGTATACAGAAAAGGATCATAAGTACTAACAAAAACTGATGTGTTTTATGAGGTGTACAAATTATGATGAAAACCATTATATTAGGCCTAAAAATGATATCTCATGAAATGAGCTCATTTCAGATTAGCTAATTCAAATTCAGATTAATTCAAACAAAACTGTACATATATTTTACAGCATGCAATATATCAATTTTTTGAAGTCAAGGTCAAATATTGGATAATATCATTATAAAGGTAAACATCATGTTATTAACAAAGGCAGTTAAAATCTGCAGTTAAGTGTCATGATATATTGGATAAATAGGTATGTAATTAATATATGTATTTATTTTTAGTAATTTATTAGTTGAAATATGTTTGTTATTGTTATACGTACACATACTTTGTTTTTATGTGACTTATTGTCACTGCGGTTTAATGCCGATTTTCAACAATTTTTCACTTATATACAGCGACCGATTAACCTAACCAGTTTTCTTGGACCGTATACCAACCAGTACTAACTTACCCTTCCACAAGGAGCCGGCAACTTCTCCACATATGGAGGAAAATTGACATTTTTGTCAAATTTTTTTAGAAGGGTACGGCCTGCTGCAACCGGTGTTCGAACTCAGATCTTCGGGTTACAAGTCCAGTGCACTAACCACTGGACCACCGCTGTGGCTACCTACACATATAAATTGAATAGTACCTTTCTGGTTCAAAAGAGAAAAAATGAAGCAAAAATGCATTTGTTCACCAGAACCCGCCGATTTAAAAACCATCCAATATATAGGAACATATGAAAGACATATAACCCAGCAATTTTTGAACTTAAAAATCTTGTTACTTCTTGTTCATAAACAGGAAATTTGTTCAATTCTATTTAAATGCCTTCATGAATACCACATTTAACAACTACACATCTTTTTATGATATTTAAAGGTAGTGCATTAATTCATCGATAATTTTCTTTAACAAACTTCAGTTTTTACAAACATGGATGCTGAATCTGAAATAATTCAATATGGCTTAACAGGCTTAATACATTAAAAAAATCATAAAAAAATATTTTAAGTTATTTACAAAGATTAAATATTATACTTTTATATTATGTAACAAAAAAATCTAACCGAATGCACAAAAATACATGTAGCATTTTATTGCGATAAACACTGAACCCCTTTATCGACTTCACTATATCCAGGGTTTCCACACATTTCTTCGGATAAAATTCCAGACATTTACCAGACTTTTTTAAGTTTTTTTTAGTAAATTGTCAGTGTTTTTAGGAAAATTCAAGTGTAAACATGTCTGAACCAATTCAAACAAGGCATCATTGATATGTTACATATGCCAAGAAGGATAGTTAAGAGTTTGTTGGATTTCAGGATAGTAAAGTTGTAAAAACATGATGTAGACAACATGTTAATTACGATCAATAAATAGTCTATGGTTGTTATTTTAAGCCTAATAGTTGTAATATATCCTTATATACAGATAAGTTATCCTCATTCAAAAATATATAAATTATGTGCGATATTGGTTTATAGAAGACCGACCAAGGATAATGTTTATTTCAAACCATTTGCAATGGACTCTGTATAATGAGTTTATTAATATATACAATTATGGTTAGCTTTTTAAAATTATAAATTGGTGAAACTTTGTATTACCAAACAGCCAGTAACACCAACTTAAAAAAAATTGAATCAAACAATTAAAGAGGACTGATTTAGGAGGCATTTTTAAGCATCATTATTTATTTGTCACAAAGTCGAAGTTTACTTTACTTTCAGCAGTTTAACTTTATTTTATCTCATGTACAACACTCTTGATAACTTGACTCCTGCTTTTTATCAGTAACTGGTAATATTTATACTTATCCTGTATTATGTAACAACCATTTATTTTTATTAATATATTTTATCCCCCATTTATGATGTTGCTGAGTTATTAATGTATCAAAATCCAGGGTTTTTTCTAAGCAGACACCCCCTTGCTAGTGATTTTTCAAAGAAGATAGCAAGTGAAATTTTATAGTGAAAAGTCTTTCAGTTTCTTTTCCTTTGCTAAGCATTTTCTTTGGTTCCAGCATAGATCAAACATAAAAGCGAAGAAAATGTGTATTTGCTCTTTAAACTTTTATCATAAATTGCGTCTGAAAATGTTAATCCTAATCATTACGCATTTGTTTCCACTGTATGAACACACTCTATAAAAAATATTTTCTACTTTAATGAAATTACGTCACACGACAAAACCAGACATAATATTGCATCATAAATATTTTTAAACATCTGCTGAAAACAACTTCAAGGTCGTTCTTTAGATTGAGCAACCAATGAAGTCGATAAGTAACAGATCACGCGATCACGAATGGGTTTCCTGTATAACACATGCTAAGTGTCTAAATCAATTTCCTGTGTATATTTTGATTGTTTTAGGTATGTGATGTGTACTAAAATGTCTAAAATTTGATAATAATTTGGACAGGGGTAAGGGATCAAACTGTTCTTGATAGGTTAATATCATACATATTTTGTATTAAATATCAACAAATAGAAATTTAAATAGGCCAACCTGCTTCCAGTGAGGGCAAGTAGGTGTTCAAAGTAACCTACCCCTCAGGCAAGTAGAAGTAAAATCCTTATAAAAAACCTGTAATCTCCAATTTTAGATAAATATCTAATACAACTAGAAGATGATATATTGACCCTGAAGACTGTACATGTGTAAAAATTCCGTCCCTGTATGCATCCATTACTGACTATTTGAAGAGGACAGATATAACGTTCAATCTGTCAAAGGCTCCCATGGAAAGAAGTTAATTATGAAGACAGTAAACTTTCCTTTAATTTTTTTTTCTTGCAATCCCTCCTGCTAATTATAATAATTGTTATTATACTTGGCACCTGTGGATTTATTTGACACCAAGAGGATATATTATCTTTGGTCATTAGATGACTTTGTGGTCTGAGATAAAGAGAATTTCTGTTGGGTCATTGTGGAGATACACCTTTTTATATCATTTGAACACCATTTCAGGTGACAAGAATTAGAATTGCATCTCATCATTACCGAGACGAAGAGACCAATAATCACAGAAAACCAACATGGCTGAAGGTGGATCAACACAGAGATCATTCAAGGACTCATTCAGTATAGGATCTGGAGATGCAGATGAAACATTCTGTGAACCTTGCATCAGTAGTGGTAAATGGATTGTTGTGGAAGGATACTGTCAAATATGCAAAGAATTTTTATGTGCTAATTGCCTTGTTGTGCATAAGAACCAAAAAATGACTAAAGGTCATATAATCCTAAACAGGGCCCAGATGCCAAAGGGACCAGGATCCAGTTCTAATCAAGACCTCTGTGTTGAGGTATGTGAAACACATCATCCTGAAATAGTTAAATTTTATTGTAAGGCTCATGATGAAACAGGATGTGGGGATTGCATGACCCTAAAACATGCAACCTGTCACAAAGAAAGGGTGCAAGATATTTCTAGTGGCTTCCAAGCATCAAAAGAATTCAAGGTGATACAACAAAAACTCGAAAAGTTTCATAAGGAACTGGAAGTATTACAAGGTACATTAGATGACAAAAAAAATTGGAAGAATCTTGAAGCAATATATAGCATAACTCAACAGAAAATTACAGCATTTCGAAAACAGGTCAATGATTACCTAGACCAGATAGAGAAAGATTTAAAAGATGAAGTAGAAAGGTACAGGACTGATGATGAAACAGAAATGAAAAGAATCATTGCAGAAAATGTAACTGTGAAATCAGGAATTGAAGACATACTTCAACAGATACAGAGCAATTCTGATGTCAATGAAAATTCAATCTTCGTTATCACCAAACAGGCAAAGCAGAGACTGGATGCAATGGAATATGATATTGGTCAAATCGAAGAATCATTAAAACAGCAACAACAACAACAAGACCTTGAGTTTCGACCTTCTAAACATCTTGAAGAACTGTTATCAGTCAAAACCCCACTGGGAAAACTGTTTAGGAGACCAAACATACATACCACTGTCACATACAGTGGAAACATCAATGTGAGAACGAATATTGACAAGAAAAATTGTTGGATCAATGACTGCATACTTCTCAGTCCAGACAGACTGGTTGTTACTGATGGTGAAAATGAGAATATTAAAGTACTGGACAACATCTCGGTCTTATCAACCTACAGCACATCTAGTGAACCATTCGGATTGGTGGCACTAAGCACTGACCAAATTGTGGTGTCACTACCAAGAGAGGGCAAACTAGCACTTTTTCATGTAACATCAACAACTACACCAACAATAACAAAAATAGATGAGATTCAGGTAAAGAATGACTGTCATGGTATTGCATACAAGGATGAAAAGTTGGCAATTAGTTATATATATCCAGGTAGTATGGATATTATAGATATGCATGGTAAGATACAACACACAATTCAACCCAAAGAATACAAAGCAAATGTTCTCCAGGGCCCTTATTCAATAGAATTTGGACAAGACAAAGACACATTAATAGTGTCTGACTCATGGGCCAACAAAGTCAGGGTTATTACATTTGAAGGAAAAATTCTGCGCACATACACAAGTGACAAACTGGAAGATTCATCAGGGCTTGCCATAACAGGAGATGGTGTTCTGTTTGTATGCAGTGTGAATGGCACTGTACATGCAGTATCACCAGACTTCAAGACAAATAGAATCATCATCAACGATGATAGAAATGTGGTGAATCCTCACAGTATAACATACTGTGATATCAATCATAGACTGTACATTAGTAGCTGTAGCATAGGAGGAGACAAGAATAATTCTGTACATGTATATGACTTGAATGTATAAATAACATGGAGACATAAGATATACCTTCAGTATGTCAAAGTTAAACCTTTTTATGCATAGAAGAATGGTTTAAAACCATTAAGAACTGCTCAAATGAAATATGAAGTTGGAATAAATAATGACAAACAAAAACAGGTCATACCATCAGCATAACCAGGTTATAACTCTCTATACATGTACATTAATTGTCCATATTAATGATGAGTTAATTGTGATAAAATATGCATCATCGTTAAAATTGTTCACACTGTTTGCAACGATTTTAATACTAATCACTAAAAATATTTAGTGTGATCTGTATAAAATGATGATATGCATTTCATTGCTTTAAGTCATTCCATACTGGAAAATTAATTCAAACACTATTACGCATGTTTGCATGCAAATAAAATGGAAGTTAACTCCTTTGTAAAGAACAGACATGGTTTGCATTGTCATTTTTTAACCAATACATTAGACTTTGAAACCATAGATTATCTGAATGATTTTTTCAGATCCAAACATATTCAAATAATCCAGGTATAACTGTATGCATTTTTTCATCATTTTTATAATAATACTTCACTATATTAACATAAGATAATTCATATTTGCATCATTACTGATAATACAAATCACCTAATTCTATCCAATGTTCTTATTATTTTTACATGATTCAAATTCTTAATGTTAACAATACTAAAGAAGCATTTTTTGTGTCACCAAAGACATCTTAATAATATTCGGTGAATTTGATTTCTAATGTTTTTATTCCATCAAATAGAATAAATATCAACATGCTATTAGTTAGTTATAAGGTAAATAAGGTAATTATAGGTGGTTGAATAGAAGTATGGAAGCAACAATACAATCCCAAAGCAGATTTCTGTATGTCATACTTACATACTATGTTTTAAAACAAAAGGTCAATATAGATTCAAGATGCTGAGAAAAAAAACACCAGTTTGATGCTGCCTGCCTGCCAAACAACAATCTAATCACCAGGTTTTGTAAAACTTTGTTAATTAAAAGGACCTGTGTAATAGTTATCTTACCAGAATTGCCATCATTAGACCAACTCAAAAACATGATTAATGTAACATCATGGGCAGGTTATTAAACCATACATGGAATGTGTATTAATTCCAGGATGAAAAATTTAGATGTAGTTGTATACAAGGGTGTCTTGTCCTCAGATTAACAAATCCTTTGATGATGCAGGAACCACATTATGAAGAAGCATGTTAGCACTGATTAAGCCAACCAAAATTAACAACAAGGTCAACTTGCCATCTGTACATAATTAAATACCACATACAAAGTCTGAAAACAATACTAACACAATCACCATTCTGAACCAGACTAAAAATATGTTCTTACCTTGACCATAACAAACAAATAAATGAAAGAATGAACAAATGTACTAACAAAGGAACAAACAAATGTACAAACAAATGAACAAACAAATGTACAAACAAATAAACAAACAAAAGAACAAACATCAAAATGAAAGAAATAAAGAATGAACAGACAGACAGACAGACAGAACAACAGACAACAAACAAACACAAAGCATTGATGAATGTAATATTTTACCTGTTGAAAGAAGACGAGACCAACACCTATAAACAATCTTCCCCTCATACCATCCTGTACACTACACACATCCAAACAACTTTGGTTCTTTAATAACAAACAAATACATTGTCACTAACAATATACATGACCTTCAAAATATTAACAACTACACTTGGAGTATCATAAACCATGACGATATATTCAGTATAAAACAGGAACTTGAAATTTCTTGAAATTTTGCTTGAACATGAGGTCATGTTTGCTTCACAGTCAACTCAAACAACATTAATGAACCATTGAGCATTTCTTGACTACTCAGTTTTATCACACTACAATAACAAATAAGATGCAATTCTAGCTTTCATATAATTTAGATTCCAGGAAAGATGTATCAGGTAAGCAAAACAAATGCATGTTGTTTGGTTTTTTTTCAGTTCTAGGCTACAAAAAGAAACCAAATATTTCACCTCCTCTGAAGCCAAGGATACTCTAATTCCACTGATTTCTTTGTCTACTGTGCTTGTTCCACGAAGCTTTTTGAGAACCTTTGAAGCAGCCTCCTCTTTTTTCTTTAGCATAAGAAATCTTGGACTCATGGGAAGAAAGTACATTCCAATACCCTGTATGACAGCTGGTATGGCTGATAAACCAAACATCCATCTCCTGTAACATTCATGGTTAAATGCACTTTAAAAAAAATATGACAACTAACTGTTTTTGATACTTTTAATAGAATGTCAATTTGTATGTGTTGGAGCACGACACAAAACTGGTATTTAATCAGTTCTCAACACATACCAATTTGTATGTGTTGGAGCACGACACAAAACTGGTATTTAATCAGTTCTCAACACATACCTAAGTTTTAGCAAGTAGTATACAACAATATGTTATGAAAGTTTAACACATCATATCTACATTAGCTATGAAGAAAATATCAAACTTCATCACAACTTCAATCCCATAGACAATGACCAATACAAAACAAACCCCGTCGATGTTAGCCTGCCTTCTTAGCTCAACAGGTAGAGTGTATGGTTTTCAGACCTCAGAGTTAAAATCCTGAATACGGCACATGTTCTCTGTAACTATGTGAAAAAAGACACTATACCTGATGCCATTAATCCTCCACAAAAGATCTAAGAGATTCACACGGAGAATTTGGCAGCTACTTGTGGAGAACAAGGTTAGTTAGTTTGATTGTTTGTTTTTATGTGACTTATTGTCACCACAGTATAACACTGTTTTTCAACAATTTTTCAGTGGTATATGGTGACCGCTTCGCCTACTGGTAACCAGTTTACCTGGAATGGATACAAACCAGCACTCACTTACCCTTCCACAAGGATCTGGCAACTTCTCCACATGTGGAGGAAAATCGACATTATTGTCAAATTTTCATAGAAGGGTATGACCTGCCGTGACTGAGATTCAAACCCAGATCTCTGGGTTACTAGACCAGTGCACTAACCACTGGACCACGGCCGTGGCTTACAAGGTTAGTACTGGCTCAAATACAGTTGAAAACTGTCATAAAACCCAAACATTTTCAAATTATTTTTCATATTTAAATTCCCACTATATGAACAAAACAAAACTTACCATCCATCTACTTCACTGATGAAGATGAAATTACAGAGATATGCCAATAGCAACCCTAAAGTTATACCAAGTTCATTTAATGACACCAACAAACCTCGTCTTTTCTGAAATAATAGTATGAACACACAAATTTTTATTTGTAATGGTTTTGTTTTAGATACTGTAACAAGTGATTCAATATAACTACTAAAAGCAAGATTATAAGATTATAAAGATACTTGAATTCACTCAGATTAAAAATGCTACATAATCGTTTTGGGGTAGATTGTGAACATTTTTACATGCCAAAAAATATAAAGAAAGCACATAAAAATGTGGCAAAGAAATGGAATCGAAATACTTATCACCAAAATTTCAAACTATTTACAAATTATCGAAGCAATTAGTAAAGATATACAGCAGGGACTATCTATGATATATAAATACATAGAATACATACAACTAGGACTATCTATGATATATAAATATATAGAATACATACAACTAGGACTATCTCTGATATATAAATATATAGAATACATACAACTAGGACTATCTCTGATATATAAATATATAGAATACATACAACTGGGACTATCTATGATATATAAATATATAGAATACATACAACTGGGACTATCTCTGATATATTAATATATAGAATACATACAACTGGAACTATCTATGATATATAAATATATAGAATACATACAGCTGGGGCTATCTCTGATATGTAAATACATTCACCAGTAGCTGATACAGATACAGCAAAACCAACCAATATCCTCCCAACAACCTGTGAAATATATCATAGTAAAATCTTATTAAAATGTAAACAATGCACCAATTGTGAGACATGATTTTTATCATGTAATCAATTGCTCGCCTAAATCTATTTGTACATGACTTAGCTACAAACAATTACGCTTTTTGATAAGTAGCCATTTTGTACACTGTCAAATAAACATTCAAATTAGTTGAGCCTCGATACATACTGAGTATGTTTAAGACAAGGAACTATTACCATGGACCAGAGGACAAATAAACATGAAAGCATTACTGGAACACACATAATATAACTGGGTTTACATATATTTGACCTAAATTTTCACTAAGAATCAAAGGAACTATATACTGGCCATCAGAGAGCAAGAAATGCTATGTTGACTAAACTAACTGACTAAAAATATCACGTAAATCAAGCTTTCTTATATGGCATCCTTAATGCACAACAAAAAATACATCGGTGAAAGTTAAACATTAAAAAAAACCGGAAATCTTAACCTTAATGCCGCGGAAACAATAAAAACCAATAGGGTCCGAACCTCGGAAAAACCGGAGGTTACGGAAAATTCCGGAAAACTTTTAACCATGTAAATACTGTGATATCATATCAATACATGTACTTACCAATACAGAAAAGTTTGGTGCTAATCCAAGAATCAATGCACCAATCAAAAACACACCAGCATTCACCATGATCGTAAGTCTTCTGCCACAATGATCAATCAGAAATCCTGTGAATGTATATTACTTGTCATTAATTATGAATTTCTGACAATACATTTGAAATTCACCAATCACATTGCAATATACTAACACAGCTGTTTCTTTGTCTCCAAAATCTGGTTTTTACTGCAGCACTCTTGAGCAACAACCTCCCTTCAACCACAGCATGATTTTTGCCACAGTAAACTTGACTATTTTGTAACCTCTCTGGAGCAACAAGCTCTCAACAACAACAACAACAACAACAACAACAACAACAAAATTTTGCTTTTTCCAAAGGGTGTTGCTTTGGACAGGTTGCACTTTACTTCAATGTACATATGAATTCTTCTGACATTTAGATTATAAAATTATCATACAAATTCAATTGTACCCCAGGTTGTCAGTGTTTCAATGTAAATAAGACACCATGCCAACCATCTAAACGGGTAATGTACCTTTTCCAGCAAGTAAAAATAACATTTCTAGCGTAAATATGACTATAGATAAACTTTCAACAAATCTGCATTTTCAGAGCTTCTGGTACTTTTCTTACCTCCGATAAGAGACCCTACTACAGCCCCCATCAACATGGCACTGATAACAAGTTCTTGGTCTAAACATGACAGACAGAACACATGTCTTAGTTGTAGGATAGCCCCTGATATAATACCTGCAAATCATTTATACATTGTATTGTTACTGTAAATCATATACATTATATTGTAAATTATGTACATTAAATTATAGTTTATATAAATTATATTGTTTAAATTGTAAATTACATACATTATACTCTGATAATCAGATACCTTATATTAAAATTCATATGTATTAAAGTGTATATCTCACATACAAATACACATCGTTAAATTAAGCTGTCTAATATAACAATTCAATTAACAATACATTAACATATTCTAAAGAATGAAATAAAATAATAAATAACCAAGTTACATTTTGAACACTGTTAACACAATTAAAAGTAAAGTTCAATTAGTCCTAAATTGTCAAAACTTATTTCATGGTTTGATAAAATCTAAATAATGTAGAACCAAATATTGCTGTAGAGAATTAATTTTCACTACATAATGTTTGCATTATTTTTACATTTTTTTATTCTAGTACAGTAATAGTTTTGATGTAAAAGTGAAAATATTAGCTTGAGAATATCTAACCATGCCGGTACAAACCAATCAAGCCAGCTTATTTCAATTTTACATAATCCATCCAAATTGAACACTAACCAATATCATAACCGAACAGTACTCCACCAAGGGATGCCATAACCGCTGCTGACATAATATAGAACCACGCCCATGTTTTAGATGGGGCTGGGGTTGATGGTGCCACCTCATTAAAACTACCATTTTGTTGTTCAGCCAATTCAATGGCCCCATCATCAGAATCATGAGCATCATTGTTGTTAATTAATGTTTCTGAAAATAAAACAACACAAACTTGTAGATTACATAGTAGAATCAAGGGTAATAAAACAATCCATGGACATGTGAAAGATAGATACAATGTTTAAATTCTAGAGACAGATATGGGTCAAACTCTCATCACCATGACAACAGCCTCTAAAAATTCATAAAACAATTTTACTGATCAAACTGATACAACAACTTAAAATGTGGCAGCATAAAAAGTAAAAAAGGAAGTTTTTTTGTTTCACAGCTGTGGCAGAATGTTAACATGACTACAAATATAAACATGAGATGACTTTCTATAAGAGATCTTTTGCCATAGGCATAAGCCTTCTGTGAAAATTTTATATTACAAAAATTGTATGAGTAAACCAGTAAAAACTATAAGAATATGTTTCTGAGAAAATGTCTATGTTCTACAGAATCTGTTATATTCCTTCATTCCTTCCTTCCTTCCTTCATTAATGCAAGTGGTTAACTAAGCTATACATCTTTCATATCAACACATAATCATAACATATGTTTTAAGTACATGTTTCCAATAATAATGTAGATTATTACAGGACACAAACACTTGAGATAATCAAGTATTCATAAATGAACAAGAAAGTAGGCTTAATGAATTAAACTGAACATCTAGAAACACAGTTTGTCATCCAAGAAAATTTAATGGTACAGTGTATGTAAAAGACCAAGAAATATGACTGGACCAGCGGACTGTCAAACTTGAAACAGGCCAAAATATTACTGACCAACAATATGATATTGATAATACAAAAAACGTAGTATCAGACTAGATAAAAGAAATGTCATGTTTAGGGTTAATCAGCCAAAAATAACTGGGTAGGTAGGTTAACAAAACTCTTCACATTTTTTTCCTAAATGTACAAGTACCTCTGGTGAAAATATCAAATTCTATTCACCCCCCAAATATTTTAGTACTTAGGACTATGCTGTTAAAAACTTCTGGGTCTGCATCAAACAATATGGTAGGTTGTATAACCATAAACACAGCTACCATTTATTTTCTGGCCTCAACATAAACTAGTTTATTCATACATATTGAATCAAATCTTCAATACAATTCAAAAGAATATTACCAGTACTAGACATAATAGTAAGTAATTCTCTACAGGACCTCGTCAAACTGTTTGTCAGAGGACTGAGTTCAGCCAGTCTTTCACATCAACTTACAACATAGATGAGTGTAATCAGTAAACACCATATCGTAAAGAGCAGAGCTCACACAGAGGCTTACACATGTGATGAGGAAACTTGCAACCAAAATAAGACATTTGTTTCTATATAAAAATAGGAAAAGAGTGACTAATTCTGGTACTAACTATCTAAACAAAAATATGTCTAAATAACTAAACACAATTTATAAACTGAATAGAATTAAATCACTAAACAAACACAATGCCAAACTTATACCCTCTTTACGATGAGGACATAATCCAACAACAGAACATATCTAACTCCACATAAACGAAGAAGTGAACAGCTCAACAACTACAAAGACTGTCTCAATCCCTAACAGTCAGTCTGCTACTGATGTCTAACCTTAACTGCCATGTCCCACCTTATCGAAATTCGTAGCTAATTGATACAGAAAATCCAGAACAAAATTTGCAGTATTTGTTGCTCTTTTATTTGGTGAACTATGATTAGACAGATTTTGCACCAATGATACACTGAACACATAACAAACTTGCACTGATTATGTTGAATAGCCAGCATTATTTCTCTGAAATATGCCGAATCTAGTTCTGAAACCCCAACAAATCCCTGCCGTTTGAGTAATGACTTTAACAAATGCGCCATGTACCCCAACCAAATAAACAGTTTATTTGCATGTGATTTGTTTGGGGGTTCCTTAAACATTCAGCAATCGAATATCCTGAATGTTCATGAAATCTCTCAGCAAACTAGATTATGTCAGCTTTGCCCCAGAATTATCTGCATGTTCACTGTGGGTAATCAGTATTCCAGTTGACTTCACAGCTAAAACATCTACAACTACTACAGAATTAAAATGAGAGTACTGCAGAACTGCAACCAGAACTGCAATACTACAATAGCAAGACGAGGAAGAGGATGCCAATAAGTCTGCCAGGAGGGAGGGAATGCCTTTACCATCTGATGGCTCAATGTCCTCCTCTGTAGCCTTGGTGACATCCTAGCAGATGGCAGATCCATCCAAAATCATGAAACCAAGATCAACTTCACATTGACCCAACAGCTGGAGGAGGTAATGGTGGAGTTTAAGAGGGTCAAAACTTGATTATTCTCTCTATCCATGGGGTATCCAGTACTTGCATTTTTTTTTCTTTTTTAGCCCTTTCTTCTTCTAAAGTAGTATTTGTCGGCAAAATTTTGTGCAAGCTCAAAATTTTTTTGGGAGGATAGCGAACATCAATGAATGTTGATGAAAAGTGTCAAACACAAAGCGTTCACTGAACAAGCCTTTCATAAATAAACTGAACTCAATTCGGTACAGATTCGGTGGAATTTCAGTTAGGTGGGACAAGGCTGCAAATGTGTTTAAACCTAATTTAACATAATACAGACAATTAACTTAAATGAACCAATCAAAAACTTACTTGTGTCCATACAATTCATATCTTCAATACAGAATTCATCATCCTTATAGAATTCATCACAATTTTCCTCACTTAATGCTGTGTACGAATATCTCGGTGGTATGAACATTGTCGGGATCACTTGTTACATTTACACAAAATACTGTCTGTAAGTCTTTCAATATTACTTGAAGGTTCACATATAAGAGCTGTCAACATATCATTACATGATATAACGAAGTATATGAAAATTATACAACCGCTACTACTACTAATAATAAATTTCAAACGTTATATTAATTTCAACAGTTTTGGTTAATTAAAATATATGTAACATATATATTAAATTTGTTTATTCCTTAGAAGGAATTTTACAAAATTTATTGAAATTCTAACTTGAAATATAAAACCAAATTTTCACTTTATTTATAAACATAAGGGAACTTAAGGCAAACAACCAAATACAACCATATACTGGTATATTGATAGCAGTCATTCACTGTTAACAATGATTATTCAAAATAATTTGAATTCACAAATCTCTTAAGAGTTAAAAAAAAATGGCTTGTTTTAAAGAAAGAAGTGTACAATGCAATAACACATTTTGTGAGGCAAAAAATGCTTAAAAAGTATATATTTTCATATACATTTGAGTATATGATAAAATAAATATTGCATAAAGATAGTATATACAACTTTCTATTATGTTAAACAGCCCTTATTCACCAACAAAAAACATTGTCATAAAAATCATTTTCAAAGTTCATATATTATCTAATAGTACATATCAAAAAATTAATACAGAAATCAAAAAGATTGGAACTAGATTCTTCATAGTTACATGTCTACATAATTTAGTGTAAACTCATTTAGAAAAAAATCTTATTTTAAAAAAAAGATGATTATATAGATACATATACTTACAATAACTAAATCCAAAATCACAGAGTAAATAAAAAGACAACTTGCTTTATTTTAAAATTTCATATTCACAAAGCTGGTCATTTCACTGAGATAAAAAAATAATTTATAAAGGAAAGCACACAGCTGTATTTACAAATAACTGAGACACGACTATATATCCAATAAAACAAATACAGGCAGATTACTCCTTGACAACTCAGTGATGAACTTTATAAAAACTTCCTAGTTCACTAGCTGTACAAGATTATATATTGACTAACAATCAATGGTTTTCCTTATGCAGTGACATTCTGTTTACATAAAACATGTTTATATCTAAGCTAAACAAGTGGATTATTGATATCAGATGGAAAAATATACATAACCAGCCTAACTTGTCCCTAAAATAGATTGCAAACCCTTTAAAGTTTAAAGGGACAAAACTTCAAATTTATGAATTAATCTTCAATTCTAGATACTCCTTTCCTTTGATAGTAATTATCAATAAAAATAAACTCAATATGTATCAGTGATTTAAATGCTGTGTTTATTTACTACACCATTTGCTTACATCTTCAGATAGGTAGACAAATATTCACAGATATAGTTACAAATATTTACAAATATGATATGAATAAGTTTTGAATTAAGCTGTAATATTTTTTCATAGTCAGAAAATTTATCAACAAAAACTATATCCATAAATGATAGTTAATCGTCCAGTGACCATATGTTCTCAAATTACAATTTTGAACACTAAATTTCAGAGCAAATCTTGCTGACTACTCAGTTTCTACAAATGACTACCATTTACCCAAAGACCAACTGACTACTCCTTTTTATACCAATATTACTGGCTCACTATCCACAATTTGACCAATACCTACAGACCATCCACTTACTGACCAATATCAAGCTGACCACTCACTTTTTACAAACAACCAACAGACTAGCAATATACTTACCAACCACGAACAGGTATAACATGAAATGATTTTATCTTCAAATCAATGATAGCAATAAAAATTGTGCCTTATGTCTAATCAATGCTTGTAAAACAGATATTCATGTATATATACCAACAGCAATTTCAACTTTACAAAAGAGGGTATCAAATCATAATAGATATTGCAGAGGCACATCCATACTTAATTTTGATGGCTGGTCCTACGATTGTACAAGCATACCGCATACATCCAAGCAGCTTTTTATTCATATAATACATCAGATAACAACAGACAATAGAAGACATCAATTCTGTACTTGTAAAAGCTAAGCCAGTTGGAATTGACAGATATATTGCAATCACAATACATCCAGTACTCAGGTAACATCATATACAGCTAAGTGACATTGAAACAGTTTAGAAGTTTCAAGAACAATAAATTATACAAAAACAGTGAATGGTCCAACAGATAATCAACTAGCTTGAGGGTAATTAAGTCACAATATTTGTAGATACATATTATTATTGTATAAAATTTAATACAAGTAATTAGTATGGCTTCAAGGTATAGAAACAACCTACTTGAACATGTTATCTAGACCTATATTAGAACTGTACAGTGCAACCTCTCTAAAGCAACACCCTTTGGAAGACACAAAATTAGGTCGCTGCTGAGAGGTTGCCACTCCAGAGAGGTTAAATAAATAGTAAAAATGTACAGTGGGGGAAATAGCATGCTGTTGTTCAAGGAGGTTGTCGCTCAAGAGAGGGCCACTCTGGAGAGGTAGCACAGTATCATTAAATATATTAATTACGATCAATTGAACCTCTACATGTCAGTACCAGTATCATTATTCATATAACTATAATAATTAACTTCATATGACTTGTACTAATTACTTTTAATTACTGCTATCACCTGACCCTACTTCATAATTTAAAAAGATATTCACTTACTGAAAGGCAATATATGGTCACAGAAAACATTCAATGTGAGCAAGTAGGCAATGTCGTCTTTAATACAAAGGGGATAACCATTGGTTCATGAAAAGAAGTCAATTAATGTTTTCTATTTTTAGCTCTAGAAGCCCCTAAAAGGGCTAATCAAATTTATTCAAGCAAACATGAAAGAAGACTATCTAAGGATGCTATAAACCAAGTATAATGATGATAAATCCATTGGATCATGTGAAGAAGATGTTTAATGTATTTGTATTTTTAACTCTAGAGGCCCCTACAAGGGGTCAACCATTTTTATTTGAGCAAAATTGATAGAACACTATCGAAGGATGCTAAAAATCAAGTTTGGTAATAATCCATTTATTGAATCATGAGAAAAAGTTTTTCTATTTTTAACTATGGCAGCTCCTAAAAGGGGCCGACCAAGTTTAATTGAGCGAATTAAGGATACGACAAACCAAGAAAAAATCAAACAGTTATTTGAGCAATCTTGAAGGTTCCTTTTTCCCCACAGGGGGTGCTGCCCCTAGGCCCCCTACTGGGGGGAAGCCTCAGACCCCCCTTCTACTTATAGTAGCTTACTGGATTCATGAAAACATTTCTACACATTTTTGAATGTATAACTATCTATGTTCAAAATTTGAAGCAAAAATATGAGGAGTTAAAAAGTTATAAGAAAGACAAAAATGATGAAGACTGAAGATGAATTATAAAGGATAAGAAGACATATAAAAACAGTCTCCTGAGGGAAAAAATCAATATATGAAAGACATACCTCCCTCCTTATACTGTTCATCCATATTCATCATGATTCAAGTATGACGTCAACACATCCATCCAGCTGTTACCAACTCCACACTGCCATACAATGTATTCAATGCATCTCATACAAAAACCTTCACATCATTCTGAAATTTAGATTATCATAGGCTGTTTCCTACATGTCAAACACAGATATAATCATGAAAACAATGACAGTACAGTCAAACTAGTAAACAACGACCATTAAAGGAAAAATATAAAGCTAATGTGATCCATAGTTGAAATATATTGAGATGAGTATTTGTTACACTATTTCTTTTTAATTTGTGTTAAAAAATGGCTGTTGCTCACAAGATGGACTTTATTCACAGTTGGCTGTTCATTCATGCATAACTATAGCAGTAATTATTAATCTCAGCAAGATTGATATAGAATGAAACTATGTCAAATACAGGTTCCCTTCTTCTATGTCTAACTAATTATGAAATGTGACTTCTAATAACTCCAAAGAATACGTTCAACCTAATCAAAAAGCCCAATGATGATACAAGCATAAACATATCAATAATCAATTATTGATAGAGATCATTCATAGAGAATGAACAATAATGACCTGCAGGTACTGCTTCACTCATGTGAATTATCATCATAGAAACATTCATTGTTCGTGATAAAGTAAAACCATTGTCCTTTTGATAATCACTGAGTGATTGCTTTCATTGATTACAAAATCAAATATTCCATAGGAATTACAGGATTGAAGTTGTTTTTTTCACTGGGTTTAAGCTGGCAACTTCTGCACCTATGGAGGAAAATTGATATTTTGTCCAATTTTCATAGAAGGGTATGACCTGCTGCGACTGGGATTTGAAACTGGGTTACAAGTCTAGCATACTAAAGTGTTCTCACTAATCTTCAAAAATATTACATGCACATGCATATAGTAAGTATAAAATCGATGTGTTAATATCAAATGATAAAACAGCTTGAAGTATTTCTTGATTACGGAGTGTACTGTCACAACAAATATCAATTATCACAAATAAGTACAGAAATCTATAACAGTATGACGATGGAGAAACGAGAATGAAACCATTATCATTGATTTCATGTAATAAACAATGGTGCACATGTTGAGAAATAAAATGGTAATCACAATTTTTAATGATTTTACTTCATGACCTAGCACTTGAAAATTGGTTCTGAAATAAAATCATCCCTCTATTTATCAATAAGAGGGCCATGATGGCCCTTTTTTGCTCACCAGAGTAAAGATTGCTTCTACAGTTTTCCTGTGTTTTGCTCTGGTGACTTTATGTTTAACCTGAGTTGACCCATGCTCAAACCTGTCCAAGACATCAATAAAACAAACATTTTGACACAGTTTAATGAGGATCCAACCAAAAACTGTGACTTCTAGAGTGTTAGCAAGGTTTTCAGGAGATTTGACCGATTGACCTAAGTGTGACCCCAAATGACCCATGATTGAAATGTCCAAGACATCATTATAACAAACACTTTGACAAAGTTTAATGAAGATCCAATCAAAACTGTGACCTCCACAGACTTAACAAGGTTTCCAATGATTTGACCTAGTGATCTAGTTTGTGACCCAAGATGAACCATGTTCCAACTTGTACAAGGGATTATTAAGACTAATATTCAGACAAGTTTTGGGGAAGATCCAATCAAAACTGCGACCTCTTGAGTGTTAACAAGGTTTTCTAGTGATTTGACCTGGTGATCTAGTTTTTGACCTCAGATGACACATGTTCAAACCTGTCCAAGATATCATTAAGACAAGCATTTTGAAAAGGTTTAGTGAAGATTCAATAAAAATGGATTGTGTTTAAACTGCAGTTTCCTGAAAACTCACATTTAATTAATTTACATGCAATGATTTTTAAAAACTAATTCTTACAAAAAACATTCAATGTAATTTTTTAAAAAGATACTGAAAAACAGAATAATTTTGCAGCATAACAAAAATAAAATGTATCCCTTCAGAATGTGAGACTTCTATGTAACTAACACATTCAGGTGGTTAATAGATATTTAATTTAAAGCTCTTCAAATTGACAGTGAGATGAAATAGCGATAGGATTTTACAATATAAATCACACTTTGTCTACTTTTTGCCCAACCACTTAGTTCAATATGTACAGCATTAAATCTGCAGATTTTTCAATTTACAACAAAGGGATAGTACTGTTCTCAGCGAGGATTTGGATGAAGACATTGCATCAACGCAATTTTGTCCTCAACAACTGTGATCCAAGTGGAGAAGTTGGCAGGTAATAGTGGGGTACAAGGTTAGTACAAGTATAGAATGAGGAAAACTGATTAAATTAACTGCCAGACTTTACAGCTGAAATAATGTTGAGGAGTAAATCCTGAGAAACTTATCAAACATTTATTCTGGGTTATAACTTATATTAACGAAATTGAGCCCATATTTGTTGTGGTTAATGCATCATGTCATAAATGGGACATTAAACTAAACGGCTAAAACATGGTATTGGTGCTGATCAGGGTTTTTTTATGTTATATCAATGTCACAGTAATAATATACAAGATATGAGCTAATTTTGAACAATTTTCAGGAGGTATAAAATTCATCAAAGTACATGATAAACAGTAAAAGAAGATTTAACTAGATTTGACATGTTGAAAAATCGCAGATGAAAGTAGCCTGATACATAACTATGTAGATTGGTTACTGCAGGATAGCATTTGGTAAGTTTCATAATCTAGTTAAAAATTGAATAGCAGTCTGCATTAATGATGACATCAGCCAATGAATAACTCAACATTTCCAGCATTTTCGTAAGCGCATGATCTCATATCAGACCAATATTATGTGCATAGATTTTATTTTTATTGCCCTATTTATGCAATATTTTATGAGAGTGGGAACACTGGGTAAGTATTTATGTTTCAGGGTTAGCTCAGGGTTTCACATGAATGGTTGTTCTTTCGTAAATATTGAAATTCAAAATTCTGTGGTGCCTGTAACTATTAAAAGTTTATGTCACAATAGATTCATTGTTTCTCACTTCAAAAGTGTACAATCCTATATTAGCAAATGTGTATCATACTTGTCAAGTCACACGCATTGCATGTGTGTCACACACATTTGAGCCTTGAATCACACTCACACACTAGGTTGTCCAGAACACACATGTATTAAAAATATTGTCCTCTAGAAAAATAAAAAATGCAAGCTACAAATGTATTTTGTACAGCAGACTATCAGCGTGCCTGCTACGCATAAAAATCGAATATTTCCACAACGTAAACAAGTGTCTGCATGCTCATTTCAGCGGTAACCATGTGCATAGCCAGTTTTATTGATTATGTCATATGAAACAGTGCTACTGTGTATTTTACATGCTGAATTAGCTGTATTTCAGGAGCTTTCAGGGCCTTCAGCCGCCTGGCCAGGGCATTGCCCTGGACCCACTGTGGGCCCCCATGGCCCCCAGCTTTCAAAAAGCACACACCCGAAGCCAGTGCACCCTTGACAGCTATGGTGTATTCATGTTATATCTAAGTTAGCCATAATTTGTAGTACTATGAATTAAGATTATTGGAAATTACTACTTAGAAAATGTTACAGACAATACACAAAAAGGTTTAAAAATGAAAGAAAAAATCGTTTCTTATACCAAAGGATAGAAATGGTGGATAATAAAACGATGAATTCATGTTCAAGAAAAACTGAACTTGATTTGTGTAGGAAATACCCTAAAATTTGTAATTTACTCCACGGAAATATGGTAAGTAAAAAATTTTTTTGAATAAGTGAAACTACTATCTGTGCCAATGCAATGTTTTGGCCATAAATTATCCAAAACTCAAGAAGGGGTGAAAATACGTTAATATATATGTATAATCATTATCAGTATCTACCAGTAAATGAGACTGGTTGGAATTCTAAGCTAAACTGAATCAAATGTTGTATGCTGCACTAAAATAACGAAAAAATCAAACTCTATGTGGGCTAAATCATTAATATTTTAAGATTTAAAGAAATTACTGGGTATATCAGTAACAATATAGATTCTTTTATGGGTCAGATCCTGGTGAGGTAAATGCATTACAAAACGTAAACACCTACGGAAGGGAATATTGAGGAATATTGGGCTGTGGTACTGGTACTAGTGGTAGTTGGGACCAAGATTCAAGACTAATAAAAAAGGCAAAAAACAGTTCTGAAGCAAATGAAAGCATTTCGAAGGAACAATCAATTTAATTGCAGACAAGATTTTATTTCTTAGGGTATTTGTCATTCTTGTCGGTTTCCGTTGGCAAGTTGAATTAATAAAGATGAAGTAAAGAAAGTATTTACCTTCTTTGTGGGACAAATTTACCTGGACACCGTTCCATACGTCTATTGACCACGATGATTTAAAACACTCGCAAGATAAATATCTAACAAAAAGAGATTGCTAATTAAATTTACTATTGGAAATCGGCTTCCTTTGCTATAAGCTACTGAAAATTATATTTAGGCCATTTATTTTCTCATTGTACGCTTTCATTGAAAACTGATCCAAATGTCTGTACTCAGATTGGTGTCTCTTTGGTAATGCGGTTGAATAGTTCTGCTACCATTTCCACAACAATTCGTGCATTTCTCAACAGTCGCTAGTGCAAAGTTAACTCACGGGCATAAAAGGTAACATTCATTCTTGACAATAGCTGAACATGGAAGCATAAGCACCGACATTTATTTAGTAACCTGTTGCTTCATGATTGAGGCTAGTCCTTTTATTTATAATAATTATTCCCTGCTTCTTGTGTCGTGAACACTGTTACATAATACTTGCTGAATTGAGCTATTGACTGCTGAATCATTATTTGATGGGAAAACCTCTTCTATACATTCTACTGTTATCTATGTATTTATTTGAATATACATTCGTTCTGTGGATGCTCTTCTTCATTATTAGGTACTGTGCATCATTTTTTAATGTCAAGGTCATTCCTTTATATTTTTTGCAAGAAAACTTCAGACTTCTACATGTATCTACATCTACATGATACTCCCGATCAATCAATACTGATTATACCTGGGAAAAGTGGTTTACTATTAGTGTTCATTAACACTTGCTTAACACACTTAATACTGACATAGTTATTTCTCTACAAAGTAAATTCATTTACCAGCACTTAACATTTGAAAAAAATAGTTGTGCACATAATTTTTTTTCCAATATTTTTACTATTATATAATACAATAACAGATGATGCTTGTATTTCTATGAAAATAACTTATACTGAATAAGACTAAAGATTTTGTGACTAGAGTCATTTGTCTCCTTCCTCAAATTTACTCATAGCTTGGGAAGTGCATGTTCATATAAATATTTTTTTCGTAAGGATTTTGGGTTTTATGCCTATTTTCAAGTGTAACTTTCAGTAACTGACAGGCAGTTTACTGGGGAGGCTACCAAGGTTCCTGTATTCTGAATCAGTACTGGTCTTGATTTTACAAATACTTGCCAATTTCTCCATATAAATTGATCAAATCATTCCATGTGAGTGAATTGTGTTAGATGTAATGTCTTCAACCAAATTTTTACAGAGAACATTTTGTTGTTGCTATGAGGTAGTATTGACATGGAAGTTGTAGCTATATACAAGGTTTTACAGTATACACATAAATTAACTATTTTTCAGGTGTCTTATGATTGCAAGATGTATTCCAAAGTACAATTAAGCAAATTGATACACAAGGGCAAGTAAACTATACATATTTCAGTCAACACTGCATTATATTATGAACATATATTATGATATTAAAGTATTACTTTAAATCCTTTTAAGATTTTGGACATTTATGACATATTGTTTTAATTAGTGTTTAATTGGAATAACTGTAATATGCCAAGCTTAACTATACATGTATATAGCACTATTCTTAATCAGATAAAAAATTCTTCATTGTTCATGATAATTTCTTTTTTAACTGGCTCATATTATACCAAACATACCATTTAGACATGCAGGTTTATGACAACATTTTGTTTTGATATTTCAGTTACAAGAATAGGATGTAACAACATTTTGACCAGACAGTATAATTGGGCTATATCCACTCATAAATTGTTACAAAATGATGATCATAAAGCTCAGAGTGGATTTTCAACGAGAGCACCTATTAAAATATCTAAGAAAAACTTATTCATGCCTGTCAGACTTTGCAGTAATTCTAGAAATCCAGTCACAGTCAAAGATATAATCGAGGATTTAAAAAGTGTAAAGAAGTCACCGATTCCAGCCCTAGTGTTAGGTTTTGGGGGACTAATTCCTTTTGTGTCTGTTCCTTTTTCTATGATAAGTACAGGTACCTTTACTCTAAGTTTAGTTCAAACACAAATTGTGTATGGTGCTTGCATTCTTGCATTCATTGGCGGTATCCGATGGGGTTTGGTGATGCCTGCTAATTCTTCTGTTAGTGCAGACTGGAAAAACCTTACTTACGGTGTCCTACCATCTTTATTAGCCACTGTTGCTCCACTTTTATCTCCTGCAAAAGGTCTATCATTATTAATAGTGGGACTGATAACTGTTGCAGTTTGGGATAAACGGTTGGGTGGATATCCAGCATGGTTCCTTGGTATGAGATTCATCCTCACTTTTGTAGCTTGTCTGAGTCTGTTAAGCTCATTCGTATTAATTAAGTTGTCTGGACAGAGACCAAATCAAAAGTCAGCTGTTGTGTAGACAAATGATGAGGAACTAAAATCTTGAGGATTGGAAAATGAGGAAGACCCAAATGAGGACTGCAATGATGTTGTTTTAATAGCAATTATATGAACTGTCATTTTGTAAAATTATGTAATTTTGGCGATTTCATTTGTTAAATGTAATTAATTGAGAAAGTTAGATACTTGCAGTATTTATTATTTCGTCTATGTATATGTTATTAAACACATGCTTATAACAATGTTGTATTCATCAAGCAAACAAATATCAACATAACATTGAAACATAGATCTCAACACTCATTCTCAATATAGAGCCTATTGCCTGTCATATATATATTTATGTCAGATTTTAAAGTTTCAAAAACACAGAAGGTCAGTTATGTACCAGATAGTGTATTAGTTCTGTCCTTATCTGTTGTGTTCTTTTCTGTTCTGTTCAGTTCTATTCTTCGTTTTATTTTTGTGGTGTTCTGTTTCTGTTCTGTTCTTTTTTGTTCAGTTCTTTTCTGCTCTGTTTGTTCAGAACAGAACAGAACACCACAAAAATAAAAAATAGAACAGAATAGAAAAG
Organism: Lutraria rhynchaena; assembly: GCA_008271625.1. Classification (NCBI taxonomy): domain Eukaryota; kingdom Metazoa; phylum Mollusca; class Bivalvia; order Venerida; family Mactridae; genus Lutraria; species Lutraria rhynchaena. The sequence goes on from VIBL01000174.1 coordinate 823,803, forward strand.
GAAAGAAAAGAACAGATAGGAACAGATCAGATAGGAACAGATCACAACAGAATAGAATAGAACAGAACAAAATAAAACACCACAAAAATAAAAAATAGAACTGAACGGGAAAGAAAAGAACAGAACAGATAATAACAGAAAATGTCACAACAGAATAGAACAGAACAGAATAGAATCGAACACCACAAAAATAAAATAAAAATGTAGAACAGAATAGAAAAGAAAGAACTGAACAGAATAGAACAGAGCAGACTATATCACAACAGAATAGAACATAATAGAACACTACAAAAACAAAATGAAACATAGAACAGATAAGAACAGATCACAACATAATAGAACAAAACAGATAAGGACCGAACAGAATAGAGCACCACAAAAATAAAATGAAAAATATAACAGAACAGAAAAGCAAAGAACTGAATAGAACAGAACAGGTAAGAACAGATCACAATAGAACAGAACAGAACTCAACAGTTAAGTCCAAGTGCGCTAATGAGCGGACAGGTGTAGAAGCTAGTGAAATTCGCATGGATTTGGCCAAAAGAATCGATATGTGGCAGAAAAGTTACCAGAACGTAATAGACGTATCATTTAGGAGGTTCATGGAAAACAGAAACCCTAAATTAATGTAGAGTTTGCGTTAAACCGGGAAAAATAGTAAGGGGTAGTATATCACCCGATGTTTGATTGATCTACATTGTTTTCAGACCTGTTCGGGGGGGGGCATTCGTTTGAATATATCAATCAGTCACGGAGTGTGACTATCTATCAAAATCAGCAGGGGTTAATCAACAAAATTAAGTCAAATGAAAGCCAATATAACACATCCACACAGTGTTGATTTAATTAATAACTTATTGTTATCAATGCCTGTTCAGAAACTTACGCTTTCATATTGTCACGTGTTAATCCATTAAAATGCCTTATGGCAAGGATGATTTCATCGACTTTAAATAGTGATTTGAATTTAGATGAAATTTTAGGTATATACACATGATTATCACCATAATTATGCCTCGTAATGTACTTTTTCATGTAACAAACGACTTGATGTTTATATTTGTCGTTTTTTTTTCATTCTGGTGTTATATATGTATGTGAAACCAGTTTTTGGCAGGGATTTGGCGTCTGAAAATCGCATATTTACCCCATGTTTAGTCCAACTAATTAGACTGTTTGAGACGGCGAGACATTTTTGGATTTGGTCCCATCCCGCATATTGGTCGAATAAGTAAGGCTACCCCATGTTATGAATGGATGTCATATTAAAAAATGTTTACAATGTGATTCTGGAATAGAGATTCAACAAAAGCTACATACGCATGTTATAATCCTGTATAGCATAACCATTTTATTTTTTGTAGTGACTTCAAATGTTAAGTATACGAATTTCGGACACCAAATTTCGGGTGAAATCGGGTTAGTATCCCCTCAAACATCGTTATTTTAAAATGAAAATATACCTCAAGTATTCAATTTTAATTCGTTTCGAACATAAAATGTTGCAATGCATAGGTCTTGTAACAATCAATAATAATAAAACAAAACAAGAAATCATATATGTTTCAAAATGGTTGTGTTATTCAGTTTTTTTCGTATTTCTTTTTAAATCGAGAGATGATTAAACTGCTCAAATAAAACTATCCATCAAAGTTAAACCAAATTGCGACAACTGAATTGTGTAAATCTTAAACGATCAAATAAAATTCCGATATGGAGTACATTTTAACATATTTTTATAGTCTGCAAAATTTGTCTTTTTCTTCCACCATACCGTCATCAATAACCGATGCCGGCTATTGCATGAAAATCAATGCTGTACATGAATGTATATACTGATGATAGAAGTAGGGGATACCGGCGGATACCGGTACCTGAGGATACCGGCTACCGGGGTTTAGTACCCACCACCGTAGGTAAACTGGTACCAGATGACTCTAGTGTACATAGACTCTGGAGCACTGCAACATGGAACGGGAACCAGTTTAATGCATGTATGGGATAGATAACGGACGATAACTCTGGATAGAGATTTCAATTTTTTATGGATGGCCTTAGTTTAAATTTTGGTTCTTATCAGCTAATTTTGCTCATGAAAATATTATCTTCATTTTTTCGTACAAAACGGTTTGTTTGATTTTTAAGATTGGTCGAATTATACGTTTCATATTTTCACAAAGAATTTTACCAAGTATAGTTCTGTAATACTTCGCTGCGGTCCTACAATTGTTTACAGTAGTTGCAACACAGTCAAACATGGCAACTAAAGACGGGAAATCTAAAAAAGGCGAGAAAAGGAGCGCAAAAAAGTTAGATGATGCACTAAACTCTTTGGGCACAGGTGAAACTCCTCAACCTGAAGAATCAGAATCAACTGACGTGCAGGAACATACTGTTGAGGAAGTTCCACGTACAGACCCATCACCAGAACCTGTCTACGATGAACCAACTTTATCAGAACTTATAGTTGAAAGGTGAAATATTGTATATTTCCTTTTTGATGACATTATTATGTGAGCCGATTTGTATTTTCTATGTTCTACTGTTGTATATGTGAGTTAGTGTTTTGCCCCAAAATATGAATAATTTAGAAAAAATAATGTAAACACCAGAATTGTGTCAATCATGTCAATGTAACCACTTAAGTTTTATGGTATGTATGGTAGTAGTCCAACTAATTAGACTGTTTCAGTGGGACATTTCTTGATTAGGCCGCGTCCTGCTCAGTCTAACAAAGAACTGTATATTTTGGTGTGGATAATACCCAATTAAAACCCATTGGGCATGATAATTACAATATCTGGGAACAATTTGAAGTGTTCGGTAAATAGGAAACATGTTTGTGAATTTGTACAAGCATAAAATATCTCTCCACTTTTTCTCTATGGTAAATGACACCTGTGTAATGGTGGACAACTGCTGGTGTTGAGGTAAAAACTGCCCATCCACTGTATTCAACCCATCACTTGTGCAGTCAGGAAGAGGTATTTACACAGCTGATTTACATTTTATATGTCGAATGAATACTGGACCAGATGTCCGGCAGTTGGGCATAATTTACAGCATTTATCACTTATTTATTATATATCCTGTCAGAAAAACTTTGATTCGTCAGACAGAAATTCTAACTTTTGCCCGACCAAATGTCAGGCAAGTATTCCAGTAGTTTCGAGAAGCTTGTAAACATGTATTTCTTTGTAAGGCTGACAGGATGGCCCTTCTGAATTCATTTATGAAATCAACTAACTGGAAAGCTTAATAAGTAAAGCTTGTATGACAGTAAATGACTCACCAAAGAAGAACAGTCCTAACAGTAGCATTCCTCATCTAACTTCTAAGTGGTATGATCCTTATGATTCTCACCTTTGCTCTATCATGCAGAGCAACAGATAAGTTTTCTCCGTGAATTGCGTATTACTCCATCATTTCATTTTTAATTGGGTATTTGCTAAAAATAATTGGGTTTCCTGAAACCTGTTGGTCTATGATTTTTATATCAGTTGGGAATTCATGCTCTTACTTATCAAGTCTAAACTGTACACATTTGGTTGTTTTTGAACCGCATTGCTACAACGCTTGTCCGAGACTATTAGGAACGACTGACAGACGAAAATGACTATATGCATGTATATTAATGAAAATTGATTTCGATACACATCATAAATATTTTAATTGGGTATTTTGCTTTTGTAATTGCTTTTTGATACGCATCTAAAATAGTTTCAATTGCGTATTTTGTAAATTTAATTGAGTAAATACGCAAATACGCATCTTATCTGTTGTTCTGATCATGTATAGGCAATTTATAGATGCAACAAATCCAAACACTCAACCAAGCCATCAATCCAGTTAGTCCTACAGTGTCTATACTCCTTGGTTCCTAGTCAACATGTGCCTTAGTTAATTAATTAGACCATTTTGATTTTATTAATATTGATTATATTAGGATGGCTCAAAATGTGTGAGGCATAGTCTAGCGGTAAAACTACATAGAAATGTGAATTGGCTTAGAATCAGTTTAGTAAGCTAAATTCCTTCCATATCATGTAGTAGTCAGATGGATAAATCTCTGCGGAAGGTAGAGCAAATGTTAAAGATGAGACCTTCTGCATCCTCTGACCTTAGGTTTTTCTAATGTATGGTTCAACAAAATAATTATATATGTTGGAAGAGATTATTAATAATCTGAATTAATTCTGTATACTGCATTTTTCATTTTCAAAGAATGACTAGTGCTACACTAGATCTGTATATATTGAATACCTTATCTACTGGCAGAAAAGGATGTATGTGGAGAAAGTGTTAGTGGTGCACTTTCCGGTGCTAGTAAATGCAAAGAAACTTTAGTAAAATTAACTTGTACTTGGACAGTTTTATAGCTGAAAACATCAGCTGATTTGATCAAGTAATAAAGATTGTGTTGCTTCTATCTTGACCATAGGTGTCATAAACTGATTTTTTTTTAAAAATTCTGTTAATTTATTGAAATGTCTGTAGCTTACAACTATCAATCAAACTGAATTTCTGGATGTATGCATTCAGCCACTGACTAGGGTAACTTTTCTTTATACATTTTTTTCAGTACAGAATTGTGCTTTTTTAAATTCAAATTTATTTAAATTAATTTAAATGCTTAGCCAATATACTCTGACCCAAATTGAAACATTCGCAGTTTATCTCTTTTAGTATTTGTTTAGTTAGCATGTATATTATTGTAAGTGCATGCTACTCATGTTTATCATGATTTTTTCATCTCAGTTTTCTTACTTAGCATGTGCACAGTAACATATTTCTCTTTCAGGTTTTATACTGTCAAGTAATTATTAGCTTCTCAGCAGAGATAAAAAATCAAATTTGTTTATATCAACGATCATAATTTATAATGTTTTTCTGAAATCAGCTTCCATATGCTCCAATCAGAGGCTGTGGTGAATAAAGTTGCATGGCATTTTGACTGCATCAGTCCAAGATCATATGAGACTTGGTTTGTGTATGTGTGGCAATGTTATGTACTGATTGCTTTATCATGTTGAGTCACTTCATTTTTTTACCAGCAACCATTACTGGGTATTGCAAGATTAATGGACATGGTATTTTCCAACATAGAATTGCAAGGCCTCGTACAATACATATAACAGTACCATTCCTTTGTCAATATAATGTTAACATCTTGCCATTGCATGTGTTATCCTAGGACTTGACCCCATAGATTACATTTGGGATGAGCCTGGTCCAGTCATCAAAGTGATGCTGGAAATGATCTCCGAAATGCACTACTGTTGTAATAGCAACATATTCTAAATCTTTTTAGATGCACTCATACATCGTTAGATAAATGCAATGAAGCAACATTTTCTGCAATGTATTCACGAAAGTGGAGATCAGTTAAACCTTTTTTTTAAACAACTTTGTGCAGCATACAGTCATTACAGTGATTACTTTTATCCAAATTGTGTGTGATCATATACATTGTCTGGAATTTTCATTTAGACTCTCTCCACTAAGTTATTGCTAAAATATTAACACTTATGAGCTCATTTTCAATGAAAAATAACTTAAAATATAAATATATGTTTATAACAAAATATCTTATTTTGACGGTTATTGTCATATTTTCATTTTGATTAGTGTAGTTCAATGCCCTATTGAAACTTAGTAAACGTCAGATAGTTGAATGTTGTGCTTGCGAACTCATTACTTTGCATTTAACCTAGTCTAATTAAGGAATGAATCGATATTTGTGAAGAAGTATATATGTAGGGTATGTTTGTGCAATAGACAGTGAAGTTTATAATTTGAAGTAATTTTAAATTGGACATTATTAACAGGCCAGCTTATATATCAGTAATCTGTTTATTGGAAAATTTCCTTGTCTGGGAGTCAGAAAATGCAAAGCATTCTTTTGTCTGGGAGTTATTGGATTTCCACCACTTGGGTCCGACAGCAATAAATTATTGATATATTCAAAGTTCTTTTTGTGTAGCAAACATTTGTATAATTCAGTTGGTTTCCAGTATGTAATTATAAGGCTATATTGACTGTTGTATTGTGATGAACTATGGATACAGGATAAATGGAAGGAAGTAATTTACAGAGGTACACTTTGTGTTTAAATTGATTTCAGTTTTTCAAGTTATATGTGATTGATTTATTTCATGGTGCATAAGTTTCAAGCAAATCCTATGTTAATAAACAATTCATTGTTCATCTGAACCTCAATACATGTAATATTAAGATCACTCATACAATTATTCATACAATGTTCTATGTAAAATTATAATGTTGTTTATTACAGTTACTCTGGTGAGAAAGAGCGAGGTTTATATCATGGTGAAGGTGAGGCCATATTTGCTGGTGGACATGAATATAAAGGACAATTTGCTAATGGTTGTATGCATGGTAAAGGCCAATACAAATGGTCTGATGGTGTCATTTATGAGGTGAGAAATTTATGTTACTGTAATGAAAAGTATCATTCAACATTTTGTCACAAAATCATCTGTAAATATTGTCAACCATCTTCCTATTGTTTGTTAGTGATAGCAAAGCTGATTAATGCATTATATGTACCATTTGTATTAGAATAAGTCATGATTGCTGTACTTTTATACTTGAGAACAACTTAACAAGATGATTCTTAATGAATTCAATATGTTTAGTGTTGAACTTTTTTCATGAAAAAGTATGCAGAACTATACCAGAAAAGAATATACATTTACATGGTTACCTGCCAACAATCAACTTAGGACCGTAACTGGATGTACTTTATGTTGATTGTGACTTTCTTTAAAGATCTGGTATAAAATAATAATGAAGACTAGCATAAATTTGTGTTAATGTGTTACATTACTCACATGGTTATACATGTTAGCTTAGTGTTATTGATTGGCACAGAATGCCAGGATTAAGTATGTAAGATGATTGCAATAAGTCTGTAATTTCAGCATGGCTACAACTTGCATTATTAATTAGTATGGGCATAACGCTTGTTAGAATCAATACATTGGTGGTATTATCATACTTGTGTGCCTTATTGTCATATGATTGATTTTCCTAGAAGCAGAGCTTAATTGAAATAATAAGTGACAACTTCTGTGTACTATACACAATGTATACAATGAGCTAATGACTAGAGTACAGACTATACAGGGAGATTAAACTTACTGATTATCTGTAGTATGATTGTATTGTGTTATATTGAACTATTTAGAAGTTTACTGGTGGATGTGTAATGTGACGTTCTGTGAATTATTTCCACAAATGGAAATTATTCAATGTTGTAACACATGCAATTATCAGAAGAGGCAGTATAAGCAGTCATGTGATAATCATAATAGTCATGTTTATTTTTATGGCTTTGATAAAACAATGTGATATGAACTGTTTTGGTAATGTGGGTATATCTCTTGTGGAAATAATAATACTGTTTGACCAGGATATCTTTTCTGTGTATTTAACACCATAAAAAGGTCAACTCACCTTATATGATCATTGATTCTAACAGAATGTAATGTATCATGTATGATTCCATTAATGTTCCATTGATGCACTTTATAAAGTCTTTGCCCAGGTATCAGTCAGGTTACGCCTTATTAATGTTCCTGTGCAAGTAAAACCTACATTAACTTTATAAACAAGGAAAACGATATGAGCAGCCAATTCAGTGAAAGTAAAAAAGGAGTTTTACTGCATTTTTCCCTACAATAATTTTGTACTTGTAACATGTAAGTATATAATTGTATTTGATATATTGCAGGGAGAATTCATGAGCAATCAAGTGACTGGTAAGGGAATGTACCAATGGCCAGATGGAAGGTAAGCTGTAAAGTTTACTTCATGATATTATTGGAGTGTTTCAGAACTTTCTGACAGATATCTTTGTATATTATGTACAAATTTCACACCTACTAGTTTCAGTTAAGGAACCACCATGGTTGAAATAGACTTAGTCTTCTGTAGTTGCTTATAAAAGCATGGTGAGACAATTATAAATTTTGTTTGTCTATCACCTCTGTCTGTGACAATATTTGCTAAAAAGACTAATGACGTATTTTTTATATAACTTAAGGTAACCACCTTACTTTTATCACTGGAGTGATCTAGTGAAATTATACTATTAAACATGAATGTATTATAATCAGTCAATAAATTATATTCTCTTGGTATTGCTTTTTGAAGGTTTATATATCTGTTGTATACATATCTCATATAAGCAAATGATATGTCATAAGTGTTTTGTTACTAATATTCCACACAGTTAACATTCAGTTTAGTGACGTAATGATGTTTTGCTGTAATTGTCACATTTATAGTTGGGATTAAAAATGAGGCAGTTACATGACTTTTCAATTATTGCAAACACACCTTTTACCTGATCCATCGACATTTTGTCTGGTACAGTCTTAATCGAATTAAAATTGAATTTGGTGTAATTATATGCAATCTGCAAAATTTGTTTGTAAAGTTGTCAATTTCCTTATAAGCATACACTTATGTCGTTTTTAGGGTTTAAGTTTTGTAGATTTATTTGTTATTTTAACACTGTTGATTTTGTCTTGGGAATTTCCATTGAATTATTGATCAAGTGTTAAATGCTAATCTTACGAATTAATTTAAGATGGAAGGAAAGTCATCATTTTCCTATTAAGTGACTCCATAGGTAACTAAATAATACAGGCAGAACTAATGCAAGCAATTGTTTCAAAATCTAATTTCTGTATTAATTACGATATTGCCCCATTAATGATAACAACCAAATGCATCCTAAGTTCATCTTTATATATCACTGTGATTTTTTTGTTAATTATATGTTTAGTGTATGTGTTTTCATTCAGTTCCTATGAAGGTGATGTTGTCTGTGGGAAGAGACATGGTGTTGGTATGTTCAAATGTAAAAACAACACAATGTCCTACAATGGTGATTGGGCAATGGGAAAGCGTCACGGAAAGGTACAAATGGTTGTTGATATTTAGAAAGATGTAATTACTATTTGCTTAAAAATTAGGTATGCGTTTTTATGCTCCCCTGGCATCTGCTGATGCGGGCATAAAGTGATTGACTTGTCCGTCCATCCACCTGTCTGCCCGCCTGCCTGCCTGCCTGAAGTTAATTTGATTTTACAGTTTCATCTATGATATTTAAACTATGGTTGCCTTGGACCAATATTGCTTACTTGTCTTGTTTTTGGTTGTCATCACATATTTTTGCTGTTATGGGACTTGGTTATTTTTCTTAAGAGGAATATACCGGGTAGCTTTGTATATTTGAAACTTTGCTCCTTCTTATACTCATTGTCCTTATTTAAATTGTCAAGCATGCTACTGTTTGTTAAATGCAGTGTCTTGTTTTGTCCCTTTTCTGTATTAAAATTGAAACTGCTAACTGAATTCTAAAGTAACTGATTATTTCAAAGTGACCAGCAAAGAAAATGATTAAGACTTTTAATTTGGATGAAAATTTATGTTTGGTAATTCAGTTATGTTAATTGTTCATGCTGAATACAGCTTGATTTATGTTTATTATATTCACTAGGGACGCATGGATTATGATGGACTAAGTAAATCCTTCTATGATGGTGATTGGGTTAACAATGTAAGACATGGCTGGGGAACAAGACAATACCCTAGTGGGAATATGTATCAAGGAATGTGGTTCAATAATGTTAGACATGGTGAAGGTACTATGAAATGGATTGATAGAGATCAAATATATACTGGACAATGGGAAAATGGGATACAGGTAAAAATACACTGAGCACTTTCTTCTGTTCAGCCCAGAGTTTATAGATATGGATAGTCAGTCTTGCCAAAGTTTTTGTGTATTAACTGTAACATCAACATAGAGCAGAATTGATACAACACTGTAATGTGAAATCAGGTCACTTTTAGACCTTATGTGATATTCTCAGACGTAACATTATAATCTTGGACCTTGGAAAACCTGATGAACAGTGTTACATTGATAGAAAGAGAATATTTATTATTGTTATTATTCTGTTTACTCTATTTTATTATCTGTTTGTTGTAATATGACATTTGCTAACAAGTCATTCATTGTATTATATTAGCATGGAGTTGGTCAGCATATTTGGTTGTTACGACGTGTACATGGTTCACAGTATCCACTACGTAACATGTACGATGGTGACTTTGTTAATGGTTTACGGCATGGTTACGGTTCATTCTACTATGCAAATGGTGCCAAGTATGAAGGTGGTTGGAAAAATAACATGAAGCACGGAAAGGTTTGTTTCTTGAAAGATGAAAGACATATTTTTTTAAAGTCTAAAGTGAAGATAATGGTGCTGTTCATTTTAATTTTCCTGTATGGTAAAAAATACAAACAATGTTAAAGAATTTCTAGAAATAAGATATATATCAGTTTATATGTTTATAAATATTTTGTGTTGTACAAAAATAACTTGATATTTCAGGGAAAATTTACTTTCAAGAATGGTCGTATATATGAAGGAATGTTTGAGAGAGATCATATCGTAGAATATCCAGAGTTTACTATGGACGGTACATCATCACCTGACATGTCAAACATCAGAACAAGAACTCCATTACCTATGGGTAAGTGATTTTGTTCCTTATAATGCATTATATGATGTTGAGAAAATCTGCCTTTAGGATTACTCATTTTTTAGGCATCTTCCTTAGGATGATGTACTCAGTAAGAAATTACAAAATAGAAGATCAATCTACCTACCTGTAGTTAAAGTGTTTTGTCATTATCAAATATAATGAGGTACAGGTAAAAGTACACATTGTTTTGATTTTGATAAATATTTCAAATAGATTGATGATTATGAGACCCTAACCAACCCGATAATTGTATTTTTTAATTGATGTATTATGCAGAAGGTATTGTGTTTTGAACTAATTTTCTAGTGCACTTGTCCAAACTACAAGTTAGCTATTGAAAATAAACAATTTACCACTAGTCCAAATTCACAATTACTACAAAGTTCATTTGCTTGAATAGAAATTTACCTGCCCCAGGCTTTGAGCTAATGAGTAAACATGAAGATTGCTACTCAGTGAAACTGGTGGGTGGCAATTTGAAATCCAGTTACCTAGTGATAGATTGGCAATCCATGAAAGAAGAACAGATGCCATAATGACAGATGAAAGAGTTTTATGAATTTGATGAATAATGACCTCAAATATTGGATTTTATTTACAACATAACAAAACAACTAATTTCTGTCCAGACATTACCTTGACATAACTATATGCAGGTGATGAATTTTTATTGTGTTTTTATATTAAATTGAACTGACAAAACTTAATTAATTTAAGTCAGATAATCAAACAAAACTTCTAAAAGCATGTCAGGTTGATTTGAAGTGAACATAATTCCAGGTCTTCATAAGCTGTGAACATCCATGTTTACAAAGTTAAATTCATTCTGGTCAGGACTGTATGTGTCATGTTATTCTTCTGATGTTTATGACATAAGAGTTTCGTTATGTGTAAATGACATGTTGACTTGTTAATTCTCTAATTTGAGATAAATATGATGTTTTCTTTTAATGAAATGATGAAACAATTAATTTGAATATTGTTTTATTTGATTACTTTTGATACATTGGTTGTCATATGACTAAACTATAGGAACCACTTCTTTCATCAGTTTGATTTAACTTACAACTCCTCATTCATTGCATGAATTCAAAAGTCAAGGTATTTTTTGACAGAAATCAGCTGTTATTGTTGTTAATAGATAAATAATAATCAGTGAAATAGAATCTAATGATTAGTTTATTAGAATCTAAGATTCTAAGATTTTTGGTCATTATTTATTGAATTTTATAAACTCTTATTAAAGATGACTTGTTTAATTGATCGAATAAATACTGACCACTCAAGATACTGTATGTACACCTTGGGTCTTTCTCCTATTTCAAAAGCTGGAAAAGTCATTACATGACCCTGTCTGGTAGTGAGAAATCAAACCAACAAAACAACAACAGCAACAACAAGTTTTCTGCATCTTTGTCGATAACCTCAACAGTACATGTACTACCACTAATAATGCACTTACATCGTAATATGAGTGAAATGTATTATTTGAGTAAATACATGTACTATGTTAATACAATGTTATATTTTTTTAGACAATGTGTCAGTTCACAGCAATGAAAGTCGTAACACAATTAGTCCAAGCTTCCAGATAGATTTAGATTATTTACTCAATGAGTTTGTTGAGGCTGATAGAGATGAAGAATCAAGTCAAGTTTTGTTTGTTATAACCCGACATATCAGCAGTTTAAGAAGGATATACAGGTACTATTGAATATTTTATTAGTTTCACAGTTTCTTAATGACTCAATACATTGTGATACAGGGTCCATATATAAATATTGGGTGAGAGTTCTCTTTATGTGTTTTTTATTTATTTTCTAAATTACTATTACTGACTGCATATGAATTGCAAGTAACCTGTCTCAACCAATCAACTGTAAGTAATCTGTATGAGGTAAGATGAAACTATATATAATAGTGTGAAGCATATACTATGCAGTATGATGTTTTATTTTGGTGATTGTTAACATCAATACTATTTATCATAGATAAGAACAAAATCCACATTCTTCATATGTGCGTAATACTATTTTTTTATTTTATGTTTGAGTATTTCCTGATACATTAATTAGAAATCTCGATTTCATATGATTGTGTATTTCCAGTTACTACAGTTCTCTCGGCTTTGAGGAAAGTCCTGATAACACGTTTGTCATGAATAAGATGCAGTTTTGGAGATTTCTTAAAGATACACGTTTACATCATAAAGAGAAAACATTGATGGATATGGACAGAATGTTAGGTAATTGTTGATAAACAAGTCAATAATACAGAACCATACAATGTATTAATATGCCTTGTATGAGTTTATACCCAATTATATACAATGGAGTTACCATGCATGAGATGTTATTTATTTTAACCTATTTTTTGAATGTATGGTTAATTCTCAACCTGTAGGAAATGTTTGTACAGTGTAACTTGCAAATACTAAACCCTCTGTTAACCTGAAAATATCCTGCAGTAAGTGTTGTTGTATACTCTTAGTGGTGACCATTCATTTTGACATGTGTTAGAATCACAATGCATCATTTAAAGTTTGATATGATAAAACTTAAAAATGAAGTTATGAGTGGACATAGTATTTATGCAATTACAAGTTTTATTTACAATGAAATGATTAAGTGTATTAGTTTTCATGTGTATGTAAAATATAATCGCGGATTATTAAATTAAATTGCCCTATCATTAACATTTGCTGTTGATACTAATTTGGTCATTCTCTATCACCTACAATAGATAAATAGATACAATGGCCAAACAATATTACAAATTGTCCTAATTTTGTGAGGTTGTCGGCAGTAAAAGTATGTATTTTCAAATGGAAATTTTTGAAATTATCATCATTTTAAAAATGAATGAAAAATGGGTGAAGAATTGAATTGTCCTCAGAGAACATGATTTGTATAATTTATGAATCTGTTTATTTGCATACAACAGCAAATGTTATTGAGTGTAAACAATTGATGTCCATTTAAAGTAATGGCATATACATGAAAGCACTTGCACTTGTTCTTGTATTGAAATTTCAAAAAACCTGGAAACTTTTCTACTTGTCCCTGAGAGTCCAGTATTTGGAAGTTACACTCTATATGATGTGTCATTTGATATGATGCTCATATGGTATTATTAATTAAATCTAACAGATCACATATATATAAGCTGTTGATTCAGAAACAAGAATGTGTAAATCATTTATGTTCTTCAGGTCATAAGAAAACACAAACAGAGGTGCACAGTCCGTATGAACGAATTCTTCAGAGACAGTTTATTAACAATCTGATTGTACTAGCTTACCATTTGTACAAGAAAGATCACCCGTACGTATTCATTTAATAGGTTACGTCTCATCATTCTATTAAATGTACTAATTAAAGGTTGATAATTGAATTATTATGATTAATGTTTAGATTTGTTTTGGTATACTTGTACTTTGATGTATATGATGTATTGAATTTAATACATTATACTGTATTAAATGTCCATACTTACTTTTTATATGTATTTTTCCTATTTCAGTGGAACAACACCAAAACTTGCATGGTGCGTATCTAAACTAATATCAGATCATATACTCAGATATGCCTGCAATGTGAAAGGTTTGTATACTTTGTTGTATACAAAATATAATCCATGCTTTTATAATCATGGTTTATTATTTTACTGTTGTTTGTATCATTGTGTAATATTATATTTGTTATCAGATAAAAAACCAATCTTATATAATTATTTTAATGTTGATTCTTAATGCTGCAATTAAACAATTCTCAACTTTAAACAAATTTACAACCCTCATAAATGGTTAATGTCTGAGATATTTTTTTTTACATTTACAATTGTAATAAATTTAAAACATAGTAAAACATGGCAAATTTTAGCTATTATTGAATCTTTTTTGTAGAATACTACTTAGTGTTGTAATATGTGTCTGGATATTTACGGATGAATATTTATAAATGTAGTTGTTTGTGTAATTTTAGGAAAGTTTTACTACGAGTCAAGGAGAGCTGTCAGTGCTTTAGTTCACCTTGATCAGTCATATGAAATTTACCAAACACTTAGTTCTCCTCGATCAGTAAGTACAATGTTTGCTCCATCTCCAAAATCAGGATTTAACCAACTGGTTTCTATTTTTCTATCCCAGTATACAGTGAACTTAATTATATTGCCCTGAGATAATAATCTAAGACATGACTGCCTAGTAATCACAACCATGTTTTTGGTTATTGCTTAATTTATGGTATATGGAAAATTACTGCTTTATTAATGAGTTAAAAAGTGTTTGTATTTACAAAATAAAATGCTCAATTTATGGATATCAGAAATTAATTTGTGTTAGAAATTTTGGAAAGCGCATGATGACCATTCCTTATTGAATATCCTATTGTTATAGTTGTATCCATTTATTTTGATTTTGTTCAATTTATGACACTTGTAATATATAATACTGAATGTCTCTTGTTTGAAAAATATAAACTGGAAGTCTTAATGTATTCATTCCAACACGAAAGATTTTCATGTAATCTTCTTGTATTTACTTCTGTCATAGCTTATATTTAGTATCAGGTGAGAGATGTCTTATAAACTATTCTCTACTTTCATATTTAGATATGATGTCAGTTGGTTAGTTGTTGTAATGAAGCATTATTTATGAAATACCATTTTCTTTCAGCAACCACCCAATGATAAATCATTTAAAATGCGTGAGTTCCTTTATATGATCAAGGTAAGAAAGATATATTTATATTTTCTGTTCAAAATTACTGTGTATTATGAATTCTAATGCTATAGATGTTTGCTTTATGAATCCATGATAATGTTTTAATTCTGTAGTTTGTTCCATATTTATGAGATATCTACAAAATTAACATTCAAACATGATATTCACTACATGTAATGTTGTTCAGCTTCAGTTGAATCTCTCTGCTGTGACTGACTTAATTTTTGTGCTGCCAAACTCTTCTTGTACTTATTCAGCTGATAAAATGTGGAAACATATTTATTATTTCTTAAAATATTTTTTGCTGTATTGTTTTTGTTTATTTGGTAGGATCTGAAGTTGATCAATGATGATTTAAAACCAAAGGATGTTATAGAAGTTTTAGGATTCGATGATCCAAATGTTGATGATGGAGATGGTTGCTATAATCTGGAATTAGAAGTATGTTACATTTATTTTTTTTTTCTTTTTACAAACAATATTGACCGAATCTTAATATGAGGATTTATAGCTGTAAATATTTCTCAAATCTGTGCGGTCTTCAAAACATGTCTCCTTAGCTCTACAAAATATTAATATACAAAGTTAGGAATATTTTTATATAATATTTGTTTAATATTACAAATTTACTTAATGCAGCAATAGATTTAAATGAATGCAAGTACAATGTATAAACCAGGCAGCCTATCTGCAGGAATTTGAAATTCACATTTATTTTGTTAAATGTGCATACAAAATTAGTTATCCTGAATTAAGATAATTAAATATGAATGACTTGTTCATTTGATTTACTTTAAATTTTTATACGGCATGGTGTTCTTGTCAAAAGTAGATCATTTTGTTGGTAGAGCACTGAACTATGCTTTTTTCCCGAGGGTTCATTTTCAGACAGTCTTAACAGGAGTAATTACTAAAAAACCCTGAATTTATCAAATGTAGATTTATTGGGGAAACATTTGGTTATCATATGATATAATGAACTGAATTAAGAATAATCACATTCAGCTCATATATCAATGATGACTACCTTTGAAAAAGCATTTGGTACACTTTCATTTTCATTCATAGGAAAGACCTTTTTTAACTTAGGTCCATTGTTATCAAATTATGGATTAAATTATGTTTGTACAACACTGAAACATGTATTCAAGTAAATGGATTTTCATCTACCTTTTTGCAGTTTCATATGTCAAATAATCCAGTTCGTTGTTACATGTTGAGCTTGAATGCATTATGTCACTTTTGCAGACTGCTTAATGCATGAAATACAAAATTTTACCATGTTACTGCGAGTTAAAAGAGGCTTTGTTTACAAATCCATGCCCATCAGGTTTCTTTCCTCACATTTATTTTTGTTACCTCTTTGCGAAATGTTTGCATTTAAAATGTGTCAGTTGTCTTTGAGAGGTAGTTATATGTTATCTTTGACAGGTAGTTTTATGTTGTTTTTGACTGGTAGTTATGTACTAATAGTATATTTGACAAGTAGTTATATTCTGTATTTTACAGGTAGTTATATACTATATTTTACAGGTAGTTATATACTATATTTAACAAGTAGTTATATACTGTATTTGACAGGTAGTTATATACTATATTTGAAGTTAGTTATATTCTATATTTGACTGGTAGTTATATACTATATTTAACAAGTAGTTATATACTATATTTTACAGGTGGTTATATACTATATTATGCAGATAGTTATATACTATATTTGACAGGTAGTTATATAGTTTGTCTGATGGATATGTATCTTTGTCTTACATTAGTATTCAAGAACTGTATATGATTGTGTTTTAGATGTCATTCCTGGAATTCTTTGAAGCATTAATTGGTTGTGCAGAGAGATACGTCACTGAGGCTGTGGTCAAAGATCCAAACACACCAAGACCATCCACGTCTGTTACTAAAGATGATCAAAGCATGTATTCTATACCTGGTTCTCCATCTAGACTTACAAGTCATGTTAGTTTATAATATTTTCATTATTTAGTAACCGTTGTTTTTTAAATGTAGATACTTCTTTTTTAAAATCACTCTAATCTATTATTTCTTCAGACAAGGTAACATCTGCTTGTGTTTATTATAATTCTATATAAAGTCATTTATGAAGTATGTTTAAATGATTTATAGTTAATTTTCATTGAATGTATTATACTGTACTCTGTCTACATAGATATGTACATATATTATAGGGAGGATTAGATGAACAGTCTGTGGTACAAGCTTCACCTAGAGAACAATCTCCTGAGACCACATCACCAACAAGAGCTGTATCATCTGCTGATGAAACAACAAAAACTGGTGCTGAAAGAGCATCCTCAAAGGTATGTCTTATTAACATATATCAACAACCATGATGCTGTTCATTTAAATCTGTGTTCATTTTGTGTTCTTACCGGACTTTTTTTGACTGCAGTGATATTTTTGTGATAGTAATTATTGTTAGACTGATCACTTCTGGCTGCATTATTTAGAAAAGAAATTTATCAAGTGTTTATTATGTAACCAAAGGCCTTGGAGTGGTTTAAACCCATGCATCATTTCTTTTAAACCACTAGCAGTTAATTTGTTATAAATGATACCAAATCACATTATCATATGCACTGCTAAAAGTCAAAACAGGCAGTTAGGCTAAATCAAGCAGACCCAACACATGGTTTTGTCAATGTATGCCACATGATTAGACAAAATGTATATGCAGAAAAAAGTATCCAGTTGATTGAAAGATTTGATTTGGATTTATTCAATGTCATTTCTAAATTCTGAACATCCTGGAAAGCTCCATATTTATGTTGTGTTAAGTGATCTTGTTAATCTCATGATGTTTTCCTCCTGACATCAGATTATTTGCGTTTGAATGACTTGTAAAATCTTATAATGATTTGAGTTAAGTATAAAATTTCTTCTCATTAAAATTTGCCTGATATGAATGCTTGCGATACATTTATTATCCGTTACCGTGATCCTGTGGTTAGTGTGCTGGACTTGTAACCCAGCAAATACCTGTAGCAGCAGGTCATATCCTTCTATGAACATTTGACAAAAACGTCGATTTTCCTCCATATGTGGAGAAGTTGCTGGGTCCTTGTGGAAGGGAAAGTTAGTACTGATTAGTATACAGTCCAGGAAAATGGTTAGGAGAACCGGTCACCTTATATAACTGAAAAATTGTTGAAAATGACATTTTTTGTTGTTACATCATAAATAGAATTTAATATTCATGGTAATTTCTTTTTGAATTTATTAACCTTATCATTTTATACTGATAAAAACTCAGGAAAGCCTTATTTTTTATCGTTTTAAGATAATTTGTTTAATGAATTCAGTAAATCATGACCAGTCTTGTATGATCTTTTATGTATTATATATATTGTGTTTATTAATCAGGCATTGATACCTGCTTTGTATTGATATCATATTACATTCAACATATGAAAAATTTCAGCATCAACTTCATCCATCTGGTTCCAATGTAACAGCTGCCAATTCTGATATTGGACAGGGTGATGATTCTAGTAGACATGATTCTGTTAAAGGTAATTCTCCTGTACTGAATTGCATTTCTTGGTCACTTGTAATGTTGTGACTGAAGTCATGTAAATTTACTGCTATTTTTTTTAAACTTCAATATGGATTTGCACTTTGAGAAGAATTGTATGTCATAATTTAAGAATGTCTATGTGTATCTTTTTCATTTATACAAATTACATTAGATTTCTGAGCTTGCATTGATGCATATTTCAGAATTAAATATCAACTATAATGTCCATTGAGGCATTATTTGTATTAGTAGAGCTGGTCTGCTAGAAACTGGATAATACTACATGTAGTATATGAAGTATTTCATGTCTTACTGAATGTGTTAATTGTTTGGACATGGCATTGTTGGTTTATTCACTCAGCTGCTGTGCATATGTTCATATATTAGATGTAAATATTGTAAGATTTTACTCCACAGATCATCAACCCACAGATCCACACAAAAGTGCTTCCTTTATTAGTACAAACACAGTGGAGGATAATGAGAAACTTATACATAGCACGGTATCTGTAGAAGGTCATACATTAGGTCAAACAGAAGATGACGAAGGAGAAACTCAAGGTAAGATGGTAGTCAGATGTAGTGCTCAGTGAGCTATAGTGATCAGTCAGTCTACTCCGGCATCCAGCGTCCACACCTGGGGGTTGTTAACACTCTAGTGGTCACACTTTTGAATGAATCTTCATCAGAATATATGTCTCAAGAATATCTCGGACATGTTCAAACATGGGTCATCTGGGGTCTAAAACTAGGTCACCAGGTCAAGTAGAATGGAAAAGTTGTTAACACTCTAGAAGTCACTGTTTTTTTGGATCTTCATGAAACTTTATCAAAATGTTTGTAATAATTATCTAGTGAAATTGTGCGAATATGGGTCATCACCTGTCAAAAACTAGTTAATTTGGTCAACGCACCAGAAAACCTTGTTAATGCTCACGAGATTACAATTTTGATTGAATCTTCATGAAATTTTGTCAGACCATTTGTTTTAATAATATCTTAGACAAGTCCGAACATGGGATATCTGGGGTCGAAAACTAGGTCACCAGGTCAAATCATTGGAAAACCTTGTTCACCCTCTATAGTTTACAGTTTTGACTGAATCTTCATGAAATGTTGTTAGTATGTTTGTATTAATAATATCTTAAACAAGATTTAATATGGGTCATCTGGGGTCAAAAACTAGGTTACCAGGTAAATCATTGGAAAACCTTGTAAACCATCTAGAGGTCACAGTTTTAATTGGATCTTCACCAAACCTTGTCAAAATGATTATCTTAACGGCATCTTGGTTAAGTATGAACATGGGTCATCTGGGGTCAAAAATAGGTCACCAGGTCAAATCATTGAAAAACCTTTTTAACCCTCTAGAGGTCGCAGTTTTGATTGGATCTTCACCAAACCTTGTCAAAATGACTGTCTTAATGATATCTTGGTTATGTTCGAACATGGGTCATCTGGGGTCAATAACTTGGTCACTAGGTCAAATCAAAGAAAAACCTTGTTAACCCTCTAGAGGTCGCAGTTTTGATTGGATCTTCACCAAACCTTGTCAAAATGGTTGTCTTAATGAAATCTTGGTTAGGATCGAACGTGGGTCATCTGGGGTCAAAAGCTAGGTCACCAGGTCAAATGTTGCAATCTTTATTCAGATGAGCAAAAAAGGGCCATCTTGACCCTCTTGTTTAACTTGAGAATGATTTAAAATGTTTATAATGTAAATAAAATGCAATGTAACATCACTTACATGCAGTGGACTTTAATGTCAATTATTATGACACTACAAATATTGTTTATGGAATGCAAATTTATTATTTTTTTCTGAATTCCCAATCTGTTTTCACCTTGGTGCATAAACCTTGTAAACTGATTGGGGTTTTTTATTGTCTAAAGCTAATTAACATTGTTTGACATTTAATCCATCTTTCTTATTTCTTAACATAACCAGTTTTAATGGTTGTTCACTAGATAATGAAATGTGATATTTCATATTCAGATATTGAAGATGAAGTTGAAGAAGACCTTGATGAAGCTACACGACAGTTTAACTTCTGGACTCACCAGATACACATATTCTTTGTTCGAAAATTCTTACCAGCTGCAGAAAATATGATTCGCCTGAAACAAGCCGTTGAGAAGCGTCTCTTACAGGAAGAGAAGAACATCGCAAATAAATCTTGTGTTGATTCTAACATAGAACTTGTTGAACCTCATCAAGTCATCATAGAGGAAAAAACTCAAGCTTAACAAGGAGAAAACAAAGACAGTATTGTTTATTTTAAAGTTGTAAGATTCCAACATTGAGAGTTTGTGACTGTTTGTTATTTAACGTTTGATTATTATGTATCTAAATCATTTTACAGTGTTATATTATTTACAGATCATTCATTCAGCTGTAGAAACTACTTATGTTTTAATCTTGTGCTGAATGAATTATCTGAATTCATCAATGGAATAAATCCACTGCTTACTATTGTCCATATAAAGTGTGTACGATATATTTATTTTCTTTAGCCTATGTTGTATATTCAGTATTCAGTCGCTGAAATACTTGTAAGTACCAGTAAGTATACAAGGACAGTCTCTGATTTGCTATCAAGTTTTCATCTATGTTCTTCAATTTGTTTTGTTAGAAAGAATTGTAATATAATTATATTGAACTGTTTTAGTATATCAAGTGAGGTGTGTTGTTCACATTCCGTCCACAAAAATTATAAAGAATGATTAAATAATATTGTTATATTTAATCATTTATTGTTGTAGATATGTAAACTTCATGTTCATTGATTCCAATGATAGATTTACTTACCTTATTTTATATACAGATATATGATATTGTTCACCTATTGCATTCAACAGTAGATTTTTCTGATGCTTTTGTTATCTGTGATATTGTCAAAATTTGATTGTCTATTTATTTACACTGAAGTGTCTTTATGACTTCAAGATTACAAATAAAGTTTTAGTTGTAAAAAATATGTTTTTGTTATTTTCTACATTTTACTACATGTCACATGACTCTGCTTGTTTGTTCTATTTTAAAATAATTTGTTACATTCAGTAATTCAATTTATTTAGTAGGGAAACAAAACTTTATACTTTTAAACATTCATACCAAGTTGTGCACTCAATATTGTCTCATGGTTAAACATTTTTAAGAGCATGTTTACTTTGGAAAAAAAGACTGTCGGAACTCTTGTCAAGCATACAAAAAGTAGTCAATAAAATATCACTGTGTACAATGTACAATTTTGTATCAGTGTTGCATTATACAATTTTAGTAATTAATTATACTGTGCCTTGCAAACTATAATTAAAACAAGTTGTAGCTAAACATGTGTTTACTGTGTACAGTTGTTGTCAGTTAATGCACAATATAGAAATGTTTGGCTTGTAGACTACATGAACGTATTAGTGAAGGATTCAGAATTGCCTTTGGTACTACAGTATACATAGCATCTTCAATGTCATGTAGTATCCTCACCTGAAGTATAAACAAGGGCTGTTGTTGACAAAATAAGTTAATAAGTTATATATTTATCAATTTAGCCTTATACTGAATTTTATTAACCATTACTTTGGGATATGTAAATTCTGAAAAATCCAATATTTAAAGCTAAGATATTAATTACTGTTTTACCTCTATAGTTCTCAAACCATTGTCTGTGTGTATCTGGTCATGTTCTGACTGAGTCAGTTGCCATAGATAACAAACATCTTTTTGATGAACAGCAACTAAACCCTAAAATTCAAAGTAAGTTTATTTGACCTCAATTAAACAGAAAAATGTTTAACAAAGTTTACTCTTACTTATAAATTTGAAGGATTTTTAAAAGTTATTGACAAATAGTGCCAGTAATCAAGTTTATGAACAGTCACTACAGATAAATTATATACACCAGTAAAAATGTTATGATTGTAGCAGTAAACATTATTATCCACTTACAGTTACACCATCAAATTGAAACTGAAATGTTTCAAACTCATATCTTTCAGGATGTGCTGTTGTAGAAAATTGAGCCTGTACCAATACAAAACACATACTTTATAAACATAATATATATATAACTGTTGACTAATAAATTTCTGTCCACAAAATGCATTATGTTATCCATTTATTTGCTGTTTCATTTTCCACTGATGTAATATGATTCATGTGTTGACTGAATATACATGACTCAGGCATGTTTGTTGATGGGGATCTAAGACATTTGGGTCTACTTAAACCCTTGAATTATTGAACATTTTTACACTGCAGCATTTTAAATTCATCATTTATATCTGATAGGGAACTTTCAAATACATGGCAAAATTGCCTACTAAACATGCCACTTTTATTCGGCACATTTCTTGACATCTTAAACAGCAGTATTTAATGCCCTTAAATTGTTGAAGAATGATAATTTTGTACCATTTAGAGTCATATTTATGCAACCAACGGATAGAATTCAATGAAACTTTAAATCATTTATCTTTCAAATTCAATATGGATGTACTTTACTGTATTATGCTGGAAAATAACGAAGTCTTTGTTGTTTCATGCATTTGATTCAGTAAATTATACGCTGCCAGCACATGTCCACTTTTTACCAGCCATCTTGTATAGACATTGATCATTGCTTAACACTGATTGTCGAGTAAGCTGTCCAGTGATTAAGTACACAGTGCTTTTCTGTGATAACATTTCTCACTTATATGAGCACTATAGCTAAATTCAAGTAATTATCTAAATATCACTATACAAATACGCTTCGTATTTTAAAGTACATTGTAATTATACATTGCAATACTGCTTGAGTCATTTTCTCCACACACAGTACTTTGAAAATATTGAGTACAAGTAATGCATGTCAATCGTAAAATGGTATCCAAGACAACATACAAATATACAAAATATATGATTTCAAACAGAACTTACTGTACACACAAACACACCACTACAACATAACACGGCAATGTAGATTTGTTTGGAGATCATTTTATTGTTTTACTGCAATTATTGTGTCCAATAATACACACTGACTTTGTAATGTAATGTTATCTTAAACTTGATCGTGACAGTCTTATCTTACTTCTAGAGGACATTTAGTCGTATCATGATCTGTTACGAAATGGTTTTGTGTGGCACTGTAAAATGAAGATTAAAATTCTTAAAAACTAGTTCAGCTCAGTTTTTAGCCTAAGTTGCTGTCCTTCTTGTATTTATTGCTTGAGAATATTCTAATGAAAATTTGAAAACAATCCAACAAAATTTCTTAGGATACAACACATAACCCTTTCTGATGTGGAATATTACTTACTCGAGCACATGCAAGTAATCTCTGTAGGACATTGTAAAATAGAACATATTCTCTTTATTATACAATATATGGTACAATAGAGTGTAACCCATTCAGTATACAATGTATTGTACGATAGAGTGTAACCCAGGCAGTATACAATGTATTGTACGATAGTGTGTAACCCATTCAGTATGCAATGTATTGTACAATAGAGTGTAACCCAGTCAGTATGCAATGTATGGTACGATAGAGTGTAATCCAGTCAGTATGCAATGTATAGTACGATAGAGTGTAACCCATTTAGTACTCTGTTGTTGTGTATTAGTGTGTTACCTCCTTAGTACAATATATTGTACAGTAGAGAGTAACTTCTTTAGTACATTATATGTGTAATCGCTTAAGTACAAGTGAAAACATCAGTACAAAACCCCTCAACTTGTGAAGCTAAATGAGATATCCATAAAACCCAATTACGTTGCAAAATTCCCATTTTTCATTGTGTGAGAGAGATCTCGATTCCATCGAAAAATATAGTAGGAGATCGTGCAAATATTTTTTTCATTTCATTGCCAAATTTAGACGTCAGTCCGCCTAGCTATCGTTTGTATTAAATTACATAAGACATGTCTAGGCTATACCACATGATTTCAGTAAATGAGTACATTCGACCAGAGAATTGCTAAATTAGGCTTGCTTACGATTATGCACGGTAATCTTAATTTATTAGTAAGATAAGAACTTGTAGAAGTACATAGATATAAAGCAGTACTTACATATCGCAAGTTTTAGTTTGGACGAAAGTTTTACCAACCACGATAATGGCGTATTTCATTTGTATGTGCCTGGCATTCGCTCTTGCTTGCACTAATGTAAGACCAGTAAGATTATTTTTTTAATTAAATTAAATTCAAATTTCATTTACCTGTTTATCGGCATATGTGGCAAACAAACACGATATTTAAGTACCAGTAAAAAACTTTTGAGAATATTTGCAAAATGTATTACCTTACTTAACCGTCAGTTTGAAAGTACCACCTTACCTCATGCTTAAAGATTTCAAATACATTGTATATTTATAATAATTAATTGTTTAATCACATTTTAGATATATGATTATGTTAACACAAATATGATTTAATTTAATTTATTTATAATTTCGATCAGGTGAATGCGGCGACAACAATGACTCCGACAGGAAATCAAACCCATCAGCATCATGAACATACAGAAATGGACAATTTCTCATTCAATTATGATGGACATACAGTACGTACATTTGATTTGTGTCAATCCTTTAGGTTTTGTTTTCTATAGATTGATGCGTTTCATAATTTAATGCACCAAATGTGATATCTATTAGAATTCATAAGTTCACATAATGTAAAATTAATCATACAAAGTAAAATTATTAATGACCGAGCGTAATAAACAGCGCATTATCACAAGGCGTAACAAATGTCCTACAATTCATCACAATGGTGATTCCAACTATTTAATTTATCACAGAGACTTACACATGCTCTATCATTCATCACACGAAATAATACCTGTTGTATGATTCATGCAGAATAAAACATGCTGTATCATTCATCACACAGAATGATACGTGTCGTATCATTCATCACACAGAATAATACGTGTTGTATCATTCATCACACAGAATAATACATGTTGTATAATTTATCATACAGACTAATACCTGTTGTATAGTTCATCACACAGAATAATACATGTTGTTTAATTCATCATACAGAATAATACCTGTTGTATAGTTCATCATACAGAATAATACATGTTATATAATTCATCACACAGAATAATACGTGTTAGATACCTGATGTATAATTTATCATACAGAATAATAACTCTTGCATAATTTATCATGCAGAATAATACATGTTGTATAATTGATCATACAGAATAATACCTGTTGTATAATTCATAACACAGAATAATACCTGTTGTATAATTCATCATACAGAATAATACATGTTGTATGATTCGTCATACAGAATAATACCTGTTGAATAATTCATAACGCAGAATAATACATGTTGTATAATTCATCACACAGAATAATACGTGTTATATAATTTATCATACAGAATAATACATGCTGTATCATTCATCACACAGAATAATACATGTTTTATCATTCATCACACAGAATAATACGTGTTGTATAATTTATCCTACAGAATAATACCTGTTGTGTAATTCATCACACAGAATAATACATGTTGTATAATTCATCACAGAAAATAATACATGTTGTATAATTCATCACACAGAATAATACCTGTTGTATAATTCATCACACAGAATAATACATGTTGTATAATTCATCACACAGAATAATACATGTTGTATAATTCATCACACAGAATAATACCTGTTGTATCATTATGTGTGGGTAATTATACTTGTTGCATAATTCCTCATACTGCGTAACAGACATTTTATCATTCATAATGCCGTTTAGAATAAGTTATTTAAATCATTACACTGACTTCAGTGGCTTGAACATGAAACAATGTGACGTACAATACAGTAGAATGCTTGCACTCATTAAACATTTTTCACCCTTTGGCTTTGCGTTTAAATTTTGAAAGTAATTACGCTTACTTTGTATAAATATTACAGTTTTAGATTTAGCTACATAATTGTGCGCTTTCAGAAAATGTTGATGGTACTAACGGGTACGAAATGCTATATTTGGCAATTGACTGACATGCAAAAACAATCAGTCCACACCGATGATGGTCTACGTCAAATTGAGGTAAATATCATAAATTGTACTTGACATAACTTTATCCTAATGTTATGATTGGTGTGATTATGTGCATAACATAACATATGAATCATGACCAACAAATAACAAAATCAGTTACATATCAACATTATAAATTATTTTGCAAAATATGTAACGGACATTGATATTGATAGAAATGTTAAAACTTTTGTATTTATTATCCATAATGATTACAGCTTAAATTAATGCATTTTATTCTCTTTTCTTTAGATTCAGGTCTTGGGTGATATTGACAACGCTATGTACACAGTAGTACCACAAAATATATTGGACACCACAATATTACGCGCATGTGGACATAAAACTAATGCATACTACATTGTACATTAGGCTTAGTATCTGTTCTAAATAGACAGACACATTCATACGTGGAATCATGTTTCTTCGATTATAAGCTCAATAATGAATAAAATATAAAACCGTCACAAATGTACAATGTGTTCATGTTTAACAACTACACACATACAATGTCACGATGTTTAACAGCTACTTACATGCCAGTGATGATAATCGGTTGTGAAAAATTAATTAGTGTTTACTAGATTATGTCAAATTATCGTGTTGTATTATATTCACCTTATGTAACACACTGGTCAATTAATAGTAATGATCAATCTTTATTATTAAAATAAAAAACAACAACAACAACAAAAATAAAAACAATAATTGACAAAGCATGAGTTATCTCCCTTTAGATACAACATTAAAAGCTACCGTTCATTGTGACGCCGCGACTTTCCAAATCGTAATCGATTGTCGCGTCGGCCCGGATTATTGTAACCGACGTCGGCGACTTAGCGATAATCGGCCCATCACTAATGTATGTTATGATGTTTTACAACTACACACATACAATGTCACGGTGTTTAACAGTTATATAGGTACAGTGTCACGATGTTTTACAACTACATACATACAATGTCACGGTGTTTAACAGTTATATATGTACAGTGTCACGATGTTTTACAACTATACATGTACAATGTCACGTTGTTTAACAGTTATATATGTACAGTGTCACGATGTTTTACAACTACACACATACAATGTCACGGTGTTTAACAGTTATATAGGTACAGTGTCACGATGTTTTACAACTACACACATACAATGTCACGGTGTTTAACAGTTATATAGGTACAGTGTCACGATGTTTTACAACTATACATGTACAATGTCACGTTGTTTAACAGTTATATATGTACAGTGTCACGATGTTTTACAACTACACACATACAATGTCACGGTGTTTAACAGTTATATATGTACAGTGTCACGATGTTTTACAACTACACACATACAATGTCACGGTGTTTAACAGTTATATAGGTACAGTGTCACGATGTTTTACAACTACACATGTACATGGTGTGTGGTGACTTGTCCTAGATGTACATGTTGTGTGGTGACTTGTCTTATGTGTTCATGGTGTGTGGAGACTTGTCTTATGTGTTCATGGTGTGTGGAGACTTGTCTTATGTGTACATGGTATGTGGTGACTTGTCTTATGTGTACATGGTATGTGGTGACTTGTCTTATGTGTACATGGTATGTGGTTACTTGTCTTATGTGTACATGGTGTGTGGAGACTTGTCTTATGTGTACATGGTGTGTGGAGACTTGTCTTATGTGTACATGGTATGTGGTGACTTGTCTTACGTGTACATGGTATGTGGTGACTTGTCTTATGTGTACATGGTATGTGGTGACTTGTCTTATGTGTACATGGTATGTGGTTACTTGTCTTATGTGTACATGGTGTGTGGAGACTTGTCTTATGTGTACATGGTGTGTGGAGACTTGTCTTATGTGTACATGGTGTGTGGAGACTTGTCTTATGTGTACATGGTGTGTGGAGACTTGTCCTAGATGTATAAAGTGTGTGTAGCCTTGCCCTGGATGTACATAGTGTGTAGAAACTGTTGATGTCAAAAAATAAAGTTATCATCTATTAGTCAATATGGATGTATGTGAGACACAGAGATTTGATCACTTAGAGGCGGATGGAATGAACTGCATAAGTGTGATTATTTTTGGAATTGTTAACGCACGAAAAATCGTTTACGGACTGTTCGAATAATGACACCGTAAGCCTAACGTGTACTACATGATAATGTTATCTTATCTGTGACACTAACTAGTTATTTTGTTTTGGAAATTTTACTCGATGACAAACTTTATCACAATTATACATGCTCAATATACCACAACTACAACATGTCGTGTCAGAAACAAGATAAGAGGTATAAATACGTGTTCTAATGTACCGAGACATCATTTGGAAACAAGCTACGATCATGAAGTGCTTAATCATAGGTGTTCTTTTTGTTTTTCTACAAGTAAGTAATTCAGACAAATAGTAATTGTTTATGATGCAACAAATACAATTTTATAGACAATAAATTAATGGTAAAGGGACAGGAGATAAAAAACTGTTCGTTGGCGCAAACCGCTGAGACTTAAATTGTATACATTACTATTCAATAACAAATGTTTATATGTGACACATAGAATCATATTATAATATGTTAGATACTTCTATTTAAGATAGATTCACATTCATCACATAAATCTGAAATATCTGTATTTATGCGTTATAAGAACCATAACAAAGACAAAGACAATGATTCTATGATGCTAGTTATGCGTGACAGATTTTGTAAACAAATGAGGTTACATTGTTATTAAGAGTCTCCATGGACTGTGTCCCTGCTTTGATTGTGCCCCAAGTACAGAATTGAAAGCCCACAAATGGAATACTGCCGTGATATCAGATATATGGGCAATTTCAAGTTTTAGTCTTTGTTTGTCAGAAACACAGAAAACATAAGTGTTGTTGAAAATGTGTCACAAACATAAAATACAGTAAAACCTGAAGACTGCATCAAAATTTCAAATCACTTTCAAGTTTGAGAGTAGACATACATGTCATAATTTAGTACACGGGGCTGTTTGAACGTTTATCTATGTTTGTACAACCAGTAAGATCATTTCATCAACACCTTGGAATATGGAAGAAGTAAAAAAATCTTATATTTTTCTTTAAAACATCATTATTTTATTCAGAGTGTTTTGGCTCAGGAATCTGGCGAATCAGAAACACTCAGGTTTGTGTATGAAGGACACACGGTACGTTCATTTGCAATGATTTTGATCCTTTTTTGTCGAGTTCCACGGTGAGTTTGACTCATTCGCCGCAAATTGGGTGCGTGTACATGAATGAGTCTGTGCGTGCGCTCGGATTTCTTGTCCGGACTTTAACTTTGTCTATTATTAAAGGGGATTTCAAAATAGTTTTACTGAAATGTTTGTCAAGCTGTAACGGTGTGTCGGCAGAAGACCTGTATCCTTAACTTAAAAGTCACGGTCACACACGCAAAAAGTCAAACTTTTATATAAAGCATTTTGTCCGTGCCAGTTCGCATGGGATTTAGAAATAACTTTGCCCAAATGTTAACTATGAAATAATGGTATGTTTGTGTACGATAAAAGACAGAAAATTAACACCTTAGGTCTAGTCATGTGAGTGAGAAATTGACGTATGATTTGCATGGAGGGTAAGATTTAAAACAACCATGTCTTGTCGGGGCTGTTACTTTGACATGCATTTAGAAACAGTTTTATACTTATTCATAAGTGTTTCTCTCAATGGGCTTTGAATGTTTAATGAATAATTTTATTTTTTTCATGTCGTGAGTAGAATGAGGTTAATCAAAGTTGCGTAAATGAAAACGAGGTCTTGCCGTTTTACTATTCTCCACATATATATCACATCCATTTGGTTAGGATGTCATACTGCATGCAATAATTCATACCTGAATGAAGTGTTCAACACAATCCTTGTGTCAGGGAGAACATGCTAGGTTTTCAATGTTTGTTTATATAAAGTACAGTCGTACTCCGTATTACCATAAAGCAATTGATAAAAGTGTTGTTAGGTAATATTGCTGGTACTATTATTGAACATTTTCTCCTTATGTCCAAGAACGAGGATTACAGTTCCACTTTGCGTACTTTATATGATTAACGATGTATCGATGAGTCTCTGTTATTATGTATATAATTCCTAGACTTGTTTAAGAGGTGCTTAATTTGTAAATGATAAAAAAGCAATTTTCAATAAATCTTTTTATATATTTTAGAAAATGTTGATAATTACCCGACAGGCAACATGTTACATCTTTACACTGACACCTACAGAGTTGTCCATGGTACATAATGATGCCACTCTACGCCAATTAGAGGTACGTTTAGAGCATCAGATTTGAAATATAATAATTTCAATTTAATAGGGATGATAATCAAAATGTCCACACATTCTAAAATCGATGTCGTATGGACATTTTATTATTATCAAGTGAATATTTGTATGACTGCGGAACTATGCGTTTCACCTTGGCTTGATGGTACACTAATTCGGATATTAAAGTATAAAAAGTACATGTAAATGAATTACATGCTCTGTAGTTATTCTCGAATTTAGGGATAAGATGGCGGAATCCTTTGGTTGAAATAATTACCATGAGGGAAACATAGAAGAAAATAAGATGTCAATACATTCATCTCCTCCTCCTATATTCAATGATCTAAACGTTGAAAATAGTAATACATCTGTTAACAGAGCGCACCATTTTTGTACAGTTCCCAGCATTACATATACATTTGTACATGCACAAATTAGAATTTCGTCCCAAATCAACCCAAAAATCGTACTGGATACATTTTGTGGGGGTTAGTTTTGTAAAAACCTTCTGACATATTCAAATCAGACTTTGTAATATAAATAATTTTACGACACGTAGTTAATTTGGAGTCACTAACTTTGACTAAGCTCTTATATAGTTGTATATTAAAATTTAAAATTTTAGATAATGTTTTGATAAGATTATAAATTAGTTAGTAAGATCAAGATAATAGATACAAAAACCAGTATAATACATTCGTATGAATGCCTGCATGCATTTTGTACTTTCCTTTACCACTTATAGTAAATTGAAGTGATACATACTTACGCGATCATATTTTATTTAATATTAATACTGTCGCCGGTGCATAGGCTTTACTGAAATGTCATTTTTTATGTTAGTGGAATATCGTTCAATTCTGGATGAGCGCTTAACGAAGATCGTTGACGTCAGCAGGTGAGTTGGGACGACGGCTCACTCGTCACTAGAATACCCCAAAAGTACTCGATTGCGTTAAGATCAGGACTTCTAGCGGGCTAGTCATTAATGAATGATTTTTTTGTTATAAGAAAGTTACAGTGTCTCTAGCTGTATGAAATGTAGCATAGAAACGCAGTGTAAAACTTAGGGGTGATTTATAGTTATATATTTGAATGTTATTCAATATTTGTTTATAAAACCATCGAATACTATCTTTAATCAATTAGTCCAGAGAATTTAATTGGATCTTGATCTTTAATTGTTGAGTTATTAAAAGTAATTTGACGGTACCCCTAAAATCGTAAATTCAAATCGATCTGGGAATGCAACGTTCAGTATAAGGTACGCCCTCCTCGCGCAACTGTCGCAAGTATTAATCTCATGTGCAACGAATTCATTAGGGCATTTGTCCATTTCATAGCGTTATATACTGTTCTACTCTTCTAACAAGGCAGTTCTTGGTCGAGCGTAGTGGGGATTTTCTGACGCCGCCTAACCGTTTATCCAGTTGGTCCCATAGATGCTCAATTGGAGACTAATCTGAAGTGTAGGGTGGTCAGTCAAGGGGTTGGATGTTATGGTTGACCAGAAACTGTTGACAAACTCCCGCTACATGGGGTCGGGCATTATCATGTTGAAAAACGAGGTCATATTGTTACACTAACTGCACAGCAACCAGACGGAGGATTTCATTCATATATCTATATATATATATTCCCACCAACTACAACCAACGGCGACTTAAACCCGTGAGATATCCCCCAGACCATACCCGAACCACCACAAAACCTATCCAGAAAAGCAGATGTTGCGTAACGTCCCTACGACGTCGGTATACATGACGTCAACCATCCGGACAGATAAGAGTAAACCGGGTTTCCTCTGTGAAAGAACATCCGTCTCCATTGCCTCCTCGGAAATCTTCTTGGGGCATGTGCCTCTACCATACATGTGCCATACGACGCGCGCGACGTAGGGACGTCTACTTCGACCCACCCCACACAATCGGTTTGAGGGTGAATGCGATGGTTGCCTATCGCATTGTTAACAGTTTCAGTTGTTGTAACTGGCAGTAAAGTACGGATTTCGCAGGTGGGCAACGTATGTCTCACACGACGGACAATACGCTCTTTGGTCCAAACATTCACGCCAAACTGTGCAGCAACCTGCTGTTACATTTGACCTTGTATTAGCAACGAAATGGTCTGACCTTTCTAAACTTCCGTCAGCCATACCATGATCGTAGGATATGCGACTATTTTTTTAACAGCGGAAAGCTATGTTTAAACCTTATAGTATTAAGTGATATGGCAAGATGTGTTGATAAACTTATCATAGTTATTCTGCACGGAATTTCTGTTTTCCACTTGCACGATATGACACAGTGATTACATACCTCGGTGATTTTTAGTTACCATGTTGTGTAAACAGTGACCCAGATGATCATCTGACCAATTTTTGACAATTTTAAACAAAACATTTACAACATTATTCCATATTATGCTACCCTGCCTTATTTTTCGTTTCAGTGTAAATATATATATGCACACGATACATTTATTGTATGCTAATGATTGGTTGGTTCCCTACATGTTAATATTAGTTATGGAGCCAATTGTGTTTTGGGATGCTGTGATAACAATTACGAATGTTTATTATGTTTTCAGTTAAAATTTTTGGGACAAATCAACGATCCAAGCACAACACTGACTCCTGTACCAGACAATGCCTTGCATACAAATATTCATAAAGAATGTGGAAAAGGAATGTCAAGATATTATATCATTCAGTGAGGCTCCATTTTATTCATGTATAACAAATAAAGGTAGAACATTGTTTTTTTTCAGTGTTGTGTATGATTTATTAAAGCATCACATGTGGCAATACCACATAACTGAACATTCTCGAACTAGCCCCGAAATTCTAATCTTACTGAAATATCTATTATAACAAACAAAACTTCCAATTCAGGACATTCAAAATTACACAGGCCGCGGCAGTGGTCCAGTAGTTAGTGTGCTGGACTTGTAACCCGGAGATACGGGTTCGAATCCAGGTCGCGGCAGGCCATTCACTTCTATGAACATTTGACAAAAATGTCGATTTTTCTCCATATGTGGAGCAGTTGCCGCTTCCTTGTGGAAGGGTAAGTTAGTACTGGTTAGTATACAGTCCAGGAAAACTGAACCGGTTGCCGTGTATAACTGAAGAATTGTTGAAAAACGGCGTTTAACCCCAGTGACAATAAGTCACATAAAACAAACAAAAAATCAAAATTATACAGCGCTCATTAATTCAATTGTAAGAATATTTAACACGAAACTTCTGTGTCGTAAAGCATAAATGTTAATAGTTAACCAAAACAATAGATCATTATACTGACGGACTTGATATACCATGTCGAAAGTGCTATTATACATGTATATCAATTAAAAAAAGTATTTGGATTGATGAATATTTTTACCTATTCCAATTAAACTGATCCATGTCAATACCACTTTTAAAATCGGATTGGTGCATTGTTTAAAAATTGAGCTTCTTATCGGTGCTGAAGGAAGTTTTTCTTGTTGTAAATGTATTTTCGAAGATTTTGCGAGTATTGATATTGCCATGGACCATTAAGGTAATCAGGTCAGTTTAATTAAATATTTGGTACTTCTGTATGAGGAAATTGTTTTGCATTCATGTAAATGAAATATTTGTGATGTGACTAAAATATACTCGGACATTGAAAATTAATTTTGTTGTTCGATAAACTTTTGTAATGTGGTCAATTAAGATATAATACTATTTATACATAATTCAGTTAAGGTACACAAAATTCTTATATTCATTTTTGAAATAAATCAAAGCACTGAGAAGACTAGTTGTTGATGACACCGAAGTAATCAAAAACCCCGAAAAGTCTGTTGTGGACAGATTTTGAATTGTTCACATTAACTCACTAGCCCGAAAACCGAGAGAAGTTATCAAAGTCTAGAAGCCATAAAATAATATTTACATTTACATTGTGGCATACAAATGTGTAAGCTAGTAAAATAATACACCAAAGGTAAAGATTCGTATCTCATGCATTTGAGCATTTTTTCCCTCGCGAATTAATGCCAAAAAGTATTACACTAACGCTTACAGCAGCTTAAAGCAAATTTATCAGAAAAATGGCTAATTTAAAATTAAACCACGGATCGACATTGACTGATTTTATTTTTGTTCTGAGTTTTATCAATATCAATAATCACGTCACGGTTTGATTAATTTTTTATTGATGCTAAATATAAACCAACTAAATCTTTCGAATTTTATATTGATAACAAATCATTGTCGCATCCAGACTGAGAAAAGTGTTCTTTGTCAAAACTCTACGCTAGAAATCAGAAATATGATATTAGCAACTTTTAGCTTTATCTGATCATCCAGACAATCTTAGTCGTTTATCTTAAAATAAATAATATCTTCTAATAAAGATAATTACTATGATATTTATTAATTTTATTACAGTCAGCACGCTAGTCCACATAAAGCTTCATCATATAACCCAAATCTTGAAAAGAATCGGCAACTGACGAGTTAGATAATTAGGATATTAGACCTTTAATCGTGTTGAATTTTGCACTCAAACACAGGACTAGTATTGAATCGATTTATGGCTGAGTATTTATGGTGCTTTACATTATCAAAACAACAAAGTCTTAGATCAGATTTTTGGAACCGGGATCAGTGAACATCAAAGATAATTCAACTGTTTTTGTATCAAAGGTAGCGCGTTGAATGATCTGAAACTACACGTAGCTACTGGGTACGAAACGTACGAATCCCGGAACCGCCATTTAGAGAATACACGGTATCTCTTATTAAAAATCAATATGTACACCCATTATGTTCTGCTGGTATTATAGGTACACGTGTTCATACGTGGTTATGGATTCTTAAAAGCTTACGGCATATTACATGCAGTATTTTCCAGCCTACTCAACAAGAAATCAGCATTTCTTTAATAATAATAATGTGTTTGTTGAAGACGCTTCCAGTATTATAACTAATATCTAATCGATCATCCACGATCATCCATTTTCTTTCATCAGTATTTTATGGTTATAAATATGAATTCGCACCAAAGACTTACATTGAGTTTCTTAACCTTGTGAATGCATTTGCTGGTAAACACTAGATCATCGATTTTCTCTGCTGTGTAAATCAATTCTTCAGGACACACAACACTCTGTTACTTAAAAATCGATGGCAGTGGAAGCTTTACCGATATTTCAACATTAGCTTTGTAGTGGAAGTTAAATATGCTTTTCTACAAGAGGTCAGTGGGACTTTGACTTGTGTCGTATGGATAAATGATATCGCATCAAATATGGAATTTTATGTACAATTATGAACACATAATTGGTAAGGATTTAATGCATACGAATATTATGTACCGGTATGTATGAAAGACAATTAAGGATGTTTAGCTGTAGTGGCTCTCCATTCCTTTACAAAATCTCGTTCCCTATTTTCTTTTTAATGACCTTCCGCAAATACTTCTTTAAACTTCATCTTTTCCACCCATCTTTCATTACCTTGTTTCTAAAGCACCTTTCGTATGAATATCCTTTTTAATTTTCTCTGCTTATTCCTTCCTCAACTTTACTTCATACCCTTCCTCTTTACCGCGGTCTCTTTTATGCCCCTTAGTCCCCCCTCTTTCTTTCCCCTCTCATCACTTCCTACTTAGCTCTTGTCTTTATCCTCTTCTTGAATACCAAAAAAAAAAAGAAACTAAAAAAATATCCATTCAACTTTATTGTGAAAAACAATAGGTATTTGTTCAAAAACAATACAACAGGGAGTTAGTCGTGGAAGGATGGATAAATGGATGGATGTGTGATGTGCAGGTTCTGATGGGTGGACGGACGAACTGTTAAAGCGGGGGTGAACATTAAAGTTACTTTAAATTTTCATGGGTTGGTTATTTTTTGCTTCAATAAATAAAAATTCAGTG
This sequence comes from Lutraria rhynchaena, assembly GCA_008271625.1. Classification (NCBI taxonomy): domain Eukaryota; kingdom Metazoa; phylum Mollusca; class Bivalvia; order Venerida; family Mactridae; genus Lutraria; species Lutraria rhynchaena. Next base: position 860,912 of record VIBL01000174.1, read on the forward strand.
AATCGAATCTTGCGTGCTTTGTGAATTTGCGTTCTTTTGTAAACTACACCTCACACGGTTATAAATCGCAAAATAATTCATCCGTGTCTTAGTATTATATTTACTTACCTCGTATTTAACGTGAACAACAGCATGGGTGCTATGAAGTTCATCAGTTTGCACTTCGCTGGTTTTACACACACACATAAACACACAGACACACGCACACACAGTGTATTTAGTAGAATTGTGTGATTGCTCAGTGAGAGAATATCGATGTATTGATAATAGTGATATCAGCAGATAATATGGACAGACATAAATGTATACACTATATGATGTGTATAGTACATAATTATGTGTATAATATATATGATATGAATAATATATATGATATGTATAATATATATGATGTTTATAATATATATGTTGGTATAGTATATATGTGTATAATATTTATGATATGTGTAATATATATATAATGTTTATAATATATATGATGTATATTATATATATATAATGCGTATAATATATATAATGAGCTGTATCAAGTGTATTTCTATGTCGTTGTATACGGAAGGAAATTGTTGAATAGAATTCAATGATGTACTTTTGAAAATATCATCTTACTGCACCTTACAATGTTTGCACCAAATGACACTAACCCGTATAATGTGTGTGTGGTATGTAAAATTTAGATCAATATGAGACATTCGTTAATAATTCAGAATAGAGCATCGATCCACAACTGTCTAATGTAACTCATTGGATAGTGGTTAGCGATGAAATATACACCGAGTTTTAATGTTGCGGTTATTCAATGATTGTGTATGTGGGATGAGGCTGTGTATATAAATACATCTAAAACATTTATTAGTTTTACTGTTCGTCGTGTTAACTTTACATCTGTTAGTTTCTGTGTATGGTGATATTACTTAATTTATTAGTTTTATTATTTTGTAAGGTATGTGCTTCTAATTATTTAAATTTTCAAACGTTTAACGCTCTACACTCATTTTCACATTTAATGGTTTATGTCCAGGAAATTGAAACTAAACGTATTCAAACTGCATTTTGTAATTCATTGTTAACTTAAATGCTTGACATAACTATTGTCGTGTATTGCAGTATAAAGCAATGTAGTGATAACTTAAAATTAAATCTTGTTGTTTCATCGCAAAATTTGTTTCTGGATAATTTGATAGAACCGAGTCATTTACTTGCAGCAAATCTCCAGTGAATTATGTCAGTGACTAAACCTTTAATGAATGGTGGACATTCTAGTATAAATGGTGGTCATACTAGTATAAATGGTGGTCATACTAGTATATATGATGGACATACTAGTATAAATGGTGGACGTACTAATATAAATGATAAACACAACAATATGAATGACGTTGGTGTTAATGATGGATTTTATCAGAGTGAAAATAAAAGGATTATAACACACAATCATACATCTTGTTGCAAATGCTCATTACTTAAGAAGATTAGTGACGGCATTGTAAGTGGTCTGGAGACAGCATTTTACAGGTAAAATTACAATCTCTTTGATTTGTGTAAGAAACATTTTTATGAACATCACAATTATATATCTCACTTTATCACGTCATGATAGTTAGTACGTTTAATTATATTTATACAATTAAGAATATTACAATGTTATATTTTATGGACCCATTCAAAATTCACCTAATTCATTAATTTGACTGCAAGCATACTAATGAACAAACCACGGTACTAAAAAGATTTTATGCACTTTATTTATATGATGGATTCATCTACAATGGTCATTATTACAAATAGGTAGAGAAACACTTCACCATAACAAAGATCCCATCAATGTTCACATGGTGAAGTTTCGCCGAGCTATAGAACCTTAATTCTATCAGTGTGTACTCGTTGACCCCTATGTACGTCGCGTTATATCGTGGGCTGAGTCATATATTTAGGATCCTGTAGTGTGAGACAAATTATTAAAAGGTTTAATTTTTGTGAGTGAATGAGGTAAACTATAGTTATTACAGAAATTGTAATACACAGTTGTTTAACACAACTGATTTCCAAATTAAATATTTAAGTTCAATGCATTCTGTAATTACGTCTAGCAGTTAACAAACTTATTCTTGCTTGACTGTAATCATAAATTCACCCTTATTGTTGAGTTTCTATTTATCATTTCAAAATGATGGCGTAGTATGTGGGCTATTTATTATTTTGATGAGATTTTACGCTGTTATTCAAATAATTGTAAAGTGACAAATCAATACATTCAACTCGTTCGTAAAATCTGATTTTTTTAAATTTTGAAAAGTTTCAGTTAGATGAATTCCTTTTCATAGATGAAATAAATAACAAAAGTGTTGCATATAACGGAAGATGACAGTTTTGTATTCCAAACGAGTGCAAAAAATATTTAATGTATTTGGAACATGAAGTGTTTTGACAACAAAATGCTTTCCATAAAAACTATCAGAACAATATAATAAAGGAAATACATGTTCATCATTCAATGTTCAGCGTCTATGTTTACTGTTTTCAATGTAACAAGTGTGACGAACTATTATTCATAAATATTTTTATGCATTTTTGTGCAAAGATAACAATTCATGCATATAAATATTACAGCTACACCGAAAACTGTATTCAAAACTATGCTAAAATATACGGTAAAAATTATCACCTAAGTAAGATAAATAACGAAGCATCAATAACGGATGAATAATGAATAAAAGTAACATAAAATACAAACACAATGGCATCGATAAAAGCAACAATAACAATAATATAAATAACAATGGTATTAATAACAACAGATTCAACGACAATATTTCCATGAGATGCCTTATTTTTTTATTTTATTTTGCTTAAAGCTACCATCAGTGATCATGAATTTAGTGACTCACCTGTGAGTTATTTTTTATTATTTTATAACTTTAAGAACGTATATACAAATTTAAGTTTTATTTTTTTTTCAAGTTTCTTTTATAAGGATAACTAATGTAATTTGTTAATGAAAATATTTGTTACAAATAAGAGCACCAAGAATAAATCTATCTATCTATAGTATCATTAACAATAAAATCAATAAAAAAACACCAATATCAATTAAATCAATTATAATAACACCAATTAATAACAACTACATCAATAACAATAGTGTCAATAAAAATTACAGTATAAACGCTGTCAACAAAAATGAAGTAAGCATCACTACTAGAACAAAATAGGACAAAATGTTCTATAAAAGAATTGATAAAAACATAAATCAAAAACAAAAATATAAGACGACAATAATTGTCTTGAAGATAAAAAAGATCAAACAATAAGAAATGTCTTGAGTTTCCCTGTATACGCTTAAAAAGGCAATAAACTACAATTATGTATTTCATGGAAGTGTTAACAGTCATATTATTGTTGTATTGTTCATTTAAATAAGAGGTTATCAAGTACGTTTTCTTTGTATGAATCTGATGAATGCTTTGAGCTGCAATTGTATGAAACTTATATTATAATTAAATAAAAATGGTATGATCAAGAATGTATCGTTGTAGAGTACAATTTTTCACAATTTTTTGATGGGTTCATTTATTTGCCATCTTTTATTACGAACGCCTTCATTTAAACTTATGTTAATCTTCAACACAGAATCGATGAATCAAAATTTTATTTTCTCCATTTCGTAATGCTTACATTTGTTTTGTATTGTTTAATACGACATTGTTTATATCATTTATTGTGATAATTAACTGTTAACATTGATGAAATTACATAACGGCAATGCGGATAAATCTTTTCATGAAATGGTACAATTTAAGCGACAATGACGTCTCTTTGGATTATTTAATTATTTTCTTACCACGCTGTTCCGGTCATAATACGCATACATCCTTATTTAATATTTCTACCTGAGTTTTGAGTTCGTTATTTTTAATGCAAAGATTGTAATTACCTATCATTATCTGATGTGCATTCAACCGTTTTAATTTATTTTGAGTGGTATAAAAACCTGTGTACAGCAACAAATAGTGTACTACATGCACTCGACGGGTTTTCTCTCATAAGCAGATTTTAGTGTTTTCAACCATCCTTACTCATTACAGATGTATGATAAATTCGATTGCTTTGTGGTAAATCGCGAATAAAGGTTATTTCTATTTAGCATACTGTTGTACCTAACAGCTTTAGTATTAGAGTACGTTTTCATGAAGATTTCTTTGTTCACGAAATCGCGTCTTAAGCTATAATTTCCCTCCTCTCGAGTTTATAAACTTTTACGTGAAGATAAATGGCAAAAAATGACAACATATACTTTTAAGCCAATCGCTAACATTGTCATAGGTGCATGAAGAATTACAACTGTTGGTTTATAGAGAATCGAAATTGTGTTAAGATATAATCAGACATAATACGATGTAATTATATAAGCGAACAGTAATGACACAGTAAATTTATCATTCTATATCATAAAGTATGCATTCGTTACCCAGAATAAATTAACTATACAAATCAACAATGTCTGAAAATCTACTCGTTAGCCTTTTGTCTCAGATGAAACATAATATAAGTGCTATTTTTATATTCATATGTTTTACAATGTTTTGAAACTTAATACTGTAAGTGGGGAGCGCGACTTCATCCATGAAACTCCCAGCGAAGTTTACCGAGTTCACTCAGACATTGGACTGGTTTATAGTATAATTAACACGGAAATTTATCAACGTGGTGAATCATTAGTACTCTGGTGTGTTAACAGTTACTTATGTTTGCAACTATCATTACTGACTACAATAGCGGTTTTACCGTGACTGCGGCAGATTCATGAGTTAAAATTTATTTCTTTTTAATCAACTTTCCCGGCATAGAACTGAAATATTCTCCATATCAGAGCATACCCTGTCTCATGAGCCTACGAAGTTGTAACTAAGAGTCGCTCTAACAACATACAGCCTGCGACATTAAATGCGGACGATGTACTGTCAGACAAAAATATAGTAACGTTACTCGTATAATTATAAAAAACACGTATCTCGCTTACTGTTACAGACTTGGTAAATTTGTAGCACGGCATCCATGGAAGACAATCATGATTAGCGTGTTAGTATGCATCGCTGCCGGGGTCGGTCTTATGAAATGGCATGAAGAAAATGAATACGTCAAGGTTTGTTTTTTAAATGAACAATTTTGTCAAGGTTTGTTTTTTTAAATGAATAATTTTGTCAAGGTTTGTTATTCAAATGGGTAGGTCAACGTTTGTTTTTTTAAATGAATAATTTTGTCAAGTTTTGTTTTTCAAACGAATAATTATGCCTAGGTTTGTTTTTTGTCAAGGTTTGTTTCTTTTTGTATTCTGATCGTACGTAACAAATTAGTCAGTTCAATCAGCAGAATCGACTATGTCAGTGATTTATCAGTAAAACAGTCTTCAGCTATAATTGCAAAATACTAAAATCAAATTAAAAAAAACAGATGTATTCGTTATGTTAAAAATATATAATTGCATTATGTCTGTGATAGCGATGTGTTTGATTTATAAACGTTAACAGACGTGTGGGCTCGTCTGGATGCCAAGTGTAGGCACGGATGTTTACATCGTTTGTTACATATATTGTCACAACTTGTGCAGTGTCTATTTTTGTCATTATAATCACGTGTGTTTGCATATTGTAAGTAAGCTCATAGATGTATTATATTTTGCGGATAGGTCCGTCAATTGTATATTTTATATGTCTGCTTCATGTATGCATTGTACTGCTCATATCAGGTGTGGTTACCACGTGGTTCTAGAATGTATGAAGAGTATATATGGGTACAGAAACATTTTCCTGAAAGTGTCCGATATGAGAAGGTTATTATAGAAGATGAGAATATTCTTAGTGTGGAATCTATCAATGCAGTAAGTTGAATTATGTTCATGTACTGAAGAATCTATCAATGCAGTAAGTTGAATTATGTTCATGTACTGAAGAATCTATCAATGCAGTAAGTTGAATTATGTTCATATAGTGAAGAATCTATCAATACAGTAAGTTAAATTATGTTCATGTACTGAAGAATCTATCAATACAGTAAGTTGAATTATGTTCAATTTTGTTTTCACCGTATGAACAAGTAAAGTTAGACCGTATGATTATATTACTTATGCGATACAATAATATCATTGTAGATGTTCGATATTTATAAAGAGACCACGAAGTTTGTTGTAGATGATGGATTGACAATAGATGAACTATGCATAAAGTAAGATGTTACTTCATTCGTCATATAATATAATAGCAGTAATTTGCAAAAACTATACATGCAAATATCAAATAGTTTATGATACAGCTGGAGTCTTACTGTCTCATTATTTTGATGTAGACGAAACATCAATCATTGCTGTAAGATTACATAAAACACAAACAGAAGTTTATAAAAAGTAAATAAGAGTGATTAAAGTGTGATTTATTGTGTGGACGTGTGCAAAAAAACTGATTGTAATGCATTTAGCATTCATTTTGTTTTTGAATTGACATACTTATCAGATCATCTAAATCTGAATTTTGTTTATTCCGAATAAAAATACAAAGCTTCTTTCACCGAACTATACCTTATTAATATGTAATGCCATTCGATTTTAACCTACACGTATTTCCACTTAGTTGATTCTATTATAAGCTTACTGTATATTAGTACGATGTATGTTGGTGTTATATTCAATGATTTTATCTTTTTATCACAAGCGAATGTTTGTATTATTACTTTCAATAGCGGTACTTACTAATTCATAATTAACCTACTGTGTACCTGGGAACACACCGTTAGCTTTTCATACTATCCCATACTTATGTACAAAACGTTACATAGTGTTACTTCAAAGTATAACAAAAAGCTTACATGCAGTGTCTGATTATTTAAGAGCCGGTCCCACCTGTAGAGTGAACAGTATACTAGAATTATGGAGTTATAATGAAACTATCATCAGATCTCTTACGACTGAAGCAATATATAACACTATCAATGAAGACACTATATACAGGTTAGTGTATGTTTCTACCTCACTGACTTTTTATTGTATAATGACATTTTTGCTCATTTACCAGTATACTTAGTTTATAGATATGTACGAATTGTTAAATGAACATCATCTGACACAAAAGAATGAAAAGTTATTTATGTAGCTACTCATACGAAGTGATTTGTTTATTGAAATCATGTTCAAACTTAACCAAGTAACTGTATCTTTATAGCATACAATTTAGATTATCTATGCATGATGTTACGCATACAAATTATCAATAAGTTTGTTCAACAATTTCCAATACTTTAATCATATTTGAAAACTTCATTAAAACCAGCTATAGTCAGAAAGTGATTGTTGGGAGTAACCGTGTAGATGTAAATTTGGAATATAAATGTAGATATGAATAGGACTAGGCTAGAATAGTTATACATACATACATGACGTAATGAAACATCTATGTTATTTCAGTCCTATTTATCACAATCAATTAGATCTAGACAAACTCCTGGGTAACATACAGAGAAACAACAACAGTAAAATTGTTGGAGCCCGTGCAACATCATTCTTTTGGTTCCTGAAAAGAAACGAGTCTGTAAGTAATCAAATTTTTATTGAATAAAAAGTATTCGTGCAGAGAAAGTCTGAGTGATATAAACATATGTTCAGTAATGCAACGATGTATTATAATTCTGATCAATGAATACTATTATTATATACTACGATATGGTAGTGTTTTGATAATAATTCGTCATTATAACTCTTACTAGACTTCAAAAATGGGAGTTTCAATGATTGAACCGTAAATGATCAATGATTTTGATTGGCTATCAAAATTGAACCAGTTGCATTACGTAATTAATCGAATAATCGTTGATTGCTTGTGGAGGTAATGATCTGACAGTTTTATTGTTAATTGCTCGCTTAGAAAAAACGCAGTTTTTTAATAAAGATTGCTGCCTTATTTGAGGTTGGTTTTCAAAGCGACGTTCGGTTATTTGTAATTAAATGCTTATCCACTCTGGTTAGGCAAAACGAAATTACGCATTACAAAATTGCGTATATCTCAACACATTTATGGCAAATGGTATATTAAATACATTATGATAATAGATGTATTTATTTAGCATATGGCCATCAGAGAGGCTTAGATTACGAATGTTTTGTTCAAAATGTTGAATTCAAACGATTTTACGCGCAAATGTTTGGTTCAATTGTCGACTTTACTTCTAATGAACTTCTACAACAACAATTTAATGTGACATTCATATCCACGGAATTTAGAAATACTATAAACATTCCGCAAAACCATTGATTGTTTTAAAATTATCGGTTAATGTGGTAAAAATGGTAAAATTTTATATTCACGTGTGTATTTTTGTTTATGTCAGTCATGTTTTTGCAGGAGTATGCGCGTTTCGATAACTGATGCTACTGCGTAAATGCGGAGTCATTTCGTTTTGCCTAACCAGTGTGTATCTAGTGAACCTTGACTCAGAATGTGATGTTTTATTCCGTTTATAATTTATGGCGTATTTTAAGTCAAATATCTAAAGAACGGAAGACGTTATCAAAATCGGAAACACGGTTCTCCGCATGATACAGTGATTGTTATTTTAGGGGTGTAATTGTTGTAACGTATCCTTATATAAAGAGTAGTGATCGTTATTCATAAATATGTATATTACGAGCTATATATTGGTTTAAAGAAGACCGACCAAATATAATTTGTGTTTTAAATCATTTGCAATATACCCTTTATAGTGGGTTTATTTATGTATACAATTATGGTTTAATTTTTAAAACTATATATTAGTGAATCTTGATATCACCAATTAGCCAATTACGCTACATTATGCACAATAAAAATGGCTATATGTTCAATAAGGTATTGAGATATATGCATTCGGACGATACATATGATATGAAGTATGCATGCGTACACATTTTTTATAAACTTAAATACATGCATATTATACATGAAGATTGACAAAGAATGATGTTTAGGTTATACTTTACGTTTGGCTTTGGTGGCACAGATTTCGACCAGCAAAACGACATTGTAGAGTAGCGTATTAAAATCTTGGTTTGTCATGTGTTTCAGACACTGATTTCTGCTGAAGCATGGGAGCAAAAGTTGATAGCTTTGATTAATGACGTGGGACATCCTAATTTAGATAGAATGTTCATATATACCGCAAGGACGTAAGTATCTAGTAATATGAAATCAAAACATTGTCCGCGAGGACGTGTTATGTTATAGAGATATTTACCTATTTCAATTCTTATAATATGCTGATATACAAAATAATGTCATATATTGTTAAAACATTGCTAGTAGAAAATGTCACGAGAAATTATGCTATTATGTCTTTCATCTACCAACATGTTCGTCAATCGGCATATTTTTGTAAAAGAGATTCGTTAAGTAAATTGTTTATGGTATGTTATGAATTATGAACCGCAGAGTATTTATATCAGATAACCAATGTAATAAAACTTGAAGTGACGATATCATTAGATATAAGTCGGAGTCTAGACACAGAAATCATATTTTACCATTTTGGTGATGATCTTTCTTTATAAATGTATCCTTGTCGTGGTTGTGAAGATAATGTAATATTATCATGTAATTAATACGCGTTATATTGTCTAGTATCTAGGCAGTGGGCTATTCAGCTGTTATGAACACCATGTACATGTATGTCTGATGTTGATGTTGGTATAACTATGTATGTGTTACTTGTTTATTGCGTTCTATTGATATGTAAATATACCATTAGCATTAGACTTCATCACGCTTTTTTATCCTTGACACTATTAAATCATGTATCATATTTCAGTTTTGATGACGTCATTACATCTGCTGCTTCACATGACGTGGGTCTCTTAACAATAGGTTTTGCCTTTGTGTATTTGTTCTTGACATTTAACATCGGTAAATTTAGCCATATTGAACAAAAGGTATCAATATGTATACAGTTATATTAAAGCATTTAGTGACAGTCTGAACACAGACTTGATAAATATGTTTCTTATTTTCCTATACAATAAATCCTTTCACTGATTTTGTTTATTTCATGCCATCAAAAATTGTCTATTGCAACCGAACAATTATAATTGAGATATATCTTTTTTCATTTCATTTATCGTACGGAATTCTGTGTTCAGACTGCGTGCATAGAAGCTAATGACAAAACAAATCGCATGTAGAACATGAACACATTAACATTCTCGCTATGTACTATCTTGATTCGATACTGCTTATGTATATCTATTAACACCAACTAACATACAATAATTATAAACAGATTGGTATACGTCAATATAAATAGGTATATAAATTCAGAAAAGTAGGCTTTTAGCTCATGATTAAAGTAAAACAGTTTTACCTACATACATGTTTATAGTTGTCAAACGTGTTTGATTGTGTAAACAACGTGTTGAATAAGTACTTATCTTCGATCCAGTCAAGCTTTGTAATTACTTGTACATTTTAAGTAGAACAATCAGGAACAGTATGCAAAAATAATCATCATCTTATCATAAAACCTCTATGCACATAAGATGTTAGTTTATAATAGCGTTCCTGATGTGTCTGGTGACATAAGTTCTGTGTATTTTGATATATTACGTCTCTGTGAGAAAAAACTTATTTGTGTTGTTTACGTAAATCAAAGTAAAAAATGACATTCTAATATAAAATGATATTCATCTTCTAAAGAGTTACTTTTACATAGATGACATTTTTTATATAGGAATTTTACATACGTACCTGTACGTTTAACTTTCATTCAATTTGACATTATGTCACTGTGTGTTTACCATTCATTAAAATGGTATATATCACGGTGTGTTTACCTTTCATGTAAACTGGTTTATTTTAGTAATTGTTCCTATGACAGCTATAGATTTACTTAGATTTATATTAAAAACACACTACATTATCTAGCATTTTGCTCAACTGAATATTATGCACACAAGTACAAATCTTTATGTAAGTCATGTATAGTTACAGAATTGATATAAGTACACTGTATAAATACAGACATGCTAGCTAAACCAACCCTGCTTACGTATACACTAGTAGACACCGGTCGTCTGCTATCATGAACACAGTTCGTTGAAACTGTGTATGATGCTTACTTGTACACTACATCCACTAATTGTTATAAATTACATCATTGGTTAGATGCTTATACTACGTCAATATGCAACGTGTTCGTCATGTCAGACCTTTTGAGAAAGAAGTCTTTGGATAGTATTTCAATGCGTTATTTGTACCAAACAGCTGGTTTATTAAACTTTTTGATTGGTGTTGTCCATATCACACTTACACGTGGTAAGCTTCCATTTATTAGATTTGTTATTGAAAATGAATTTCCAAAAGGCAATGATCAATAACGAACATTTACAAACTGTTTATTTTCAGTTTTGACGATGAAGCTATGGGTGCATTATCCAGTGATGTTAATCTTTTAACTATAGGCTTCAGTCTTGTATTCATTTATCTATCATTCTCAATCGGCAAATATAGCTGTATTGAACAAAAGGTACTGCTTTCTGTGAATTGCTTGCATGTCTTAGTCCCGACTTTCATACTTTAATATTTGTGGTATATTTACTTTTCTTCATGTACCCCAGTGTTGATATTTGCTAGTATTCTGCAATGTTTGCAGAATCATGTTATAGAGCTATTTGAGCAAAAAATATAATAAAATAACGCTGAAAGAAAAAACTACTTGATATTAGTTTTATATAATTTTCTCTAGACTTCTCATCTGCATGTGTTCAATAAGGTTTTTACATGTTTGATCGTCTTTACTTGACACATCAGTACCGTTAAGGGACAACTAACGATAATACAGTATTGTAATGTAGAACTTATATTAACTAAATGACTTTCCAATTACATTGTTTGTTGTGATGAATTTTAATCACACCATCAAACTTTTACTCTGATGCACATGAAATCATTTTTGTTTTAATAAATTTATACAGGGTGAGTCATAATGCCCGTCTTAGTAACATAATTATGTATTAGTTTTAATGTCTTATAGTGTATACAGAATGTGCCTACATACTTATTAAAACAACGATATTATATTGTATTACATGCGTCATATTACGTCTGTTGTATTGAACAATGACGTAAATCTCGTTTCGAAATTGTCAGTGATGTAGGGGCACGTCTGTGGCGTTATTTTTGAACGTCTCGTCGATAGATGTTTTAATTTCTTTATCAAAATAAAACCACAAAACAACAAACATTATATTGCGCTTGTAGTTCACATTTTTGGCCTTAGCCTCCGCTTCATTTGGTCATATTTGATAAAAAATAAAGAACTTACGTGATATTGAAGATTTCTAATCGAGCGGATTGTTGACAAATTTTGCTTACTGTATTACCAAAAAATGACGTCAAAGCCACGTGGTTACATGGGATAGCATGCTTCACCTAATCCACATTCTTTAAATGCCTGCTTGCATTCGGCAGTCCCACATTTGCATGAAGCCCATCTTTTATAGACCCGGTCTGCTGGAACGGATTGACAACCCGTATGTGTACGCCGCCAAGATACTTTATCATTAACAAGATAGAATTTCTCTGTTATTCTAATAGGTGTAGTAGGCGCGCGACTTTCAAAATACATGTAGTGCTAAACAACTTCATCAGCCTTTCTCTTAGAGAGCGCCACCTAGGAAAATTATCTTCTGCTCACGACGTCATTATTGACGTCATAACTTGTTGACCTAAAACATTTTTGAAGTTGTTTATCAAATTTGAATTGTATTAGTTTTATTGTTCCCGCACCATCGAAAAACTAATAACCATGGTGAGCATCCGTTTTGTATAGTTTTTTTGTGTAGGTTTTGGCAGTAAAAGAATATGAGGCAGCGTCCGTTCCGCGTTAATGTGTCGTAAATACTCGAAAAATGGCTGAACGCTTAAAGTGCAAAGATGTTAAAGTATCTTAAGCGAGTTACGTAAAATATTACGTCATTACTGGATAAAATAATTGCCAATTTACATACAAGAAGTACCATTGTAAGAGAAACTTTGAAGATTACATTTGTAATTATCTACTGGCGTCATTGTTCAAGCGAGAAAACAGTGATGCTAATAAAATTTTGTATTACTTTATGAGTACATCGATTGCATAAAATTGTTTTAAAAGATTTATTGCTATTGACAATAATTGCATTGATATTACATTTGTAAAAAAAGATTTCTTCTCATTGTCCATATACATGTTGACCTATACATAATGACATATACATGTAGACCTATACATGATGACATATGCATGTAGACCTATACATGAAGTCATATACATGTTGACCTATACATGAAGACATATATATGTAGACCTATACATGAAGACATATACATGTTGACCTATACATGAAGACATATACATGTAGACCTATACATGAAGACATATACATGTAGACCTATACATGAAGACATATACATGTTGACCTATACATGAAGACATATACATGAAGACATATATAAGAAGACATATACATGTTTATATACACGTGAGGACATATACATGAGGCTATATACCTGTGGACATATACATGTGGATATATACATAAGGACATGTGCATGTGGACATATGCCTGTAGACATATACATGCGGCATATACATGAAGACATATACATGTAGACATATACATGTTTAAGTACAATAGGACATATACATGAGGACATCTACGCGAAGACATATATATGTGGACATATCACAAGTGGACATATACATGAAGACATATACATGATTACATATACTTGTGAACGTATACATGTGGACATATACATGTAGACATACACATGAAGACATACACATGAGGACATATACATGAGGACATATACACGTGGACATATACGTGTAGACATACACATGAAGACATATGGATGTGGACATGTACATGAAGACAGGAAGAAATATTCGAAGACGTGATATGAACACTTATATAATTGTATCGCGTTTTGGGTGTTGATGAAATGTTTACAAAGTGAATAATCTTATGTAAAATTATTGCTTATTCATTACGGCAAAACAAGGAATGTTTTTTTATTTAAGAAGCTTTCTATCAAGATTATATTAAAATATATATATATTTTGAATAAACAGTAATACTATGTAAAGAATATTTTCGAATCAATTGTATGAATACTTCTGGTATCTGTCTCTTGTAATATATAAACCTTGCTTACAACTGTTATAACAGATATTTCTCGCTATGGCTGGACTGTTGAGTATTGGTATGGCTATCATATTCACATATGGTGTTGGACTAGGTACAGGAATCATGTTCGGACCAATTCATCAAATTACACCATTTATGTTGTTAGGTAAGTTTCGCATTTTCCATACATAGAAGTAATGGTTATCATGTAAATTTGTTAATGTGTTATTGATCATTGAGTAATAATGGTTACCGAAAGTGAAGAGTCTGTTTAAAAAAGCCAAATTGTTAATTATTGTTATCTCTTGCGCAGGTTGTTTTCATGCCATTTTCATTATCATTGTCTTATACAATGAAAACATATTTATGTCTCCAAAGGTATAGGTGTGGATGATATGTTTGTTATCATGGAGTCTTTGCGACAGTTATCTCCGAAAGAAAGACAATTCAGTGTCGAGGAAAGAATTGGGTTGACGATGAAACACGCCGGGGTATCAATTACTGTAACTTCTGTTACAGATATTGTAGCATTTGCTATCGGCGCTTCGACAGTAAGTTTGGATTTACTTGGAGATTTGCATAGTTAACACGTATTAATTAGAATATTGTAGTTAATACATATTTATAAAATTATTGTAGTTAATACATATTAATGAGAATATTGTAGTTATTACATATTAATGAGAGTATTGTAGTTAATACATATTAATGAAATTATTGTATTTAATACATGTACATATTAATTAAACTATTGTAGTTAATACATATTAATGAAAGATGTCCACAGGACGGTCACATCTTAAGATGTCTGTTGTTTTGAGTTCGGTTCGAAGTTTTGTGAACGTGTGTTAAGTGTTCCATAATTTATTAATAATTGTCTTTAGTGCCTGTCCATGGTCGATATAAATTTTCTACTGTGTGAGAATTACAATACATGATTTCAATTCATAACTGCTTCGTTGCATGCATATAGTAGCTGTTGTATATAAAAAAACAATGATTTCCTATATCATATCGACAAACATAATTATATAGCAATGTGGTTTAGTTCAGTTGGTTCTAAAACATTCAAATTCAATGAAATTACCGAAATTATTACAGAACCAACTTTTCTAAATTTGCACACTGTCTGATAAGGTCTTCTTGCTCTGTCAGCATTACTGGAGTTACAATCCCAAAATGCCTCCTGAACTTTCTTTTTACACTTTATTCCACGTTTCAGTCCTTTTGATTTTCTTTATTTCAGGTGATACCATCTCTTAGTACCTTCTGTATATACGCGTCTATCGGCGTTCTAGCATTGTACTTGTTGCAGGCTACATATTTTGTGGCATGTGTTACTATAGACGAATCCAGAATTGAATCCAGAAGAAACGCTTGCATCATATGCTATAAACACGACGACTCGTACAAACCCGGGAAGTATTATAACTACAGTATACAACAAGTGTTCATGTCCAAAATATGGGGACCTTTGCTTACCAAGACACCCGTTAAGGTATGCATACATATTGTTGTTCGCTAAAACAAACTGCTGGAATGTTGCCTAATCTACATATTCAATATTAAAGATGTATTTGAAGTGCGATATCCAATCGTTCCATATTTATCTTTAGCCGATGAATTTCTCACTACGAAGTGTTTTTCATGATAGTGAAATATTTTATTGTAACAAAGGTGCAGCTGAAAATCTAGGAATCTGACCTTGAAGGAACGATATTAGTACGTATTAAGTGTATGCAAAATAAATACACTAAAATAAAGAGGTTCATTTGTAATTTTAACAGGTTATTGTTATTATGATTGCCATGGTATTGTCGGGTGTGAATATTTGGAGTTTCCTTCACATAAAACACGACTTTGATCCTAGTATGTATCTTCCGAAGAATTCCTACTCACAGAGATATGTCACAGCAGACAGAAAATATTTTCCAGACGATGGTGCCTTTGTACAACTATATTGTGGTAAGCTACTACGAATTAACGAAGTATGTTTCTTATATGTACCTAAATAGCGTCATGTAAACATATCAACTGTATGACACACATCCTACATAGTTATGTGTTATAATATAGAGAACACCTATATCACACACATCATATCTTGTAATGTGTTATAATATAGAGAACACATACATCACATACATCAAACTAGTCATGTGTTATAATATAGAGAACACATACATCACATAATAAACTAGTCATGTGTTATAATATAGAGACCAGTTATGTCACACACATCCTATCTTGTTATGTGTTATAATATAGAGAACACATATATCACATACATCAAACTAGTTATGTGTTATAATATAGAGACCAGTTATGTCACACACATCCTATCTTGTTATGTGTTATAATATAGAGAACACATATATCACATACACCAAACTAGTTATGTGTTATAATATAGAGACCAGTTATGTCACACACATCCTATCTTGTTATGTGTTATAATATAGAGAACACCTATATCACACACATCATATCTAGTTATGTGTTATAATATAGAGAACACATACATCACATACATCAAACTTGTTATGTGTTATAATATAGAGACCAGCTATATCACACACATCATATCTAGTTATGTGTTATAATATAGAGAACACCTATATCACACACATCATATCTTGTTATGTGTTATAATATAGAGAACACCTATATCACACACATCCTATCTTGTTATGTGTTATAATATAGAGACCAGCTATATCACACACATCATATCTAGTTATGTGTTATAATATAGAGACCAGCTATATCACACACATCATATCTAGTTATGTGTTATAATATAGAGAACACCTATATCACACACATCCTATCTTGTTATGTGTTATAATATAGAGACCAGCTATATCACACACATCATATCTAGTTATGTGTTATAATATAGAGACCAGCTATATCACACACATCATATCTAGTTATGTGTTATAATATAGAGAACACATACATCACATACATCAAACTAGTTATGTGTTATAATATAGAGAACACCTATATCACACACATCATATCTAGTTATGTGTTATAATATAGAGAACACCTATATCACACACATCATATCTTGTTATTTGTTATAATATAGAGAACACCTATATCACACACATCATATCTAGTTATGTGTTATAATATAGAGAACACATACATCACATACATCAAACTAGTTATGTGTTATGATATAGAGACCAGCTATATCACATACATCCTATCTAATTATCATATAAAGAACAATTATATCACAAAGTAACGCTGACTATCACTATATTATAGCATAGTACAGGCTACTACAATGGTATAATTACCGTATTCTATAATGTGTCTTAAATTTGAATATCAGTGTGTTTATTCTTGCGAAATAATCTCCTTGCATTTTTCTCTGGCATTTTCTTTATAAATATATATATATACATATTGTTAAAGCTGGACAAGTCGTCATATGATCCTAGTTGTTGATACGACGTTAAACTCCAGTGAAAAAAATGCAACAAAACTACAACTAAACTTTAATTGCCAATTTTCATTTTTATATTCATCAAATAGAATATTGCGAATTCATGAATTGTTGTATATATTGCCACAGGTTCTATTATTACGCGAAGTGGCTATTATTCATTTCTGGGCAAAATTTTATTCATATTTTACCATTAGTAAATTAATACTAAATATCGCCAGTAGAACTCACTTCACGACCGAAAACATAAAATCGACCTAAATAGACTTCTCCAATTTGTAGATTACTTGATAATTTTCAGGAAATATGGACTACACGAGAAACTTGGAATCCTTGATGGATTTATACAGAAAATTGAAAGATGAACCGTCCATTCAATCAAATACCGTTGACTTTTGGTTGGCTAGTTTTATAAGATGGCGGAATACTACATATCATGCTGGTTCTCTGAAAACCGACAGCAAATCGACAACAGACTACGTATCGCCACCACATTTGTCATTCAATAAAAACAATTCAAATATTGTTCTTGAACCTTCTAATATTTCAAACATATTTCCACACTCGGAGATAGATCCAGGTTTGTATTCTGAAGAGAATCACTGTAGAAATTAATTTTCTCAAGCATATATATTCATATAATTATATATATAACGTATATGATAAAGTTTCATATTGTTATATAATATTACGTAATTATTTATTCTACACTCGAGATATTGTGTTTTGTACTAAATGGTGTTTATTAAATCATTACGGCAGGTGTTTTATTATATCCTTAGTTTCAATTCTAAAAGTTTGTGCTCCTTAGCATTTAGGTTTATGCGTTTTTTCTCACAATAACATTTCAGTGTCAGAAAGTAGTACCACATTCCACCAGTTAATGCAGTTTATGATGTCTGATGAAGGGAAAAAATACTGGAGATATCTAGAATTCGATGACGATAAAACACCGACAAAGATAATAGTAAGTCTATTTGGTTATATATGATCTGTTATGAATGTGGTATGCTACGAATGTGGTCCGCTATGAATATGATTTGTTATTAATGTGGTGTGTTTCAAATATGGTCTGTTACAAGCAGTGTTCCCACTCATTTCTGGAATTGGGGGTAAGCTTACACCTTAGGTATGAAATCTGCGGGTAAGAGAACCTAGGGTGTGAACAATTCTTTAAGAACAGACATACACTCATACCAATTAAACGTAAGCTGCGCCATTGTACAGACGATGCATTTAGATTTCTGTGTTTTTATACGATCGTTCCGTACAAACACGACAGGTTATCGTGGTTTCCCTCTAGAAATCCCTGAACATATCTGGGTATAGTTTTTACTACGAATGGGTCATTTACAAAAACCTTCAAAATTCTAGGCGATCAAGCTATGAAAGCAGTGTACAAAGTGAAATGTTACTTGTCAAAATTTACTGAACTTTCTGTTAGTCATAAACTGGAGCTATTTGACAAATTAGTGTATCCAATTCTAAATTACGGTGCATAAATTTGGGGGGGGGTTAGACGCCAAATTAATCGAAAAAAATTCATCTTAAATTCTGTAAACAACTCTTAGGACGTAGAACGCAAACACAAAACAATTTCATATATGATATTTGACAAGATATGAGTACATTATGTATGGATTAGAATATTTGATAAGATATGAGTACATTATGTATGGATTAGAATATTTGATAAGATATGAGTACATTATGTATGTATTAGAAAATTTGATAAGATATGAGTACATTATGTATGTATTAGAAAATTTGATAAGATATGAGTACATTATGTATGGACTAGAATATTTGATAAGATATGAGTACATTATGTATGTATTAGAATATTTGATAAGATATGAGTACATTATGTATGGATTAGAATATTTGATAAGATATGAGTACATTATGTATGGATTAGAATATTTGATAAGATATGAGTACATTATGTATGGATTAGAATAAAACCGTTGTTTTTCTTACAGGGCTCACTTTTGACATTCCGACACGTGAAGTGCCTGTCATCTACTTGTAATATCGCCTCAATGGATACTTTGAGAGATCTTGTGGACCAGTTTACTTTTATTGGTGGGGGTACTTGTTTCGTCTACAGCAGTCCTCAGTACATGTTCAATGAAACAAACAAGGTAATGCTGCCATAACCTGTTACAGCACTGATATAATTCACGTAAAACAAAACCTAACATTTCTTAGATATATATCTGTCGATGAAGAATCCTTACTGACAGCATTTAATGGTTTGCCGTTTTAGGTACTGAAGTTGGAACTGTACAGAAACCTAGCGCTGGCTGCTGTTTGTGTTTTTGTTGTTACGTTGGTTCTTATTGCTAATTTCTGGACAAGTGTTATGGTGTTTATATGTGTTGTCTTTACAGTTGTAAGTACTTAGTTCTCTTCTGAATTAAATATATTATATATAGTACATTAATAATGTAAATGTGTATGGTTATGTCAGGTTATATAACGAAACAAACACAAATTGACTTCAAGGTAATCGTTTTAAGTTTTCTTTTAATAAAATTTCTAAAAAGAAATGCACAGTCATGTTCTGTAATGTGTATATATGCAAAATGGTATATGCTTTGTTCGTACGTATGTATTTGTAGGTAGATGTTGCTGGTACAATGCAATTCTGGGACATTTCTGTAGATACTGCTTCTAGCGTTATCTTGATTCTCTGTTTTGGTCTGGCTGTTGATTACTCGGCACATATTGGACATTCCTTTATGACGCATACCGGATCAAAAAATGGTATCTTATCATCTCTGACAATTACTGAGAAGATATTGTAACCTTATAATTAATTCTAGTTAGAAAGTTGTAACTTTAAAATAAAAATGTGGAATGCTTCAAAGCTTCCTTGGTTGCTTATTCAGAAGCTAATTCATATAGCGTGTCGCTCTAATCTATTGGGCAAACTAAATTTATGAAATGATAATGAACCGTACGCATGTCTATTGATATTAATTTCACATTGTACATCTAAATATTCAGTTTAACGGTATGTATGTTAATTCTTCTGTAAATAAAAATACTAATTTAAAATAAATGTTTCAGAGAGAACTCGCAAAACGCTTGTTAGCATTGGACCAGCTGTGTTTAGTGGTGGATTTAGTACATTTCTAGCTTTCTTACTTCTAGTCAACAGCATTAGTTATGGTTTCACTCTTTTCTTTAGGGTAAGTAGCCATGATTTAGGGTAAGTACTAGGGGTGTAACGGTTAACCGATATACCAGTTAATATTGCAATACGAATTTTTACCGGTTCGTTTTTCTCTTATACGGTTTTTTTAGTCGTGGCGAAGTCACCGATGAAAATATCTCAGAAATAAGACAAATTTACAAGCAAACAAAATTTAATCGATACATTTTCGTAAACGCCGGAAGATGCGACCATTATACTTACCCGTGTTTGATCTGCGACACTAGTTGACATATCTGCGGGTTATTTCACTGTGAAACTACATATGAGTTTCATATAAATATATATATAATATTGATCCATTTAGGACGATGCATGTGTATCAATTCAATTCCTGCTTTGCTTTTTTGCGCGAAAACAATACGTATTGCAATATATTGCAATACGGGCTTTGTGTATTGCTATATATTGCAATACGGTTTTTACCGTATCGTTACACCCCTAGTAAGTACCGGTAGCCATGATGAAAGATATAGAAACTATGGATAGAATAGCACGTGAAATGAACCTACACAGTATACCATATAAAATATTTCATCATTCAGCTATAAAATTTAGAAGACAATGGTTAACCCAAAGTAAACAATGGATAGTTTCATATAGAACTATCATACTGATTGTGTAATTAACTATTAATAGGATTTTTTACTGTATAAAATTCATCACGACCAAAAATTAGATTAAAAGCGTAACGAAATACATGTTGTTAATTCATTTCTCTGCGTTAATGTAAAATCCGTTTACACCGAAAAATAAGAAAATGACGTTGACTCTGGTGCATTTTCGGGATTTTCTTTAATGGTCTTGTGTATTTATCACCTTATTTTTGTATATAAAAGCTTGCAAAAGGGTGATCACGGTACATCTAACCATATTAAAATCGAATAAAAATATTGTATAGCAAATCATAGCCTGTTTCGCATTGCAATCGAAATTTTTGTTTAATTTTGTTGACCATACAAAGAAAAATATCTGTTTTCATACACACTCCTTATGAATTAATGTTAATATACGAATCTGTACTATCTTATCTTGCTATATGTTTATTGACGACAAGAGTTTGCTGAATGATTATTAAACTACATTTTATATTTTCAGATATTTACATCAGTTGTTATATTTGGACTTTTTCATGGCCTTGCTTTTCTCCCAGTTGTGTTAAGTTTGATTGGACCATCTCCATACAGTTCTAACTTTCTATCGGAGAATGACAAACTTGAAGCGAAATACAACGAAGTTACTGAAGTAGTGGTTAACGTAAAGAACGGCAACATTGAAATGAAAGAGTTACATCCATTACGAGCACCAGTGAATGGAACTCTTGATAATGACAAGTTCTGGAAAGATTTTGATGGTGTTGACTATCTAAATATTGATTTAGTTCCAAATATGACAGACAAAAGCACAAACGGAACAAATATCAACGAACAAAATCCTAGGGTAGGTGGAGATCATGTCCTCCAATGTTCCTAGATAAGTCGACATGTTAGCGCACATGTTCCATAAACCATAATCCAGGATCTTGACTACAATAATATTTACACTCTGCAGGTTTTATTTAGATCCAGTGAATGGTCTACAAACATGTGTCTAATACCTATTAAAGGTTTAAATAAGTTATTAAATATTTTGTATCATGTAGCATGATAGTAAAGTGCATACACTAATTACTTATACATTTTCTATGTTGTAATAATCATTATATATTTTATGCATGTACTAATACTAATACACGTTTAAAGGTCAGTGCATATATTACTTCATTATAATGTCGATACAACAATCCAGTCGAACAAATTTAATACAATTGTTAAAACATTGTTTTAAATTTCAGTATTCAGGGTCGTATTACGAACAAATGTCCAATGGTTCACTTGTTCAGATTCCTTTCCCAGAAAGTTCTCAACTCTACAATATTAACGACGAAGAAAGATAACTGAAATATACTACAGTGATGATAATTTGATTTATTGATTTGTAACATGTATTTTCATGTTTGAAACAAATATGCACTCTCAGGATTATGTGACTTAAATATCATTAAGTCATTTATCTTTTTATAGTGTGCTACACAGAATTTATGTATGTTTACATTCATGTCCATCTGTTAATTTATAAAACAAAGCATTCTTGGTTTTAGCAAACTTTTGTTGGAGCGAAGTTTTGACTGTCATACTACAAATCTTACCATATATTTTTCATTTATATGTTATTGAAATATCATATATTCACAACAGTTAAATCATACTGTATTAACACATTGGTCATTTCCCGTTAACATAGATTAGAAATCAAAACTATATTATGTCTTTATCTCATGTATATTTTTATATGAAATCCTCTTGTTAAATTTACTATACATGTTTAGTCATTATTAAATATATAGAATTTACAACATGCCATAACAGTGCAATTTATACGTATTTATTGAATATATTTATAATGTTGTTGTTTTTTGTATATATAGATTATTTCCAATGTTCTGCACAATGCAAACTTCCAATGTGAAACACACAGCTATGTGCATAACAGTCATGTAAATTATTTCATTACTTATTTGTTAATATTGAAGCATTTTTTCTGCATTAACGTTCAAATTACCAGAGGGTAATGTGCACCGTGTAGTTGATCATAAATTGATCAAATTAATCACGAATTAGATATTTCACCTAATGTAGATAATCTTTTACACCATGTAGTTGATCATTAACATTAAAAATATCATTTACACTGAACAGTTGATAATTTACGTAAACAGTTTATCACGAACATCCGGTACTTAATCATTAACGTATTGAAGTTCTTCATAACCATCGAGTAGAAAAAATGCTTACTATACGTGTATCTGATATTTGAGTGTGTAAGTTAGGTACTAACTATACGTGTATCTGATATTTGAGTGTGTAAGTTAGGTACTAACTATACGTGTATCTGATATTTGAGTGTGTAAGTTAGGTACTTACTATATGTGTATCTGATATTTGAGAGTGTAAGTTAGGTTCTAATTATACGTGTATCTGATATTTTAGAGTGCAAGTTATGTTCTAAATATACGTGTATCTGATATTTGAGAGTGTTACTTAGGTACTTACTATACATGTATTGATATTTGAGCGTGTAACTTAGGTTGCTAACTATGCATGTATCTGATATTTGAGGGAGTAACTTAGGTACTTACTATACGTGTATCTGATATTTGAGAGTGTAACTTAGGCTGCTAACTGTACATGTATCTGATATCTGAGAGTGTAACTTGGGTTGCTAACTATAAATTTATCTGATATTTGAGAGTGTGAAGTAAATTTGTCAACGGTATATATATATTATACTTGAGTGTGTGAGCAAATTTGCTAAGTGTGCATGTATCTGATATTTTAGAGTGTAAGTAATAAATGATTATTAAAAAATATCATATTGACATGATTGTCTTATAGTTTAAAAATATATTTTATTTTTAATGCACTTACATACCGCGTGTTTAATGGCTGTCGGTTCGACTTCAAGCGTTTGAAAACCTCATTCAAAAATAAACCAAGAATGTTGTTATTGACAATTATTTTTCAACGAAATTCTAATTTTTTTAAACAATCTATAAACTTGTGTTTTGTATTTTTATTGACTGTCAGAAGGAAATCTTGTCTGATGCAAGTGATAGTTTTTATGCTACGTGAATATTATTATAAATGTGTAATCATCATACCAGCGATTGTGATCATACTTAGAATAAGCTTTAGTATTTGGAAAGACAAAGTGAATTAGAAAATGAAACTTTGTTCTTAGATTCAAGCAGCCTTTGTCTTTATATACACTATCATTAGACATCGGTTTATGACACAAATAGCCACGTTTTTTTGTAACAAATTCGATAATGCAGTTAACTTTGTTCGTGGAACACTTAGTTATTTTTTCTGTTCATTCTGGAATAGTTTTGTATTTGTTCCTGTGTCTGCGTTCATTTCCGTTTCTGACGCAAATATGAGTGCAACAGATTGTTCTGTGTTGAATTATGCCAGGTGACTGTCTATTCATTTCACACGTTTTCTTCGTACTTTGTTGTTAAAAAGTGAAAAGTATCGTTATTTTTGACTTGTTTAATCTTTATACCAGTGAACACTTATGTGACAATAAACACCGACTTTTTGTTTTATTTATGTTGTTATATCGTTTATGACTCTTTATGATCTACCCTAATACTGTTGTCATAGATAACTGTTGTTGACTGTCTGTGTGATAGTCATGTTTATAACAAGTTTCTTTGACCGTTTCAGGAAGTAACAGTATCGAACTTTTCTATTTACATTTATGACTAAATGTACGAACTTTTCTATTTACTACCAGGTTAATTGTGTACAAGAGTCAAGATTTCCGTCAAAGCATACTATATATGTGTATATATGTGTATACTGAGGTCTTATTTTTGCAATGTACTGGGACTGAGACTTTTGTTCTATGTAGAATATATTTAGTAACCAAGGGATCAATGTTGATCTGAATAGAATAAAATTATATCTGAAGTTCATATAAGGCAGCCTACTCTATAAATTCGGTTCCATCACTTGGTTTGACAAATCCTATCGACCAACTGAAAATTCTTGTTAATTAGAAACATTTTGAAGCATCTGGCAAATTCTTTAATTCAGTTTTATTTCAAGTGTGTTAAGATACAAATGTAGAAATTGTCATGACTATACTATATTTGAATGACTTAGAACACCACAACAGTATCAACGAATGTACATAAGACATAGAGATGTAAAATCTGTTATTCACATGTCTTTGGAAAATTCCAGAAAATTTAAAGCAATATAAAACCAATCAGTTCATGTTTAATTATTATGAATCTAAACATGGCACTCATCGGTGATTGAGTCAAACTGACATGCTTCATTAAGAAAACTCCGATTTTCATTTCATTTTTTTTCGGTTAACATCTTATAAGGTGTTATAAAAAATATTGACGTAATCATCAGAGAGCAACTGAAATGAAACAAAGATAAAGAGGTCAAACATATGGATAGTCATAAAGTGTTATTGAAAAGATGTTAGACTTATCTAAGACTTCTTATCTTCGCGATGTGTTACAAAGATAAGTACAGGTGTTAAAATAAATTAGTGTCAGAACATTTTGAATTTGATATTTGCGGAACGCTTTGTTGGTGCAATGGTGGCTTTATTGCAAGGTACATTTATTATACTAGTAATCTATTTGGTGAAATTTGACTTCGCGACTCAGTGTCAGTGTCAATATTTTGTTAAACTTACGAAAACATAGCATTATTAAGTACCATCAGGGACACACAAAATATCCTGGTACTAGGTAAGATAAGATATCGTTGACTGTTGAAAAAAGGATTGCCAGTAAACGCATTATCTGAACACGACTATTATAGCAAGTGGTGATCGTTTAACATTTCAACGTGATTTCATCTAATATGCAAAATTATATTTGTGTGTGTTTTTTTAATTACAGATACCTTTATTTTGGTTTCTTTGATACAAGTGGTCATAAAATCAAGTGGTAAGTCGTAAATGGACGTTTTAGTCATATGAACTCATTAACATAACATATTATAATTTATTACAACGAAAGATGCTATGCATATATATTTGGTAAACGAAAATCAGAGCTCATGCACTTAAAAATTATTTAGCAAATACAGAACAACACCTGAATGCAGAATACATGGTCATGTAATAATCACACATCGTCATTATGTGTTTGTATCATAGGACAAATGAGAGCACACATGTGTTTGGAATATAAACTACAGAAACACTCTATGTGCAGAAGTTCACTCGACAGCTGATTGTACTGTTAAAAATGTGTCAAGAATAGTGACATGAGATTTGTCTTCCCTTATCAGATTATATTTCTATATAACTAACACGGATTGTCCTTGCTGCTTAAATATAATAACTTCATAAATTATCGAATTTGCATCTGTTGTTTGATCTTTCTATATTTGAATGGATTTTATTTATTCCATTCTCACCTTGTCGGATTCTTACTTTTTTCTTATTTTTCAATAAGCAAAACTTTTTATCAATTCCATTAATTATTCCATGATAGGTTAGGTGCTAAGTAACATAATACTACAGAATGAACGGTTAAGTGCTAAGTAACAGAATACTACAGAATAAACGGTTAAGTGCTAAGTAACATAACACATCAGAATCAACGGTTAAGTGCTAAGTAACATAATACTACAGAATAAACGGTTAAGTGCTAAGTAACAGAATACTACAGAATAAACGGTTAAGTGCTAAGTAACATAACACTACTGAATGAACGATTAAGTGCTAAGTAACAGAATACTACAGAATAAACGGTTAAGTGCTAAGTAACATAACACTACAGAATGAACGATTAAGTAACATAACACTACAGAATGAACGGTTAAGTGCTAAGTAACATAACACCGCAGAATGGACGGTTAAGTGCTAACTAACACAACACTACAGAATGAACGGTTAGGTATTAAGTAACATAACACTACAGAATGAACGGTTAGGTGCTAAATAACATAATACTAAAGAATCAACGGTTAAGTGCTAAGTAACATAATACAACCGAATGAACGGTTAAGTGCTAAGTAACATAATACTACAGAATGAACGGTTAGGTGCTAAGTAACATAACACTGCAGAATGAACGGTTAAGTGCTAAGTAACATAACACTACAGAATCAACGGTTAAGTGCTAAGTAACATAACACTACAGAATCAACGGTTAAGTACTAAGTAACATAATACTACAGAATCAACGGTTAAGTGCTAAGTAACATAATACAACCGAATGAACGGTTAGGTGCTAAGTAACATAATACAACCGAATGAACGGTTAAGTGCTAAGTAACATAACACTACAGAATGAACGGTTAAGTGCTAAGTAACATAATACTACAGAATGAACGGTTAGGTGCTAAGTAACATAACACTACAGAATTAACGGTTAAGTGCTAAGTAACATAACACTACAGAATCAACGGTTAAGTGCTAAGTAACATAATACAACCGAATGAACGGTTAAGTACTAAGTAACATAATACTACAGAATGAACGGTTAGGTGCTAAGTGACATAACATTACAGAATGAACGGTTAAGCGCTAAGTAACATAATACAACCGAATGAACGGTTAAGTGCTAAGTAACATAACACTACAGAATCAACGGTTAAGTGCTAAGTAACATAACACATCAGAATCAACGGTTAAGTGCTAAGAAACATAATACAACCGAATGAACGGTTAAGTGCTAAGTAACATAATACTACAGAATTAACGGTTAAGTGCTAAGTAACATAACACTACAGAATCAACGGTTAAGTGCTAAGTAACATAATATAACCGAATGAACGGTTAAGCGCTAAGTAACATAATACTACAGAATGAACGGTTAGGTGCTAAGTGACATAACACTACAGAATGAACGGTTAAGTGCTAAGTAACATAATACAACCGAATGAACGGTTAAGTGCTAAGTAACATAACACTACAGAATCACCGGTTAAGTGCTAAGTATCATAATACTACAGAATGAAAGGTTACGTGCTTGGTAACATAATATTACGGAATAGACGGTAAAGTGCTAAGTAACATAATACTACAGAATAAACGGTAAAGTGCTATGTAACATAATACTACAGAATGAACGGTTATGTGCTATGTAACATAATACTACAGAATGAAAGGTTAAATGTTAAGTACCTGACAACTACATAGACCTACAATTCATTCAACTCAATAAAACAAGTAACAGCATATGTACGAGTAACGTTCAAAATATTCTGTCCTCTGGTATAGTAATAAGTTGATACGATTAACATAAACCACACAACTGAAAGTCAAGAGTGAAAACATTGAGGTAATACTTCAAGACTTAATTTGCATTTCGGAAATAACGTCATATTTCGTTCTCATTTGAATGATTTCAGATGCTGTTACATGTTATAAATGTGATCACGTCGCACACCCACGTGACTGTGATAGAGTGATCGAATGTGAAGATGGCGAGGTATGTATGGAATTGTTTCTACTTAACACGACTTGATCCTTACGATGCACTATTTGAACGACTGCTATTAATTGTTTTCGTCTTCAACGTCCCATAATTCATGTAAAAATAACCAGGTAAAATGATACAACACATGTTAAAACACATGCACATATACACGATCTAACACATGTTAAAATATATGCACATATACACAATCTACATGATTTTCTGGCAC
Source organism: Lutraria rhynchaena (assembly GCA_008271625.1). Classification (NCBI taxonomy): domain Eukaryota; kingdom Metazoa; phylum Mollusca; class Bivalvia; order Venerida; family Mactridae; genus Lutraria; species Lutraria rhynchaena. Next base: position 890,005 of record VIBL01000174.1, read on the forward strand.
GGCTGTGATAAAACGAACATATACAGTAAAACCTCACATTGTGACTACATCAATATTACCACCAAATTTTTGGGTCCCGAAGAAAATCTCATTATTGAGGTTTTACTGTATATTATATTTGAAATAATGATTGTTTTCTAGGTTTGCCAGTCTGTCAGTTATGCCCAGCCAGACGGACACTTTTATTATGTAACAGGGTGCATAGCAAAGAGCGTAAGATGAATTTTAGCCTTACTATTATTACATTCACATATATAAATATATATATATTAGCTCGAACTCGCCGGAACTGATCAGTTCCAGTTTTCTGGAGTTCTCCTCAGTACAAAGTATAGAATAGACTTTTACTACATATAACCCCGCAAAATATTTTTGTTTTTCTTAAATTTCATTACGAATTTTCGCATTTTTTTAGTTTCGCATTTCTAACTTTGGCATCAAAAACGGTTTTGAAAACAGAATATTCATCAGGACTGGTGAACAGTTTCGAACGGTTGAAATTCAACTGCAGATGCATAAAAATAAATTTGAGAAGCAAGAGAGATAAGAAAAAATTTCATTGCTTTATATTATACTAGTATGTGGTTGAGTTTTTGAATCATTATATATGTCCTAACTAACAAATGGATTTTATGTATCATCTACTCAATGCCTCAGTCTTTTAACATTTCTGTTCTAAACATAATTATGTTTGCTTCTCAGTCATGTTCAGTGCACTCTTTTGGAAAACGAGACATTGCATTCTGTAATAGATGTTGTGAAGAAAACTTCTGTAATAAAGAGTTGTGTGACTTACATTGTAAGTACATGTTATATGCATTTTTTTCAAATTTAAATCTCACGTAAACTTCATACGATTTATTCATGCGCGTGTATTTCATTATGGAATCATAATTTAAATATGTAGATACCAGTGTTCCTATATACATTCTCTTTATTTCTGCTCTACTATTATTGTTGATTCTCATATACAGTGAACCTAAATGAAATATAGTCTATGAATAGTATAAAATAAATAGTACGAGTAGAGTAGTAACAAATTATCATAAGTTAATCACGCGCGCATGCACGCACGCCCGCCCCCCGCCCGCAAGTAAGTACGTACAAACAAATAATGCACAACCTTAGTCGCCAAGTGACTCGCGTACACATATGCACAAACAACTATCTAAATCATCAAAAAGAAGTCAGGCATTAATTAGGTATTAAACTTAGCCATTCCACACAGTGCTGTGTCATTATTGGAACACAAAAAAACTGTATTGTCGAGGAGGGGCGTAAATATAAACATATTTATAAGTTCCGTCCTGTACACAGCTTCAGTTCAACATGGACTAAGGTGTCTACAATGTACTACAGTAGAACATCCTTCACATTGTGGAGCAGTTACTGAGTGCAATACAGGTGAGGTAAGTACGACACGCACAGTTTGTCTTATAGATCAACAACCTTCTCATTGTGGCACGGTGTATACGATATACCAGGTCATGCACCATTATTAATATTATGTTTTATTACGTTTCAATTAAGCCCTTTTAGCCGTACTCTGTTATTTATGATGACTAGCTTGGTTGGCCAGCACTGTTAGGTTACTAACATAATAAATACCTACATATTTGTTTTGGTCTTATTGAGTGAAATATTTTGTATTTTATCTGCAATTTCCAATACATCTAATTTTGTATCTGATCATATGGTGTATAATCATTTGTATATTTCTGTTTCAAAATCTGCCGCAGTGTAAACACAGTCATGTGATAAAGCTAACTAAATAAAACATATTTCACAAATGTGCATTAAATATCCTTGATGTACATTTTATTCACTGTTCACATGACTGTGCAATTTCTATGATGAACATTTTATTCACTGTTCACATGACTGTGCAATTTCCATGATGAACATTTGATTCACTAACCATATGGCTGTGTAATTTCTATGATGAACATTTGATTCACTGTTCACATGACTGTGTAATGTCTATGATGAACATTTTATTCACTGTTCACATTTCTGTGTAATTTCTATGATGAACATTTTATTCACTGTTCACATTTCTGTGTAATTTCTATGATGAACATTTGATTCACTAACCACATGGCTGTGTAATTTCTCTGATGAACATTCTATTCACTGTTCACATGACTGCGTAATTTCTATGATGAACATTTGATTCACTGTTCACATGACTGTGTAATTTTATGATGAACATTTGATTCACTGTTCACATGTCTGTGTAATTTCTATGATGAACATTTGATTCAATAACCACATGGCTGTGTAACTGATGTTGAATAACGGACTGCAAAAATTCCGGATTATTAAAGTTGTGCAAAAATGTAAAATGTGGATGCTCTCCCTCTCAGCATTATCACATAAATAAATGCAAAAATGAGATAATCATAAGAGGGTACATAAGAAAGTACATAAAAATAAGAAATAGAAATAGCTCTGTATCAATATTCTATATCGTTTTTAATGCGGTTCGGATCGGATGTTAACAAGGACGACAATTAGTGGTCAAAGTATGTTTTGCTCTTATTTTGATTTCTTGTTTTTACAACAAAGGTTATTTATATAAAATCGTGGTAGTAAATAATAATGACTCCTAGCTTTGTTTCAGTAATTACCAAATTTGGATCCATACGCGCGAATCTCAAGATGAATTCGATTAATTCGGATACTTGGGGTACCCGTTACTACCCTATTTGGATGCATTTATAAAATTCATTTAAATCTTATACGCAAGGAAATGTTTTGTGACGTTGTTATAGTAAACATTACAGATTTGTTACACGAGGGAAAAGTACGTGTTTGGTGAACTCCGTTACGAACTTGGGTGTGCTTCACCTGTAAGTTTCATATAATTTATCATTTATCATTAAAACATGATTGACAATTAACTTCTGTATTGTTTTGATTATGTAATCATGTTAATCAGTAAAGTGACTTGGTTAGTGCACAAATACATTCTAAGGAGAGCATTAAATATTGGCAGTCCATTCCGTCTCGAGTTTTGTTAATTGCTTCATGCATACTGCTATAAGCATTATAAAGGTCAGAGGTGAGGTACTTTCCTTACATGTAGTCAATTCAAGATTCACTATTGGGTTGTTTCCCTTTAACTCATCTTAAGGCAGACAATTCATGAAAGACATGAATAAGCAGGATTGGAGACAGCATCTAACATCAAGATATACCAATCAATCTGGACATCAGTGAGTTTTCTATTGGTCAAAGGTATCATTAAATGGGTTTGAGGGAAAAGTATAACAATGCACTTCTGACAGAACTTGATGTACTGCAAACTCAGCCATAAGCAGTCCTCTCTTTGGTTGCAGTTTGTCTTCATTGGTTGGTTCTTATAGTCATGGCAATTTTTATATTCAATATTTCAGGGCTGTAGCCCTAGAACAAAGCGGAATTTATTTGAAGACAGCCCAAGTGCATGTCAACAATGTTGTAGCGGGGAGAACTGCAACAGACAATTATGTACGAATACAGGTAAATTTGACACTAATACTGGGTACATGGAGATGATATATTTTAATACTAGCCCCGTAATAAATAGTCATATCTTCTATTGACCTGACCGAGCCAGCATGACATTTTTAATGTCGTTAGACCTTATTTTATTAAGTAAGTATATTTTATTTATTGAGTATAATCATTTATTAGAAAGGAAATGATGATAAAAGCCCATTAACCTGGATTTGTTCAAGGTGTTTTGTAAATATCGGAAATACATTGTTGTGAAATAATGCTGGTAAATCAATAGCGTTTTATAGGTTCTTCATTGACAAAGGCTCGTAATACAATACACAGTACAATAACATTTTATAGGTTCTTCATTGACAAGGGCTCCTGGTACAATACCCAGTACAATAATGTTTTATAGGTTCTTCATTGACAAAGGCTCCCAGTACAATAATGTTTTATAGGTTCTTCATTGACAAAGGCTCCTGGTACAATACCCAGTACAATAATGTTTTATAGGTTCTTCATTGACAAAGGCTCCCAGTACAATAATGTTTTATAGGTTCTTCATTGACAAAGGCTCCTGGTACAATACCCAGTACAATAATGTTTTATAGGTTCTTCATTGACAAAGGCTCCCAGTACAATAATGTTTTATAGGTTCTTCATTGACAAAGGCTCCTGGTACAATACCCAGTACAATAATGTTTCATAGGTTCTTCATTGAAAAAGGCTCCTGGTACAATACCCAGTACAATAATGTTTTATAGGTTCTTCATTGACAAAGGCTCCTGGTACAATATCCAGTACAATAATGTTTTATAGGTTCTCCATTGACAAAGGCTCCTGGTACAGTACCCAGTCGAGCACCTGCAACCCATGCCTCTCTTGTTCATTCGACTCAAGCAGCTACACCAAAGCCTGCGACAACCACAGCTGGAATTCGTCTTTCTACTGTTGCACCGCCCCAAACAACGTGTATGTACAAGGCATAGTTAGTTTTATTAGCCAGATTTTCTATTCAGTTGTAAATTTGGTAATTATATTGGAGTATGTCGTCGGGCGGGCGATGAATTCAAACAATTTGACGGGTTAGTTTTACAAACCCGTTCGTCATTATTTCCCCATTTTAAGAAGTTTTGAACTGCAATAACTTTAAGCGAGTTACGGGTTTGTTGATTTGGGATTAACCCTATTTACATCTGCAAGCAGGTACGTATGATCATTGTAAAGAGCTCATCGAGACAAAAGAAATGATTCCAAAATCTCATTATTGCCTAAAATTGAGTTACGGGGTGTAGAAATAAGCCGACAAATTGTTTTGTTATAACATCGGGGCCAACCAAAGTCACGTCCTAATCAAAGTACATGTATCCTATACATGTTTGTAATTCCTCGCTGCGGGTCGAATTTTCACAAGGAAATCACATGATAACCCGACCCACAGCCAAGATGTAATATAAAAGTTCTGAATTGATGAAACTGGCGTTCCGAGATATTTTGTGTTAACATGTATTTTAAGCACTGCCTGGTATATGTGTACTGTATAAGTCAATATTCAAACACCTGTCACTTGTCACTTGATGTAGAACAAAGTTCTACAAACGAAGCCGACCTGAATTTTTCCTTGGATCTTACCGTCACCGGTCTCAAATAATTTTCTCTGAAGTGTCCGCGCCAATAGAATTGACGCATAATGTTACTGTTTTGTCAGACCAATGCAGTCACAAATTTAGTGATTTTAGTTGTGAAATTAGCTTCGTGTGCGGCGCTGCATGTGATGTTACAATACTTAAAAGAAACACTAAGTATGGAGTAAATTACGAAAAGGCAAAAAGTAGAGTTTGGGAGAAGGGTGTTGTTAACAGATTGTTGGGCATTTAGCCTACTGAAATTCAAAATAAACATATGTTTTATAATGTTTTCATGACAATCTATGTATAGCAATATGTATTGCAATACGGGTTGGCTGTATCGCAATATACCACAATACGGGTTTGACCGTATCGTTGCCCCCTTAGAAATATTGTTCTAGATATCGACCGCTGAAAAATCAAAAGTCGCACTGTCCATGATTGTATGAATTGGTGGCTATGAAATTATTGTTGACCTTAAGTATAATTTGGATGAAATTGAAAAAAGAATATCTAAGCACTACTAATAATTTATGCATGCGTGTTATCAAGAGGATTCATAAACGTGTTGAAGCATCCCTATTTTAATATTTTTTTTTAAAAAAAGATACAAGATGACATAAATAAATACAGATATGAAGGTGAAATCTGTATTATCTTTATTAGGTGGCTTTTATTCTAGAGTTGTTGAAAAACAATACTTCCAAATGTTTACTTAAATGGATTTGTTGCCTTGCCTAAAAAATGCATTTCGTGACATAATATTCCTGCACGTAAATCTTTCGACAAAGTGTGTAATAATTTTGGAAACAAACTTATAACATTAGGTAAACAAATCATCAATTATTAAATGGTAAATTTACATGCTAAAATGGCACACGAAACCTACGAGCGGTTGGAGTAGTTGACTATATTCTTATTGAATTTAATAATTTTTCGTTTATTTGTTTTTTGAAACTGTGTTTGTGCATGAATTAACTGAATTCTCGGACTATTGCGCGATTGAATTTTCATTATCTTTTGAATATAATGTTATATTGTAAGAAAGTTTATGCAACTTTGATAAATCTTTTGGATTATAACAATAGCAACTTACTTAGTAATATTCCAATTGATAAAATACACAATTTTGATAATTTAACCGAGAGTCTTTGTCAGGGACGTTCGGATTTTAATATCGCTATGTCTAATCTTCTAACCTTGAGTGGTATCTCGTTTCACTTGAAATGAAAAAATCTTAAAGTCAATACATCCATGAAAGAAAAAATAAACCTTCAATATGTTTTAAATAAAAAATAGTTGAAACTGAATACCGTTTTTCTACTTTGTTGTACTTATTACAGTGATTTACGAATTAAATATTTGAAAAAAGTTGCACTAATTCTTTCTTCAAAAAGTTCCAAAACTATATTTAACAAAGCTAATTTTAGTCACTATGCAATGAACATAAAACATGAACTACCTTGATTGTAGCTATACTGTTATTTTATGCAACTATTCTGTCAAATAGTGTTCTCGTCATGATGATAAAATATAAAATGTAACATATTCTACCTAGGCTATATTTTTTGTTGTATTCTATAAATGGGTAAATGTATAACGTTTATGCCAATTAGCTGTGAATAAATGATAACGATGCCAATTTTCATCAGTTTTTCTGAGTACCAAATGTGTTCGCTGAAACAAATTTTACGGCATTCCGAGTCAGCATTGTTCAGGTGCACTTGATTGATGACATAGAGAAGATTTAGGGATCTATGTTTTTTGCAATTGCTTAGTTTTCAAGTCATAATGTGGCAGACTCAGTCAATATACAAACCTCTTTATCTCGAACACTTTTCAGAATACACTGAATGCTCCAGATAAGCTAGGCGCTCGTAATTAAGAGTTATTTGTTTGTTGATCGAAAAAGTTTTGTATCGAGTGCCTGAACGGGCCTATTTACATAAAATTACGAAATGCAGCACATTAATAACAGTCTTTTCAATTGTGTTCAGACTTCAAATACTTTGATATAATTATATTGAAATAAGTTTTCCAGTAATGTATCATAGTCATATTTATACATATTCCATTAAGATGAAAATTAACTTACCAAAGTGTTGCGTTTTCAAAGTATGAAAATGTACAAGTATAATGTATATTTAACTGTAATTCATGGCGAACAGTGAATTATGCAAAATATTTTTACTTTTGTTTTGCTTTTAGATAAATATATTATAAATTATTATAGATCTTTGTATTTTACTTTGTATGCACAATGCTTCATTTCAGTTCCTTATGATCTACGTGGTTGTCATTATCATGGCAAAGTTTATCATAAAGATCAAACATGGGACGAGGGGTGTGATTTCAGATGCACGTGTATCGATGATGAAACTGGTCGCTACACGTGCCAGGATATGTAGGGTCATTTCGTTATTTATTATGGAGTTCACTAGTTTTATAATTATTAACATATTGTGCTATCCTGGTTTTTAAACTAATTATAAAACTATATAGCTATTTTTATATATGACCTATTTGTAAATATGTCAGCAAACAAAAAACTTTCATCGTGTATATTTAAAAAAAATAAAAAAATGAGCGAAGCATTAATATTCCTGAATGTTAGAATACCTTCAATTATTACTTAAGTGATTTTAAGGTCCATTGACATTCAATATATATACATGTATTGTATAGTTCACGGTGTTGATATTTTGTAGTTGTCCGACGTACTTAAACGTACCGAAGGAATGTAAGATGGTAAAACCTGATGGAGAATGTTGCTCACATCCTGATTGTTCTGGTACCCATATTCACATAACCAATTTTACGAGCGTCAACTATACTGGATCCGTGACTCTAAGTAAGTCCATTTATTCTAATTGATCGGGTACGCACATTGATATACGCTTATCTAACACGTAATTCATTTGTATATCATAAAAATATATCATTATGAACCATTTAGAAATCAACATTACGACTGTAATTTATTCCATGAATACGACTGTAATTTATTCCATGAATTTCAGACCTTTATCAAGTTTTTGCGTGAAAAGCTGTAATGCAGCATACAATTTTAACAAATAGCTACTAATTCTATAGTGTTATTTAAAGATCGCGGTCAGTATGTGCCTAATAATGTTAGCATGGGTAAATATACATGTGAGACAATAAATTCCTCTGTATGTGTTTTAATGGAATCAAAACTTACCAAACCATTGTATTGCATTGCATTGCATTGCATTGTATTGATTGATTGAATGATTTTGTCGCCTCATGATTTTTGTTGTATATTATCTGAAACCATTATAAACAGAGATTGGAAACGGAAGTGGAATTCAACGATAATATCAATGAATGATCAAAATATGGTGTCGTCGTGGCTTATCGCTATGTCCGATCAATAATCCGCGATCGCTAAAAGATTTACAGCTCAGTGAAGTATGGCGAGTTTAGAAGCATGTTAGTTTATGCATCGATTACTAATTAACCATAACGACCAACCATGAACATTATACATTGATAGAAAGCTGAGAAAATACTATTTTTAATGGTATAAACCTTTTCTTTTAGAATTATTCGACAAAAAACGAATGTGAGTTAAACCGCTAGAAATTAATCATTTTCGGCTAAAGAAATAAATGATGGTTGGTCATTTATGTATGTTCGTTTAACAAAGAATAGCTCCATGAACATTTAAGTAATTTTTAAAACTATATACCAATAGAAAGTATAGAAATATATATACTTTGTAATGGTAATACAAACATGCTTCAGATACGCAATGTTAAAACGATACGGCGAATTAAAGCGCTCGACGAGAATCGTTTTAGGTAGAAAAAAATCAGGCGATTACTTACGCATGTTGACGAGTAGCCCATAAAATTTGATATAACTAGAAAGGGTAGAAAACAAATTTTGTAATTGTTATAAAACATGTATCAGAAATTTTAAGACATGTGTCAATAAAAATCTTTGAACATATTCTTTCTATTAAGTTTTGAAAATCACTTGAAATAAAATAAATACATATTCATTTGAGACCGAAAATGAACATTTTTTTTACCAATGTTGGCTAATCACTAGATAATATGAACTTGAGAAAAATAAGCTGTCATCAGTACTTACTGACTTTTGTACGATCGGTTTGATTTTGTTTTTGGTGCATGATGTCCAAGTATATTTAATACATATAATTGTTTAAAAAGCTTGAAATACGTCTTTTTACGTATTTAGGCGCTTACACTCCATTAAGCTCCTATGAATATGTATACTCTAAGTCAACTATTTCGTCACAAATCAAGGGAAGCAACTCTCGGAAAAACAGTGTTTAACTGGTACCAGTTGACTCTTGTTGTACTGCAACATGGAACGGGGACGAACGGGGACTTCATTTTTCAGTCCTTTAAATTTATTTTTATTGCCTTATCTTGGTATACATGCTTAATAATGCTTGTAAACAATTGTATTAGCGGTAGTTAATGATTTTTTTTCACCTATATATATAATGCTATATAAATATTACAAGTATTTTATATTAATGTTATATGAATATTACAAGTACCTTATCTTTATATATTCTTGTATATCATACCGTGTTTCAAGACGTATGTCAAGTCGCATGTTATAATTTGTAGAATGATGCCCGTTTATAATAATCGACTAGGACATAGCAAATACATGTTTTGCAAATAAAATAATGGTTTATATTTACCAAGACGTTTAATTGAACACAATTTGTATCAATTTAATAAAACACTGTTTATAGATGTGAAAACCCTAACCCATGTACTTTGTGTCAAGTTCTTCTGCAACACCGTCAATGGGGTTTAATCGGGTCTGATGTAATGGTGTGCATTTAAACCCATTTCACAATTCAAATTAGAAATATTTTAAATACTACACAGATAATTGCTTCTATAATGGACATACCTACCAACAAGACGAAAAATGGAGAGATGGTTGTGACTATGAATGTCAATGTTTTGATGCATCAAGAGGATATTATAGATGTCATAGTTTGTACGTATAACCAATAATATCTTTTTTTCTCATAATTCGGAGGATTATGTTCAAATGTAACAAAACAAAGAAACCATACAAACGTCCTTCATTTTCATCAAATACGTTGAACAACAGCATTTGACTTTCTTAAAAGTCTCATAATTACAATATGATTGCGATAAAATGTTGTAAAAAAACGATGTTCAAACCTAAAAATATTACTTTCAAAATCGCGAAAATAACTGACCAACTTAATTCAACAATAATTTGTACATGTATGTTTGTTCATAGCAAGGCATGTATAGATAACGTTACAAATCTCGAATTTTACCAGGTGTTACAGCTGGAATTTACCAACGGCGTGCCACTTAGAGCAACCCGCGCCTGGGAAGTGCTGTAAAACTCCAAGCTGTCCCGGTGGATATGTTATCAACTATCCTAATGGCTATGTAGAAAATTAGATGTTTAATCATAAGTATAAATTAATGATAAGAAAAGAACCATATTGATTAAAATATGAAACGACTCTGTTCGAGTTTTAAAGCAACATACTTTCTACGCAGAAATCGTGGAGTTAAAAGTGGAGACTTCCACATTATATGAACCTTATCCACTAATGAACATACTACATAAAACAGTGCGGCGAAACAATTCTTAATGCGACATACAAAGAATAAATACAACGGAATCATAAGTTGAAGTTAAATAAATGAAGTCATATTTCAGACAGAAAATATCAGCACGATAAAAAAGAAGGTAAAACAAATCATTTGAATAAATTAGAAATTTCAAGAAATAGCAGTGGTCATTTTGCTGTCTACTTTGGAAGTTTTTTTGACCGAAACATCACAAATAAACAGTACACAGAACGCCCGTGATATTTACTAGCCGTCTACATCATTAATGTCATCATTTCCATCGCTATGAAATCAAATCTTGTGTATGAAATGAACATATTGTATGATACCTGGCAAATAGACAGTTTTTTACGTTTAGGACCACAACAAGCTTGTACCAGAGAAAATATTGGAATTTGATAGATTTTGGGAAAGGTTTCTGTACTTGGATATTAGTACAAGTAATTGTAATTTAAGATGAATAACAAGTATGGAATAAATACAACAATGCTCTGCTTTTACCGCATACTTTATTTCACTCACCCAGAAGAATAGTCCTATATTCTTGATGTGGTACCTGCAGAGCAGAGGTAACACAGTAAAGAAACATGTAACATAACACATACAATAAGTGATGACGTAACACATACAATGAATGAGGACATCACGCTTAGAATAAATGAGGACATAATACATACAATAAATCATAACATAACACATACAATAAGTGAGGACATCGCACATAGAATAAATGAGGACACAACACATACAATTGGATCGATTGTCTCACAGCCTGAACGTACTGTTCATACGCTTAGCAAGAAGTTCCGTATATATCTTCAGTCAAAAAGTAATCAAATCGTATTGTCAGTCACAAACGAAAAATTGTTATACATTCGGTACTGTATTTTGTTTTAAAATTTATATAGTTATAAATAATTTTAAATAACATTGCAGAAAAACATTATTCATTTGATTCTGATCGTTCATAAATTTGTCCTAAACACTATCAATGCGCGAACGAATCACTTGACTGGTAGTAAGTGGCCAATCAGATAACGGGATTTCGACACACCTTCTGACGCAATCACTTTATCTTGAACAAACAGTTGGAGATAATCGACGAGCATCGCCTAAAAGATGGCTTTTTTGATAGATTTCTGGTGCGATAACTTAGTATTAGTGATATTTCATATTCATGTCTGACAATGGTGAAACTTACTAGCTACGGAATGTGTGATGATTCCAACTGTTTGTATCATGAGAAGGTAGAAAACGGTGTGAAATTCGTTCAATTTCCAACACCCTACTGAGACGAACTGTGCAAAATGTGATTTCGGATAGGGGAGAATCGCAGGAAGTTGAGGACGAGGTTAAGGTTAGGGTTTCCCTTTGTCCCGTTGATGTTTCACGGTGACTGCACAAATATAATTTTATCTCCCTGTGGCCTGCCTGTGCTTCCCTTTAGGTTGCTCGGGTGTCCGGGTGGCCTGCATGGTGTCCGTATAACCCATAACTCAGTATGACTTAACAGGGGAGATAACTCGAATATGACTCATTGGTTATGCAGGGAGACATAATCAAAGAAGACTGCCTGGATTATGGCCATTATTTTTAATAGTAAAAAATGAGCAAAGATCAACAGTCGCCAAATCAGACGCTGACCGGATCATTATTATTATTAACAATTTATAAATGCCCAAATATGGAACAAAGGTACAACAGATGATGCAAGTCCAAGGATAAGACCATTTAGGCAAATTCTTAACATGGCTCGTGCGGTAGAATTGTTGAAATTTTGTGAAAAAAAATTCTCCCAAATGTTGCTAACTTTTGCAGGAATTCATCTTTGATCTATGTTCTAGTGTGTAATTGCTTTCAACATCACAAATTTTACCGGAAGTTAACGTTAGAGGATAAAAGTGGATCAAATTGGGTACATACCTAACGCCGAATTGTCCCAACTAGAGTGCTTTATAGGTCACTGAAATGTAAAGTTATATATATTTTCTTATTCGTCTCAAAAATACGAACAAAATGAGGTATTACATGGCCATTTTCAGATCGAACATTTTTTCACCCAAAAATCGCGTAACGAGGGGGTACGGTAGAATTGTTGAAATTTCGTGAAATTTTTTTTCTCCCAAATCTTGGTTATTTTTGCAGGAATTCATCTTTGATCTATGTTCTAGTGTGTAATTGCTTTCAACATCACAAATTTTACCGGAAGTTAACGTTAGAGGATAAAAGTCGATCAAATTGGGTACATACCTAACGCCGAATTGTCCCAACTAGAGTGCTTTATAGGTCACTGAAATGTAAAGTTATATATATTTTCTTATTCGTCTCAAAAATACGAACAAAATGAGGTATTACATGGCCATTTTCAGATCGAACATTTTTTCACCCAAAAATCGCGTAACGAGGGGGTACGGTAGAATTGTTGAAATTTCGTGAATTTTTTTTTTCTCCCAAATCTTGGTTATTTTTGCAGGAATTCATCTTTGATCTATGTTCTAGTGTGTAATTGCTTTCAACATCACAAATTTTACCGGAAGTTAACGTTAGAGGATAAAAGTCGATCAAATTGGGTACATACCTAACGCCGAATTGTCCCAACTAGAGTGCTTTATAGGTCACTGAAATGTAAAGTTATATATAGTTTCTTATTCGTCTCAAAATACGAACAAAATGAGGTATTACATGGCCATTTTCAGATCGAACATTTTTTCACCCAAAAATCGCGTAACGAGGGGGTACGGTAGAATTGTTGAAATTTCGTGAATTTTTTTTTTCTCCCAAATCTTGGTTATTTTTGCAGGAATTCATCTTTGATCTATGTTCTAGTGTGTAATTGCTTTCAACATCACAAATTTTACCGGAAGTTAACGTTAGAGGATAAAAGTCGATCAAATTGGGTACATACCTAACGCCGAATTGTCCCAACTAGAGTGCTTTATAGGTCACTGAAATGTAAAGTTATATATATTTTCTTATTCGTCTCAAAAATACGAACAAAATGAGGTATTACATGGCCATTTTCAGATCGAACATTTTTTCACCCAAAAATCGCGTAACGAGGGGGTACGGTAGAATTGTTGAAATTTCGTGAAATTTTTTTTCTCCCAAATCTTGGTTATTTTTGCAGGAATTCATCTTTGATCTATGTTCTAGTGTGTAATTGCTTTCAACATCACAAATCTTACCGGAAGTTAACGTTAGAGGATAAAAGTCGATCAAATTGGGTACATACCTAACGCCGAATTGTCCCAACTAGAGTGCTTTATAGGTCACTGAAATGTAAAGTTATATATATTTTCTTATTCGTCTCAAAAATACGAACAAAATGAGGTATTACATGGCCATTTTCAGATCGAACATTTTTTCACCCAAAAATCGCGTAACGAGGGGGTACGGTAGAATTGTTGAAATTTCGTGAAATTTTTTTTCTCCCAAATCTTGGTTATTTTTGCAGGAATTCATCTTTGATCTATGTTCTAGTGTGTAATTGCTTTCAACATCACAAATTTTACCGGAAGTTAACGTTAGAGGATAAAAGTGGATCAAATTGGGTACATACCTAACGCCGAATTGTCCCAACTAGAGTGCTTTATAGGTCACTGAAATGTAAAGTTATATATATATTCTTATTCGTCTCAAAAATACGAACAAAATGAGGTATTACATGGCCATTTTCAGATCGAACATTTTTCACCCAAAAATCGCGTAACGAGGGGGTACGGTAGAATTGTTGAAATTTCGTGAAATTTTTTTTTCCCCAAATCTTGGTTATTTTTGCAGGAATTCATCTTTGATCTATGTTCTAGTGTGTAATTGCTTTCAACATCACAAATTTTACCGGAAGTTAACGTTAGAGGATAAAAGTCGATCAAATTGGGTACATACCTAACGCCGAATTGTCCCAACTAGAGTGCTTTATAGGTCACTGAAATGTAAAGTTATATATATTTTCTTATTCGTCTCAAAAATACGAACAAAATGAGGTATTACATGGCCATTTTCAGATCGAACATTTTTTCACCCAAAAATCGCGTAACGAGGGGGTACGGTAGAATTGTTGAAATTTCGTGAATTTTTTTTCTCCCAAATCTTGGTTATTTTTGCAGGAATTCATCTTTGATCTATGTTCTAGTGTGTAATTGCTTTCAACATCACAAATTTTACCGGAAGTTAACGTTAGAGGATAAAAGTCGATCAAATTGGGTACATACCTAACGCCGAATTGTCCCAACTAGAGTGCTTTATAGGTCACTGAAATGTAAAGTTATATATATTTTTTTATTCGTCTCAAAAATACGAACAAAATGAGGTATTACATGGCCATTTTCAGATCGAACATTTTTTCACCCAAAAATCGCGTAACGAGGGGGTACGGTAGAATTGTTGAAATTTCGTGAATTTTTTTTTTCTCCCAAATCTTGGTTATTTTGCAGGAATTCATCTTTGATCTATGTTCTAGTGTGTAATTGCTTTCAACATCACAAATTTTACCGGAAGTTAACGTTAGAGGATAAAAGTCGATCAAATTGGGTACATACCTAACGCCGAATTGTCCCAACTAGAGTGCTTTATAGGTCACTGAAATGTAAAGTTATATATATTTTCTTATTCGTCTCAAAAAATACGAACAAAATGAGGTATTACATGGCCATTTTCAGATCGAACATTTTTTCACCCAAAAATCGCGTAACGAGGGGGTACGGTAGAATTGTTGAAATTTCGTGAAATTTTTTTTTCTCCCAAATCTTGGTTATTTTTGCAGGAATTCATCTTTGATCTATGTTCTAGTGTGTAATTGCTTTCAACATCACAAATTTTACCGGAAGTTAACGTTAGAGGATAAAAGTCGGTCAAATTGGGTACATACCTAACGCTGAATTGTCCCAACTAGAGTGCTTTATAGGTCACTGAAATGTAAAGTTATATATAGTTTCTTATTCGTCTCAAAAATACGAACAAAATGAGGTATTACATGGCCATTTTCAGATCGAACATTTTTTCACCCAAAAATCGCGTAACGAGGGGGTACGGTAGAATTGTTGAAATTTCGTGAAAATTTTTTTTCTCACAAATCTTGGTTATTTTTGCAGGAATTCATCTTTGATCTATGTTCCTAGTGGTAATTGCTTTCAACATCGTACCGGAAGTTAACGTTAGAGGATAAAAGTCGATCAAATTGGGTACATACCTAACGCCGAATTGTTCCAACTAGAGTGCTTTATAGGTCACTGAAATGTAAAGTTATATATATTTTCTTATTCGTCTCAAAAATACGAACAAAATGAGATATTACATGGCCATTTTCAGATCGAACATTTTTTCACCCAAAAATCGCGTAACGAGGGTGTACGGTAGAATTGTTGAAATTTCGTGAATTTTTTTTTTCTCCCAAATCTTGGTTATTTTGCAGGAATTCATCTTTGATCTATGTTCTAGTGTGTAATTGCTTTCAACATCACAAATTTTACCGGAAGTTAACGTTAGAGGATAAAAGTCGATCAAATTGGGTACATACCTAACGCCGAATTGTCCCAACTAGAGTGCTTTATAGGTCACTGAAATGTAAAGTTATATATATTTTCTTATTCGTCTCAAAAAAACGAACAAAATGAGGTATTACATGGCCATTTTCAGATCGAACATTTTTTCACCAAAAAATCGCGTAACGAGGGGGTACGGTAGAATTGTTGAAATTTCGTGAATTTTTTTTTTCTCCCAAATCTTGGTTATTTTGCAGGAATTCATCTTTGATCTATGTTCTAGTGTGTAATTGCTTTCAACATCACAAATTTTACCGGAAGTTAACGTTAGACGATAAAAGTCGATCAAATTGGGTACATACCTAACGCCGAATTGTCCCAACTAGAGTGCTTTATAGGTCACTGAAATGTAAAGTTATATATATTTTTTTATTCGTCTCAAAAATACGAACAAAATGAGGTATTACATGGCCATTTTCAGATCGAACATTTTTTCACCCAAAAATCGCGTAACGAGGGGGTACGGTAGAATTGTTGAAATTTCGTGAAATTTTTTTCTCCCAAATCTTGGTTATTTTTGCAGGAATTCATCTTTGATCTATGTTCTAGTGTGTAATTGCTTTCTACATCACAAATTTTACCGGAAGTTAACGTTAGAGGATAAAAGTCGATCAAATTGGGTACATACCTAACGCCGAATTGTCCCAACTAGAGTGCTTTATAGGTCACTGAAATGTAAAGTTATATATATTTTCTTATTCGTCTAAAAAATACGAACAAAATGAGGTATTACATGGCCATTTTCAGATCGAACATTTTTTCACCCAAAAATCGCGTAACGAGGGGGTACGGTAGAATTGTTGAAATTTCGTGAATTTTTTTTTCTCCCAAATGTTGGTTATTTTTGCAGGAATTCATCTTTGATCTATGTTCTAGTGTGTAATTGCTTTCAACATCACAAATTTTACCGGAAGTTAACGTTAGACGATAAAAGTCGATCAAATTGGGTACATACCTAACGCCGAATTGTCCCAACTAGAGTGCTTTATAGGTCACTGAAATGTAAAGTTATATATAGTTTCTTATTCGTCTCAAAATACGAACAAAATGAGGTATTACATGGCCATTTTCAGATCGAACATTTTTTCACCCAAAAATCGCGTAACGAGGGGGTACGGTAGAATTGTTGAAATTTCGTGAAATTTTTTTTCTCCCAAATGTTGGTTATTTTTGCAGGAATTCATCTTTGATCTATGTTCTAGTGTGTAATTACTTTCAACATCACAAATTTTACCGGAAGTTAACGTTAGAGGATAAAAGTCGATCAAATTGGGTACATACCTAACGCCGAATTGTCCCAACTAGAATGTTTTATAGGTCACTGAAATGTACAGTTATATATTTTTTCTTATTCGTCTCAAAAATACGAACAAAATGAGGTATTACATGGCCATTTTCATATCGAACATTTTTTCACCCAAAAATCGCGTAACGAGGGGGTACGGTAGAATTGTTGAAATTTCGTGAATTTTTTTTTTCTCCCAAATCTTGGTTATTTTGCAGGAATTCATCTTTGATCTATGTTCTAGTGTGTAATTGCTTTCAACATCATAAATTTTACCGGAAGTTAACGTTAGACGATAAAAGTCGATCAAATTGGGTACATACCTAACGCCGAATTGTTCCAACTAGAGTGCTTTATAGGTCACTGAAATGTAAAGTTATATATATTTTCTTATTCGTCTCAAAAATACGAACAAAATGAGGTATTACATGGCCATTTTCAGATCGAACATTTTTCACCCAAAAATCGCGTAACGAGGGGGTACGGTAGAATTGTTGAAATTTCGTGAAATTTTTTTCTCCCAAATCTTGGTTATTTTTGCAGGAATTCATCTTTGATCTATGTTCTAGTGTGTAATTGCTTTCAACATCACAAATTTTACCGGAAGTTAACGTTAGAGGATAAAAGTCGATCAAATTGGGTACATACCTAACGCTGTATTGTCCCAACTAGAGTGCTTTATAGGTCACTGAAATGTAAAGTTATACATATTTTATTCGTCTCAAAAATGAAAATGAGGACATATGGCCATTTTCTAGATCGAACATTTTTCACCGCCAAAATCGCGTAAACGAGGGGGTACGGCAGAATTGTTGTACCCTCGTGGAATTTTTTTCTCCCAAATCTTGGTTATTTTTGCAGGAATTCATCTTTGATCTATGTTCTAGTGTGTACTGCTTTCTCAACATCACAAATTTACTGAAGTTAACGTTAGAGGATAAAAGTTTGATCAACTGGGTACATACCTAACGCTGAATTGTCCAACTAGAGTGCTTTTATAGGTCACTGAAATGTAAAGTTATATATTTTCTGGCCTGTCTCAAAAATACGAATAAACAGGTATTACATGTCATTTTCAGATTCGAAAACATTTTTTTCACCCCAAAAATCGCGTAAACGAGGGCGCTGGTGAATTGTTGAAATTTCGTGAAATTTTTTTTGCTCCCAAATCTTGGTTATTTTTGCAGGAATTCATCTTTGATCTATGTTCTAGTGTGTAATTGCTTTCAACATCACAAATTTTACCGGAAGTTAACGTTAGAGGATAAAAGTCGATCAAATTGGGTATATACCTAACGCCGAATTGTCCCAACTAGAGTGCTTTATAGGTCACTGAAATGTAAAGTTATAGATATTTTCTTATTCGTCTCAAAAATACGAACAAAATGAGGTATTACATGGCCATTTTCAGATCGAACATTTTTTCACCCAAAAATCGCGTAACGAGGGGGTACGGTAGAATTGTTGAAATTTCGTGAATTTTATTTTCTCCCAAATCTTGGTTATTTTTGCAGGAATTCATCTTTGATCTATGTTCTAGTGTGTAATTGCTTTCAACATCACAAATTTTACCGGAAGTTATCGTTAGACGATAAAAGTCGATCAAATTGGGTACATACCTAACGCCGAATTGTCCCAACTAGAGTGCTTTATAGGTCACTGAAATGTAAAGTTATATATATTTTCTTATTCGTCTCAAAAATACGAACAAAATGAGGTATTACATGGCCATTTCCAGATCGAACATTTTTTCACCCAAAAATCGCGTAACGAGGGGGTACGGTAGAATTGTTGAAATTTCGTGAAATTTTTTTCTCCCAAATCTTGGTTATTTTTGCAGGAATTCATCTTTGATCTATGTTCTAGTGTGTAATTGCTTTCAACATCACAAATTTTACCGAAAGTTAACGTTAGAGGATAAAAGTCGATCAAATTCGGTACATACCTAACGCCGAATTGTTCCAACTAGAGTGCTTTATAGGTCACTGAAATGTAAAGTTAGCATGTAGTTTCTTTTCATTAAAGTAACAAAATAGGGTATTGTGGCATTTTCAGATCAGGCGCATTTTCACCAAAAAATCGTATGTGAGGAAAATTTTCAGTGAATTATTTGAAATTTCGTGAAATTTTTCTCCAAATCTTTTAGTTATTTTTCTGAGAATTTCATCTTTGATCTATGTTCTAGTGTGTAATTGCTTTCAACATCACAAGGTACCGGAGATAACGTTCAGAGGATAAAGTCGATCAAGTGGGTACATGCCTAACGCCGATTGGTAACTGAAAATTGCTTTATGAGTCAAATGTAAAGTTATATATACTTTCCTATTCGTCTCAAAAATACGAACAAAATGAGGTATTACATGGCCATTTTTAGATCGAACATTTTTTCACCCAAAAATCGCGTAACGAGGGGGTACGGTAGAATTGTTGAAATTTCGTGAAATTTTTTTTTCTCCCAAATCTTGGTTATTTTTGCAGGAATTCATCTTTGATCTATGTTCTAGTGTGTAATTGCTTTCAACATCACAAATTTTACAGGAAGTTAACGTTAGAGGATAAAAGTCGATCAAATTGGGTACATACCTAACGCCGAATTGTCCCAACTAGAGTGCTTTATAGGTCACTGAAATGTAAAGTTATATATATTTTCTTATTCGTCTCAAAAATACGAACAAAATGAGGTATTACATGGCCATTTTCAGATCGAACATATTTTCACCCAAAAATCGCGTAACGAGGGGGTACGGTAGAATTGTTGAAATTTCGTGAAATTTTTTTCTCCCAAATCTTGGTTATTTTTGCAGGAATTCATCTTTGATCTATGTTCTAGTGTGTAATTGCTTTCAACATCACAAATTTTACCGGAAGTTAACGTTAGACGATAAAAGTCGATCAAATTGGGTACATACCTAACGCCGAATTGTCCCAACTAGAGTGCTTTATAGGTCACTGAAATGTAAAGTTATATATAGTTTCTTATTCGTCTCAAAATACGAACAAAATGAGGTATTACATGGCCATTTTCAGATCGAACATTTTTTCACCCAAAAATCGCGTAACGAGGGGGTACGGTAGAATTGTTGAAATTTCGTGAATTTTTTTTTCTCCCAAATCTTGGTTATTTTTGCAGGAATTCATCTTTGATCTATGTTCTAGTGTGTAATTGCTTTCAACATCATAAATTTTACCGGAAGTTAACGTTAGACGATAAAAGTCGATCAAATTGGGTACATACCTAACGCCGAATTGTCCCAACTAGAGTGCTTTATAGGTCACTGAAATGTAAAGTTATATATAGTTTCTTATTCGTCTCAAAATACGAACAAAATGAGGTATTACATGGCCATTTTCAGATCGAACATTTTTTCACCCAAAAATCGCGTAACGAGGGGGTACGGTAGAATTGTTGAAATTTCGTGAATTTTTTTTTTCTCCCAAATCTTGGTTATTTTTGTAGGAATTCATCTTTGATCTATGTTCTAGTGTGTAATTGCTTTCAACATCACAAATTTTACCGGAAGTTAACGTTAGACGATAAAAGTCGATCAAATTGGGTACATACCTAACGCCGAATTGTCCCAACTAGAGTGCTTTATAGGTCACTGAAATGTAAAGTTATATATATTTTCTTATTCGTCTCAAAAATACGAACAAAATGAGGTATTACATGGCTATTTTCAGATCGAACATTTTTTCACCCAAAAATCGCGTAACGAGGTACGATAGATTATTTGAAATTTCGTGAAATTTTCTCCCAAATCTTGGTTATTTTACGCAGAATTCATCTTTTTGATCATAGTTACAAGTGTGGGCAGCAAACGTCCTGAGTACCTTAGAGTGTTGAAGGATAAAGTCAGATCAAATTGGATACTGGCGCATGATTTATTACAACTACAGAGTATTTATGGAATCACTAAATATAGGATTATATATAGTTTCCTATTCGTCTCAAAAATACGAACAAAATGAGGTATTACATGGCCATTTTCAGATCGAACATTTTTTCACCCAAAAATCGCGTAACGAGGGGGTACGGTAGAATTGTTGAAATTTGGTGAATTTTTTTTTTCTCCCAAATCTTGGTTATTTTTGCAGGAATTCATCTTTGATCTATGTTCTAGTGTGTAATTGCTTTCAACATCACAAATTTTACCGGAAGTTAACGTTAGACGATAAAAGTCGATCAAATTGGGTACATACCTAACGCCGAATTGTCCCAACTAGAGTGCTTTATAGGTCACTGAAATGTAAAGTTATATATAGTTTCCTATTCGTCTCAAAAATACGAACAAAATGAGGTATTACATGGCCATTTTCAGATCGAACATTTTTTCACCCAAAAATCGCGTAACGAGGGGGTACGGTAGAATTGTTGAAATTTTGTGAATTTTTTTTCCTCCCAAATCTTGGTTATTTTTGCAGGAATTCATCTTTGATCTATGTTCTAGTGTATAATTGCTTTCAACATCACAAATTTTACCGGAAGTTAACGTTAGAGGATAAAAGTCGATCAAATTGGGTACATACCTAACGCCGAATTGTCCCAATTAGAGCGCTTTATAGGTCACTGAAATGTAAAGTTATATATATTTTCTTATTCGTCTCAAAAATACGAACAAAATGAGGTATTACATGGCCATTTTCAGATCGAACATTTTTTCACC
>VIBL01000529.1:0-60207 GCA_008271625.1 Lutraria rhynchaena
ATTGTTCAACAGGAAAACCCAGAATGCAATTTTGGTGAAATAAGTCGTTTAGTTGGTGGGAAGGTACAGTACTGGTTGTTGTCTTGGTCATGTGATGCTGTTGTCATAGTAACATGTTATCATAGCAACCAAGCTGTTTCACCTCTGTATAGTGGGCATGAAGCATGTTGTTTTATTTTGTTTGCTTTTACAGGATCAAACACAAATGACAAGATAGTGTGTAAGAATTTGCATTTGCTACTATTGGTAGCA
This sequence comes from Lutraria rhynchaena, assembly GCA_008271625.1. NCBI lineage: Eukaryota > Metazoa > Mollusca > Bivalvia > Venerida > Mactridae > Lutraria > Lutraria rhynchaena. The sequence goes on from VIBL01000529.1 coordinate 253, forward strand.
GACATTTTATTTTGAATATTGAATCAAAATTGGAAGAATGTTGCCATGAAAACTTGAATAGGATAAACTCCATGTTCCCATGGTAGTCTCATGTTTTAGGAAATATGTGGATTTCCATGGCAACAAATCCTTTGAGATTCTTGATGTAGTGTTTGATTCTGAACCCTATTTTGATTTTGCATGTTAATTTACTCATTTCATAGGTCCGAGCTAAACGGTATCCCAGTGGTTTTGTCCTATTTTCTGGGGACTTTAGAAGGAAATTGACAGAAGGAGGGAAAAATACTCAATACTCATTTGGAGAGATTAGTCGGATGGTAGGAATACAGGTAATATAATTGACATTCATTCAAAGCCATTGATATTCTGCTACAAGGGTAGGGTAATTGTATTGCTGATAGGATTTAAAAAAAAACAGCATAAATAATATTTGCTCTTGTCTGAATGTTATACTTTATTGCAGTCATTCCTTTCTCATTTGGAGGAACATAATGAATTTTCATTTGCCTGTACTAAAATTCATTATCCATTTGCATTCTCTGGGGATTTATGAAGACTGGAATCAGATATGAAACTTCAGTTATATCTGAATGATGGTTTTCCTTGTAGGATGGAAATCCATATTGTGTATCTTAATGCGTATTGCTTATCTGTAAATTTTTAAAATAAATTTTGTGTATTCTGGTTCTTACTGTGAACCATATTAAGACTATTTTTAGGACCCCCAAAAACAATTGTAATATTAAGATGTTCTCATTTGCAATATCAAGTATAGGGGAAATATGGTCCACGTTGCTCAAGTGACCACATGTTTTCAGCTTTTATGAAATTAAGCGATACATAAACCAGTGTGAACTAAGTAATTATTATGAGGTGGTCAGGGCTGCCAATTTTCCGCGGATCCGTGGAATTCCGCAGAGTTTATCCTCCTGGGATTGTTTTTTGAGATCCATGTAAATCCGTTAAAAAATTCTTATATTGGGGGATTAGGGCGGGTCCTACCAATGCAAGATTAACTTTAATACAGCTAATTTTGGATCACCTAATATAAATAAGCATCATGAGAAAGTAATTTTAAGTATTTTATTGGAAATTTCAGATTAACTCCCGAAGTGGCCTGTTAATTTTCGTTTGAAAAGGTAGCTGAAACTGATGACAATTCGTATATACTAATTCATTCTAAACCAGTCTTACAAGCTGAAACACCAGGGCTCTGCCTTGCACCTGCAAGGGGACCTATATGCCCCCCTTGACCCCCAGCAAATTTTCCTCTTTTTCATTTTCTCTGTTGACAGCCCTGGGTGGTCGTAATAATGAGGTGGTTATTATCTAGGCAGCCACCAGCCCATACACAAACAGCTCTCCAATATAATGAAAATGTGTGAGAAATAAGTAACAGTTACAAATAAGCTATATTTGTTTTTGGTGACCCTAACGAAGCTAATGCATTCTTATTACCGGTATGATAATTCTATGTTTGACTTCAGTGTCTGACATTTTCTTTTCTCACCTGTTCTGTTACATTTGACTGGTTCTTTAGAAGTAATTTTGGGGTTTTCATCATTATATTAAGGATGAGATGCTTGTCTACAACCATCAGATTTATGTAATCTCTACATATGTCTGGGTTGTCTACCCTGTTCATTATTGTACGTTATGTGTACTGACACTTTTTCATGCATGAACTTTGAGATAGATAGTTGTGTATGTATTGTAGCCTCGTGTCGGGTATTTTCGACGATGTAACCATACTTTCTACGGCTGCTCTATTATAAATTGATACATCAACAAATTGTATTCATGAATTTTATCTAGTGACCATTTACGATCGATCATATCACATTAAACTGCTTGACCTAGTTTTTAAAGTTTACAAAAGATGCAAAATGGCGAGTACTTACTGCGCATGCTCTATCCGGTCACGTAGGGTAATTTCGACAGTCGAAGAATAAACATCATTATATCTATACTGCACAACAAACGGTACACGTCACAATCAAAATTTAATGTAACTGGATTTAACTTGACTTTAAAATGGTCTTTAACTGTTAATAAAATGTTTTAACTGTTTGACCTGCTAAAAAATTTAACTTATTTACAACGTTTTTATTACTGAAGATTTACTGTTCATCATTCTTGCACATGGGGCACAGGAATGAGTCACCAAGCCTTATTACTTTCACTGTGGAGCAACAGGACAGATGAACCCAACCATTGCATTTATCACAGCATCCCCACTTCACAATTGTAAGATAAGGAAGTAAGTTTTTGTCCTTGGGATAGAACTGTTTGCATACAATGCATTTTTAAGAGGATATTCACATTCATCAGAATCAGATAAATCTTCAGAATGTGATGGATTCTTCTGTAACCCAGGCTAAGAAAATGACTCTGTACAGCTTCAAGGACTGCTGGCTCTGTAATAGTCTTACCACCAACCACCTTACTGAGCGTCTTTCTGGTTTTGGATGCTTGTACATTTTTCATAATCTCACCTCCTTCGGCCTCAAGAAATGCTTCTGCTGACAGAGATGATTTTACCACAGACTGACATGGTTGTTGAAGGGCTGCAGAAGGTGCTACAGAAGCTGGATTAATGATACTGGGGTTGAAAGGAAACACACCAGATTTTTTGAAGGCAGCTTGAATATTTGCAGCATTTAAGGTGGAAGTGTACACTTTACAAGCTATATCACACACTTCATATCTGGTGATTAATTTCCCCCCTGACTCCCTTAAGTGTCTATGACAAGCTGAGTTCCATGCTTGTTCAAGTACACATAGCAGCAGACTTCAAGTCTGTATGACTACAGTGTGGGGGAGCACAAACAGTAGAATGTGTTGCTGTTTTAGCCCATTCACTTAAATGAATGGTGATGTGACTTTTATGTCCATCATATAGGATGAGTACAACAGAATTATAATCCCTAGGAGGTAAAAAATGATTGAGGTGCTCCTTCATGTACATTTCAAAAGTGATCGAGTTGGACCATCCTGATTCTGTAACAATGCCACTTGCCCCAGGTGTTGCGCCATCCAGCAGCGAATCCAACATTCTGTGGCCAGGAAATATAAAAAATGGTGGTATTTGCTGTCCAACAGCATTGACACAGCCGATAAGTGTTACATTTTTTGATTTACCAGATGTAACAGCTTGGGCTTTGTATTTTTTACCAGTCACTATTTTAGGTGGCTTATGTTCAGAGCTTGGGCCCTTTTCATCTATATTAAAGATGCAGTTGGGTTTATTCAGTAGATTGTATTTTTCTAGTATGTTCCCAAGTTCTTTAAAATAGTTGGAAATGGCCGTTTCAGTAGCACATTTGGCTCTAGCAGCTTCTAGACTCCTGGGTTTGATAACTTTCAAGTCTGGCCATCGAGAAAGAAAACCATAGAACCAATCAAATCCTAGAGGATGAGCCCTTTCTCTTGTTCCAAGATGAAAAGCATAATCAGATGCTAGATTTAGGGTTTCTTGTCTTGAATACCCAAAGCCAACTTCTCCCATAGTAAGCAGGTATTGTGCTAAAAATGCTTCCTGCTCTTGGGTAAAAACAGTTTTGGGACCAGATCTAACTGTATCAAGACTGACTCTCCCTCTAACACGGTCCTTCAGTGTGCTGATGGGTACAGAATATTTTCTGGCTGCCGGTACTGGAATACCCTCATCAATAACAGCATGATAAGCATCTTTGAGGTCTGCTAAGTCATATTTACGGTAATTACCCCTAGAAGTAGGTTTAACCTGTAATTACATACAAGGAATTAAAATGTACTTCTGACGCTAATTTTCTCAATTATGACATAAGAGATGAAAAAAATTTGGGTCGTATTTTTTTGCGCGTAGTATACTTTTATGAATGAAAAATCTTGTAACATTGATGTTGGGAGAATAATAAATAAGCAGAAGACCTGTCAAAATGTTACACCATTGAGAAACCGTAAAAACAATGATTTTTTAGGGTCATAATTCGGGATTAAGTGAAAAGGGTCAATATAACGATGTCCACATACACTTGATGTTTTACTTACCTGTCTAATTTCCATATCTCATGAAATTACTACAATGTTTACGTCTGCTTGCATACAGTGTAAAAATCATGTGACATCTGCGGAGCATGCGCAAACGATTTGTTTATAGGGCTAAACGGTGCACCCTCGAAAATACCCCTACGTCGAATTACCCAACGATGCGATAAAAATGTTGTAGTATGATATATTTTGTTTGCCTATTGTTGTAATGTAAGAATGGCTGTCTATATAACAGTTATTAACCTTATTTTGTAAGCTTTTAGAGTGTTGTATAATGTATTGCTTGTAATGTTATGATTTTTGCTGATTTTTGTGTAAATTTGAAAATCGTTAAAAACAATCTATTCTTCATTTGAATTCTATTGACCTTTTGATGTTTAAACAAATCCTAGAATGCTTCACAATTTACATACTGAATTCACAGCAAGCGGACTTGAATTTGCTGAATGTTATTAAATATTTATGTGCTGATTTACCTTTGGGGGATAGAGTAAAAATTTGGAGGGTATAATGTTGTGAAATCTTTGATATAAATCTTACATTTTATGTATTGTTCATTAACAAACCATCTGCCAGCCTCTGTTGATCATTTTATAGGACAGTATGATCCTGGCTGATATGGTGACAGTAATTTTAGTTTCTGTTTGTTTGATTATTATTTCCTGAAGTCACTGGATCCAAAACTTGAATGTTCACTGTTTGATCATTGAACTTGCCTAAAGCCATCCTTAAAAATGTTGGTTTGTGGTTATACAGCCTGAACTTTTAACAGTGTGTAATTAGGTGGTCCATCCGTCTGTATGTATATCCTGTTATTCTTTCCAATCAATAGCTTGAGAAGGAATAAGCCTAGGTTAATGTACTTTGGGAGGGACATTGACCATGGCCATTATATGACCCCTTTAGATTTTGAGATCAGTATGTCAAATGTCAAGGTCACAGTGAAACTCGATGTAAAATCTTTGTCTGATCAATAACTTGAGAAGGAGTAAGCCTTGGTTTTTGTTTTCTCACTTAAATAAAACTTGGCCTTCATGAAATGTGCTAAAGAATGTAAATATGTCACTGCGACAAGAAAATGAAGTGGGGTCATTAGTGTCCTATGGACACATTTATAGTTTTAGATAACATATGCTTGTATTGAAAATGAAAAGCTGGAGAAAACTTTGTCAAAATTAATAAATGAAAATTTGGGGTTTTGGGACTTTTGAATCTGTTGTGTATGTAATTCTGCAAATCAATATTTTTTAGGATAACCTTTACATTGTAATATTTTATTTCTTAATTCGAGAATTCAACTTTCTCCTGGCTATCACATATTGTAGTGACTTATTTTGGGGATATTATGGTACCCTTTATATCCTGAAATGATCCGTATGTAAATTGCATTAAGATATTCTGCATTGCTCTGACATATCCTGTGTTTAGGTCACTGTAAATAAAGTCTACATACCCATATTTGATAGACATTTCATGGATTTAGCATTGTACTGATAATACTTTCATATTAAAAAGATTATTTGGTATTTTAGATATTTTAATAATGTATAAACATTTAAATTATACCCATCATTATTTCAGAGTAATACTTTGTGCAATTTACAACTGTTCAATAAAATTCTGTTTGAATTTTGTTTTACACATTAGATGCGATGTGTTAAAAACATTGTACAATCTTTTTAAGTCAAGTTCTTTTAATAAGAATGTATAGGGTTCCCACAGTCAGGGAAAAGTCTTGAAGAATGATTTTTTTCAAGGTCAGGGAAAAGTCGGGGAATTTCAACATTGGTCTGGGAAATTTGAAAATAAACAAAATTCCGTTGAGAAGAATGTTGGTCAAACAGTTGGAAGCAAAATCAGTAAAGGCTAAGGCAGTTTCTTCCATTATTTTGGGTATCTTTATTGTTATTTATGATTATGAGCATCTTTTTATTTCATCCGTCAGTCTACTCTGGCGTTCGTTGTCCGGCGTCCGGGTTGTTAATGCTCTAGTGGTCACACTTTTGAGCGAATCTTCATCAGACCTGGTCAGAAGGTTCGTCTCAATGATATCTTGGACAAGTTCGAACATGGGTCATCTAGGGTCAAAAACTAGGTCAAATAAAATGGAAATTTTGTGAACACTCTAAAAATCACAGATTTGATTGGATCTTCATCAAACTTCGTCAGAATGTTAGTATTAATGATCTTGTCAGATTGGGCAAATATGGGTTATCTCTGGTCAAAAACTAGGTCACTTGGTCAATGCACCAGAAAACCTTTTTAATGCTCAAGAGGTTGCAATTTTGATTGAATCTTCATCAAACTTTATCAGAATGTTTGTTTTACTAATATCTTGGACAGGTTTGAACATGGGTCATCTAGGGTAAAAAACTAGGTCACCAGGTCAAATCTTGGAAAACCTTGTTAACACTCTAGAGGCCACAGTTTTGATTGGATGTTCACCAAACCTTGTCGAAATAATTGTTTTAATAATATCTTGGTTAAGTTCAAACATGGGTCATCTGGGGCAAAAACTAGGTAACCAGGTCAAGCCATAGAAAAATCTTGTTAACATTCTAGGGGTCACAGTTTTGATTGGATCTTCCTCAAATTTTGTCAGAATATTTGTATTAATGATAACATGAACAGGTTTGAACATGGGTCAACTCAAGTTAGAAACTAGGTCACCAGGTCAAATCACAGGAAAACCATAGTTGCAATCTTTACTCAGGTGAGCAAAAAAAGGGCCATCTTGGCCCTCTTGTTCTTGCAAACATCTTACTTAAGTATCTGCTTATGCCCGAAGATTTTGGATATTTCTTGTCATTTACAGTAACTAACTTATTAAAGAAGAAGCTGAAAGGGGTTTTAAAATACATTTAATGATCAAAGATTGTGCAAACTTGATATTGTTATTGGTCAGGGAAAAATGGTTTTGGTCAAGGAAAAGGCAGTGAATTTTGATTTCTCTTCTTTGTGGGAACCCTGATGTAGCACCATGTATGAAATAGTCTGAATGTCTGAAGCATCTTGTTGAACTGATGTTTGCATGTTTGCTTTCATTACATGATAGTTACAAAATTTAGCTTAAATTGTACACTGCTGATAGTTCTATTGTTACATTGAATGTAATAATACATGTATATACTACATCAGTTTGAGTTTTCCATGCTGTTCACTTTTGATGTATGAGTGTCATAATTAGTTTTATTATTGGTTAATTGATTTTTATTACAATTATTTTGTATTTAATCATAAGATAATTTTAAATGTCTTTTTGCTCAAATTTGTTTTTTTTGTTTCAAACTTGAAAAAGTTAAGGCGAGTGTAATTGATACTATGTTAATGTAACTGGTTTGAACTAACATCTTGTTATTTATGTATGACCTAACATAGAACATTTAAAACATGGTGTGTTTGTGTATGTACAGTGGAGAAATCTGGACAAGGAGGAGAAGGAGAGATATGAGGATAAAGCTCGTAGAATCGCTGAGGAACAACAAGCAAAACAGGCTGATGCTGAACGCGCTTTCAATTTGACTCTACAGCAGCAACAACAACAACAACAGCAACAACAGCAGCAGCAACAGCAGCAGCAGCAACAAACTCCACAACATCAGCCAACTCCTGGTGAGAGCCCAAGGCCCAGCACTCCTGCACAACAAGGTATGTTTACTGATAAACTTGCATTACAAAACTTACATCACACATTCATAAAAGTTTACCAGTGCTTTCTGTATCATACCATTGCAATTTACCTGGCACTTACATTCTTTGTTTTTTCCTATTCATTTTCAATGGCAATTTATACATTGTCTACTGTTCTTGTTCAACAACATTTTATTTATCATGGCACACTGTGGTATGACTCACACAGACCTTATTGTGCATGTATTATATATATGTATGGCTTTAAATGGTTGTTGTTTTCTAACTTGATGTTGTGGTTAATTTTCATAAATTGTTGTATCAAGTTTGGGCTGTGTATATGTTCATGATAATTCAATCATATCCTGGTTTACTCATTACTGCAACTTGACGTTGTCATGATGTTTGAAAACTAAGACCAGTCTCATAACCCAAGCTTTTCATTGGCTTTTGTTGTGCTCAGTGTGAACAATGGCTAATGGAAAAGTTGTGTTCTGAAGATGGTCATCAAACCTATTTGCAGGGCATGGAAAATTTTGAAATCTCAATTGGTCCAGGCCCGCGGACCGCCCTCCCCAATTCAATTTACCCCCCACCCCAGTTTCTGAATACGGCGAATATTTGTTCATAGTTACAGTACACTTAACATTAAAAACGAAATAAAAACGGAATTTAAATTTGAACCTGATACTAGTACAATGGAATCACAAACACGTACTTGATTGAAATTGATAATATCGAACGAAATCCCAATTACCAATTTATGATTTTTTTCTAGACACAATTAGAAATATCAATCCACAATTTTAATCCTTTGACGTCATCAACGATGACGTATCACACCCGTGTAAATGCAATAGATGACGTTTTTCTTAGTCACATGACTGCTAAACCAAAGGAGTTATTAAATTGTAAACAGATAAGAAGGCGGAGCTACAACTTTGATATCGACAAGCGTCTTGCGTTCGAAGCTGTCATTGGTTGATCTATGAATTGCAATATAGTCTGTAAAATCTTAGCAATTAATGTCGGCTTTTTGATGTTACTAAATTTTCTTTGATTCTGTTTTCTGTTACGACTTCTCGTAAAACAACTCACCGCCTTTGATTAAACTGAAACAATGCTAAATTTGAAAATGACGACAGTATTTAATTCTTTTACAAAATTACGTTTGAAGGCTTTAACTCAAATATTAATATACGCAGCAAACACATCACTCAACTCAATTGATCACTGTAGTAATTGTTTTCTATTATCTACCTCGTGTTTGGACTAATTACAAGCGACCCCTATATTGACAGACTTCCATTGATCGGATTAGCAGATGATCACTCCAGGCTATTGATTATCTTGACATATTTATTAGGGTATTGAGAATCGTGTGAACAACCTACAGTAAGTTTTGTGACATTTTGCACGTACATAGCGATTTCGGACTGAAGTTTATAGAACGTTTATGGACTGATTTTTTAACAAATTTTCATAACTGAAATCGGTCCAGGAACTTGAAATTTGGTCTGGACCGGCAAATTTTCGTTTTTCAGCGCCCTGCCTATTTGCATTACTTCACAGCATGGTCATTGAATTTGAAAAAATTGAATTTGTACAATCAAGTGTACCGTATATTCCCTTATATACACCCCTCCCCTAATAAATGCCCCCACCTTTTTTTCTCAAGAGAAAACAAAAGTGACTAACCATGACAGGCTATTTTAATCCGAGATGAACAACAGAAATTAGTGGAAAACACTTTTTAAATCCAAAGAATAAAACAAACACATTTTAAACCCAGAACATGCGACAGCTCTCTACTGACATCAAAGGACTTGAGCCGCTAGACGTGATGTCATTTCAACCGAGATCGTAGTGGTGACTTCAAAGAGATGAGAGTCGGCAGTCATTGCCATATATACCCCACTTATAAGGCCAGTGTAAAGAGTGTAACTGTTATGTAGAAAGCTTAAAGAATCTGATGTTTGGACAATTTTCAAAGGAGATGAGAGTTGGCAGTCATTGCCATTAATACCCCACTTATAAGACCAGTGTAAAGAGTGTAATTGTTACATAAAAAAGCTTAAAGAATCTGACGTTTGGACAATTTTCAAAGGTTAGCCTGTGGTTTAAATTTATTAACACATATTTGGAACTTGTTTCAAATTTTATTTTTTTGTTCTCAATTAAATACCCCCTCTTTAAAAAATGTTACGCCCTCGGGGCGTTTAATAGGGAATGTACGATGTGTAGCAACAGAGCTAGTACATTGACACTTTTTTCCTTATACTTAGTTCAGAAGATGGTATGAGATCACTGGGTCTTGTTAACATGGCTAAGAAATTATGTTTAATAGGAGTTACTGGCCTTTAAACATTGCTTTACCAAATACAAAATCTGTGGTTTGATGTTGTGCTGTTATTTTAACTAAGGGATGAATCTTGTGCATATTTCTTGATGAGAGTCAAAAATTGTTGTATGTGTATAGTTGTCATGTGACAAAGTTTTTGAATTGTCTATCATTGTTTGGAAGATGATTGTCTTGCATTACTTAACAACTTGTAAAAAATGACTGACCTTGCATGTCAGAATTAGTTACATACATTATGTGTGTTTCCAAACTGCTTTGTTTCATTGCATCATAACTCTATAAACATTTTGTGTCCTGTTGCCCAGATTTATACATCTGGTACATTGAGTTATTCTGTCAATGTACACAAATGATATTAATATGAGTTGCTCTCATTATTGTTGTTATTGCTGTTGTATATCGTGAGCATTTCATTGTTGTGTGCATCATTCATGTTTGTTAGTAGTTGAGATTCTGCATTGCTGAAAATACCATGGTAAAAGTTGAAACCAAGGGATGAATTGATGTTAAGTTTTTACTAAATCAACCATTAGTAATTTGGTAGTTATAACTGTCTCATTCTATTTGGATAATTTGTCATGTTTACACATGTTTTGGTTTAGCTTATTATCAAACAATATTTGTTTTTTACTGAATTTTCAACCTTTACCATGATAAAGAAGGAAGTGATTTAGTGTGTCAAATATAACTTACTATTTACTCAATGTTGTCTATTAATTTTTATTCTGTAATGTAATACATAGGATACCCAGGATATTACCCAGCTTATAATGGTACACCTCAGGGATATGCCCCACCTCCAGGGTCATATCCTGGACCACATGCCCCATCACCTGGGGGGCAGTTTGCACCTTTACATCCTCATCCAGGTAACCAGGACAACACATTCATATGGCTAAGATCTTTCTAAGTATCTGATAGATTAATCATTTTGAAATCAGCCAATCAATATGGACATTACTAGAAGTTCATAACTGTTGATGTAGTAAGATCTGGATTGGCTGATTTAAAAATTTAGATGTCAGATACTTGAGTCTACAGCCAAGAATATTGTGCATGCTTATATTTAAATTTTAAACAAATAAGGGTGTATTAGACAGTACATGCATATAACTTACATAGAATACTAACACAACTAACACATCTATGTTATTATACTTGATTCACACACAGCTTACGAAGCATGCTGTATATTTGAAGTTATATGTACAAGTCCACTGACAAAGACATGTTTGTTTTCAAATTATTTGCTATGTTAAAAAAAGTACAGTAGGAAAGTTTTTGGGTACTGTCAAACCTGAGGTAATATTATCATATGAATAATAGCCTCTGTTTAACATACAGTTTTTGTCATTATGGGACGAAAAACTACCTGTTTTAAACTGATTAAAAGCTACCTGTGCATAAGGCCAGAAAAAATACATTTAGTCATGTTTACAGTTACCTGACTTACCCTATATTTGCCACCTTCTTGAATGCTTGTAACAGCCAAGTCCAAAGTATGGTAATGTTTGGGGATGAATCATACCTCCAAAGTACAAAGGTGTGTTAAGAAATAAGATTAGAAATGTTTTTTGACTGACCTGCCCTCTTTTTATTGGATGAGTAACCAGAAACATGACTTTCTGGCCTAAAGGCCATATTTCTTTTTCCTATCAATTATCATTCTTCATAGGTTTGACTGCATGTATACTTCCATAGATGCAAGAATACACACCAAAATTCATATCATCATTTTAGATGAAAAGTCCTTCCAACGCTTTATATAACTATTCTGTAGTCGGTAAATGCTGGTATATGAATTGGCATTACTACATATCACATGTGTGACAGACTATCTGGGGTATTTATTGTCATTATTGTAATAGATTCTGCTTTGCTAAAAATTTATCTCACGTTATGCAATATATTTTGTTTTAGCCATTCATGAATAATAATGTGTATAGATAATCCAGTCTATACTGATGTATGTTAATTCCTTGTTTTACTCCCCCCATGTATCAGCTAAAATGTATCAAATATCTCCTTTATAACTGTCTTGTTCTGTAGCATGAAATATTGATATTGAACTGCTTAGACTTAAGTTTGAATCTTACCAGATATCCCAGAATAAAGTAAATTGTCTTGTCACAATTCTACATTGTTAGCCTGTTGTGTGAATTGGAATATTTCCTTTAGTTAGATTTTATGTAACAATCACATTTCCAGCCAAAATTATGCATCATTATGTCTAACCATCAAAATCATATTGTGTTCTTTTGACAATATAGTACTGAATGTCAGCCAAATGTTAATTGATAATTCTATTTGGAGAAATAATTGGGTCTTCAATTGAAGTTAACAAACTTTTTGATAGACCAATCAAACATAGCACCCCTGATAACATTTTTTTATGACATGTAAGTGGACATTTTTCTGTTGTTTTTTTTCTCCTAAATGGATTTTTGCTGGGGTTTATACAGTGGATCTGCATGCTTTGTCATGCTTGTGGACAGTATGACTGTTTGCTTACATCTTAATATGGCTTCATTTTTATTGAGCTTGATCTGGGGCTCAAATGAATGTTCATTTTCTCATTTATAGTAAATTCATATAAAAACGAAAACTTGATTGTATTTTGTATCCATGTACAATTTTGACTGCAAAAATTAAGATATCATGAATCACCTAATTTAAAATGGTTACAATATGAATCATAAATCCAAGCTGCTGCCAACTACCATGTTTCTCTGATTACTAAGTCACCTTGGTTTTGTTAATACTAAAAATTTATGAAATATTTTGAATTTAGATGGCATGCTTACTTAAACATTTCAGATTTGCTTTATTTGTGCATGTTGTGGAACTGAACATTAATTTTGCATGTTTTTGTTGGATTTATAAAACTTTTTTGTCTTCATTATATTATGTGAATATTTAATATTTTTACAGTCATTTGTTTTAATGGGATTTAGCATTGTTATTTTGTACAAGTTTTCAGTATTATTTGAATGCCATTCATTTTGCATATGATAAGTGCATGATTCACTCCGATTTTAATTTTGTATGGTTTATTTTACTGAATGATTTTTACCTGTTTGATTGTGTATGTTGCTTAATTTTGTTTGTAAGGTATGATGAACAACATGGGTGGCCCCTTCATGTCATCCCCGGGAGCAAAGGGAAGCCCAGCCATGATGACAAATGGACAAAGGCCGCCCTTTAAGGGACCTCAGTATCAGTCGCCAGGTGCTCCAGCAATGAGACCTGTGGGGCCAAATAATATGTCCCCATATCCTGGTATGACATCTATCCCATATGGACAGACACCAACAATAGGGTCCCAGCTCCCTAATCCTGGGGCTCAGCTGGGTCCCTATCCTGGCAGTCCTGCTCCCCACCCTGGTCTGGCACAGAGTGGTATGCATGTAAACCAGTCACATGTAATCTCCCAGCAGCCAGGTAACCCTGTAGTGTTGTGTAGCTCTCATGTCATACATAATCTCATTTTTAGTCAAATGCAAAATCAGTTATCTTGAAGTATTCATTCTTGAAGAGAAATATATTCAGACCATAGAAAATGTAAAAACATTTTGATTTTTTGGATGTTTATGTGTAAAAAAGGTGCATTAGCCTATCAGACCAGAAAATAAATTGTTGTGTTAATGGTTACCTGACTGATCCTAATTTTTGGCACTAACCCTAAAGTTTTGAAAGGTCGAAATATTTTAGGACGAATAAAACCTCCAAAGTATGAAAGGTACCATGAACATGACCTTTTTCTAGCCTTATTTGAATTTCTGCACATTTTAGAAGTTTGCACCTAAATTACAGCAAAATTTGTCTTAATCCTATGAATTGATGTAAAAAAATATTAAAGTTGGCTGTTTCACCATATTAGCGTATTTCAAGATATCTGTTGGATTTGTAGAATATATATGTGCTCTGCTTAAAAATGAATTATTGAAGCATTTAACTATTTTTATGCACAAATTTTAAACTTTTCAAAATATCAAAGATATTATTCTACAAGTACATTGGTATTTTTTATAGTGAGATTCTGTTTGGCATAGGTTTGGTTGTTTCTGTGGGTCTTTGGTGACTAACCCAATCCTGCTCCTCTAACATTGGCTAGCATTTGGTGTTTTGCTTGTTTCAATTTTTTTGCCATTGTGATCATTTCTTGATGGCTAAGTTTATTTGTTCCTCTGATAAAATAAGATTTAATGTATGGTTATGTTGAGATAACTCCTCTATTTTTGAAGTCATTTCTTGTTTTCATTCAGAAACAGAAGAGTGGATAGTTAGAGGGAATTTTTATTTTAAAGGGGACTTTAATATAACAAGCATATTTTAATGTACTGTATATGATCCACAATGGCAGAAAATAGCACCTGCACATCTTTCATGCTCTGTAATGATGTATATATGACTATATAATAGACAGAATGATTTATCCATGGAGCACATTCTCTCATAATAATCATTATTAACAATCACTAGTACCACTGTCAGTAATTATGATCTTGAAAACTGAAGTATGAATGACATGTTTAAACAAGGATGATATGTATGAGTTCATGTTATATGCTCTGCTTGTTTATGTTAAAAGTTGTACTTCAGTTTTTCTCTACTTTACTAACGTCTGAAAGGTATTAAAAATGATAAGATAGTACACATGTCTATATTGCCTCAACAAAATGTATTTCATTCTTTTGCTCTACTTTTAAATTATATAATTTGAGCCTTTATTGAGTCTGTTTTTGAGCTGAAGGTCAAACAAGGTATTTGGTACACAAGGGTATACAGTATAACTTCTGACATGCTTCTGCTTTCTATCAACATCATTCTGGTTCTTGTTTATCCTTGCTGCATTTATTAGCTTAGAGTTAAACTCTTCCAATGAATTTTTCACCTCATTTTTTATCAAATACTTACCAGTTTTCTGATTATCTTAAATGCAAGAAGATCCTTCTGTTTTTATTTACATTATGAAAGTTCAGAATACTGTGTTACAGATATTATTTATGATAAGTTTAAATATCTTACATCTATGAATGTCTGTTTTTTTCTTTTTGATTGTTGGACAATACATTTATATTAATGGAATGTGCATGGCTCTGGTTTCATTTTCGAAGAGAATATTTTTGTACTGTTAAAAAAATCTGTTGTTTATATGAATTTATTTCAATTTAACTGCATGCATTTAAACTTTGAATTTTTCCTTTTTTTCAGTTTGGTAACTTGGCATGTAGTTTCTTTCTTTTGATCATATTTTAAACAATTGTTTAAGTTATTTTAATCATTACGTTTTTATTTTCATAAATTATTTCAGCCCAACCCCAGCAGATGGCTCCACCCCCACCTCCCCCTCGTCCAGCGTCACCTATGTTTGTCTCTGTGCCACCCAGAACACAAAGATTACTTCACTCAGAAGCTTATCTCAAGTAAGTATGCATGTTCATGTGTATTTGTCTGTGTTCTGAAATATTTTGTTGTAATTTTAAATTATTTTTTGCCTACATATATTCTGGAGTCTGAACATTTTCCTTACATAATTGTATGCAGTGCAACCGCTCCAGAGCGGCCCTCTTTTGAGCGACAACCTCCCATCAACAACAGCATGCTTTGTCCCCGCTGTACGATTTGACTATTTATTTAACCTCCCCAGAGTGGCAACACTGACATAATTTTGCGTCTCCCAAAGGGTGTTGCTTTGGAGAGGTTGCATTGTACATGTTCTGTGAAAATTATGTACTTCATCCCATTTACTGATATGTAGCTGTGACCCTAGTCCAGTTGTTAGTGTGCTAGACTTGTAACCCGCTGATCCGGGTTCATATCCTGGTCACAGCAGGTCATACCCTTCTTTGAAAATTTGTCAAAAATGTCAATTTTTCCTCCACATTTAGAGAAGTTGCCGGCTCCTTATGGAAGGGTAAGTTAGTACTGGTTAGTATACAGTCCAGGAAAACTGGCTAGGTGAACCGGCTGCCATAGATAACGGAAAAATTGTTGAAAAATGGCATTAAACTCTGTGACAATGTCACTTAAGGTAGCGTAAGTGGCTACAAACGTAAAAATAAGCGAAAATGACATTTTAAGTTATTAACAATAATTAAATATCATACTATCATACCATGCAACAAAAAAATCGATCCGAATATGCAAAAATAGTGTTTTATCGCGATAAAAACTGCACCCCCATATCGACTCCACTTTATCAGCGAGAACGATCTAGGAGGCGGCGTTGTTAGGGGCTCCTTAAGGGCAATTTTGTATCAATCGATATTAAATTTGGTATCGCTTGCCGTATGTTAACATAAGTATTTGAAATTCGACAGATTATCAACATCAAGCGGATTAAAATGGGAAATAAGAAAAATAAGGCTAAGCAAGGTGTTAGAGTGTTCTCAAAAATTGAAAAATGTAGTTAGAAATCTCTTTCTCGCGGAAGTTGGTTTACGAATGCTAAAGATACCGAACTGCATAAATCTATATTCCGTAAAAAACTTGACCATAGTGACGTGACATATTGTGAAAATGGAAACTTTATGGTGGAAAATTACGTAATAAATATATAACTGCAACAATCATTTGATGTGCAAGAAAGGTGTGAATTGATTAACACCTTGGTCGATTGGACTACTAGTATCTAATGTACTTTTAATATAAAACATATGATGAAATAACTGATCCGGAACGGTGGTCTTATTGAAGTGTGATATCGATATCATACTCTAACGCCTTGCTAATTATACTATCAATATGGGTCAATTTAGACCTTATATATGTCGCATCACATATTTCTTTGTGTTTTGGCGGGAGATATAATAAACAGCAATATGGTAAGTAGACACTTCATGCACCTTGCAATAAAACGCACACGATAAGAAAACGAGCAGTCAAAGATTGTTACCCCATTAATGTTATGACGTACCATTTTTGCAAGATTAATTAAATTTATATATTCCAGAGTCAGGTTTCAAACACAATTAAAGTTATAAAACTAAAATATATTTAAATCGCCAGTAAATTAATACAGGGAGACTGGGTCAACGAAAATTATTATTTTCGCTATTTCATTGATGTAATCAATAAAATAAAGTTATTTCAACGTGCACTTTCATAAAGCAACTCTGTATATTTTGGTAAAATATTAAAAAGCTATCAAACAAACAATAAGATGAAAAACAGTAACGCCTTATGGACATCGGACGCGCATGTTTTTCGAGAATCTTATATTATTCTGTTATGTATCCAATTACCTTTATATATTAGTATGTTTTTAAATGATTACATTAACAGTCATAAAACATAGACACTTTTCTACAAATCAATCACATCTTAAGTTCTTAATTTTACACTAAATGCATGGTTACCTTTCATTTAATTTATATAGCGGTTTCCCCAGCCATATTCAACTCGATTTCCCAATCAGCCGTTTTCCCCGTTGAGAGCCTCTTGGTTGACGAGAAATCTGACGTACTGTGTATTGCATCGGTACGATATGATACTATTTTGACAAATAATTCGTAATTAAGCTCTTTAGAGTCATCTAAAATGGTGGGCGGTTTCACTAATTGATCCGCTAACGATGAACAAATTTGATTGGTTATCAAATTTTAGTAGGCTGTATTAATTTATAGAATAATTGTTGATTACACAAGGTGATAATGATCTGACACTTTTATTGTTAATTTCTCGCTTAGAAAAAAACGCAGTGGGTGCTATTTTTGAACAAAGATTGCCGCCTTATTTGAAGATGGATTTCAAAGCGGTTTTCGGTATTTTGTAGCGGAAATGCTTATCTAGGGAACCGTGTCACAGAATTTTGATATTTGTTTTCGTTTTTATTTTATGGCGTATTACGTAATTGTCAGCGGGGTTCAGGCTACGGAATTTCTTTAAAGTCAAATATCTAAAGAACGGGGGACGTTATCAAAAATCTGTGACACGGTTCCCTGCATTATACCATGATTGTTATTTTAAGGCTAATTGTTGATATATATCCTTATATACAGAGTAGTGATCTTTATTCAAAAATATGAAAATTACGTGCGATATTGGTTTATAGAAGACAGACCAAGTACAATATTTGTTTCAAATCACTTGCAATAGACTCTATATAGTGGGTTTATTAATGTATACAATTATGGTTGACTTTTTGAAACTGTAAATTAGTAAAACTTGATATCACCATATAGCCACTTACGATACCTTAAAAGCAAATATTGACTGATATAAAATTGTTAAATAATGTAATTGAAGTTTTATGGGAAGAAGTATTTCTTTATAAAGATACTTTGAAGAATTCAATTTTTTTATATTTTTAGAGATTGTTAGCTCACCTGAGCATGTATACTGCTCAATGAGCTATAGTGATCAGTCAGTTTATTGGCAGTTGTTAACACTCTAGAAGTCACATGTTAGAGTGAATCGTCATCAGACCTGGTCAGAATGCTTTTCTTAATGATATCTTGGACAAGTTTGAACATGGGTCATCTGGGGTCAAAAACTAGGTTACCTGGTCAAATCACTTGAAAACATTGTTAACAATCTAGAGGTCATAGTTTTGATTGGATCTTCATTAATTTAACCCTTTACTTCATAGCCCACTAGTCAATATACCTACTGTATACTGATAGTACTTGGATTAGATAAACTGCTACACTATCTCCATACAGGTTATTGGGAAAATGCTACTGTTTTGACATGTGTCTACTTCATCACTTGATTACTATACTAATTATTAATCCAATCAAATTTGAGTGACACAAAAGTTGTTCATAATTAAGTAACCTTTCTTATGGTATAATTTTGTAATTGTAGGATAAATATTAAGGGAGATAAATAGGAACAAAAGTTACATAAATATTTCCAAGTGTATTTTTTTTCTTTTCTGTTTTACTGATTTGATACCTGGTCATTTCATCACCTAATTTTGGTGCTAAATAATGGTTATATGAGTTTTAAATTATGCCAATTAGTTGATGTTTAAAATATCTTTCTTCTAATGTGGAAGTTTCGATATTGGGCAAATATTAAGGGAAATATAAGGAGTACAAGGTGACACAAATTCTGTGGGATTTTGTACACATAAACTCTTATTTTGCCTTTTCTGTTCACAGGCTTATGGTTTTCATCAAACATAATTCAATAAATATGTTGAAGAATGACTATAAATTATTCTCTCAATGTAGAATAATAACATATAAATAGAATAATTTTTATTGTACTTTTCATAAATATAAAATCTCATATTTGAACTTACCATAGGATGGTCAAAAAGTCCTTACAAGAAATGTTATGGCCTACTCCACTAAATTCATTTTTAGCTACAAACACTAAAACTTAAAATAATCAACTATCAAAAATGAGAAGGGTAAAATTGGCTCACTGCCAAATTGGCTCTGAGCCAGTGATTGACTCTATAAGCTGATGAATTTGTTTCCCATAATTAATGTCATCGTGACCCAGACAGTGTCTGGTAAATGTGTCAAGTTCAACTAATGCAGTTAAAACAATCAAAGGTTGTGTACCAGTCTGCGAAAAATGCGTGTAGTCCGAGGCTATAAAAAACTGGCCCGGATTATAAACCTCCGTCGTGAGTGTAGTCCGACCGCACTATAGAGTTTTGGGAAATCGTAAATATGGGTTTTTCCATGTTACTATAATTATTTGCGCGCAATGACGTTTGGGAAAATCATACTAGAATTTTAACCAATCAAAACGCTGCTTTTTCAAGTAAGTGCACACAACATGTCTTCCGTTTCCTTTAATATGCAATTAACGTCACGGACGTGGTATCTGATGACAGTAGTCATTTAGACGACTCGGATTACGCGTCAGAATCTGGCGTAGATGATGGCGAAGAAAAATTAACAAAGAACTTTTAGAATAGCGCTGTCGCCTCACTGTAACCGCAAAATAAATGAATAAACATTCAAACCGCTGTATGACTTCACACGATTGCTGTTGCTCGGCTTTCTTCGCAAATAAACATCCAAAGTGATGTATTAAACGGGTACCAATATTGTTTTGGTTCCGTTTTTTGTTGTATTTC
Source organism: Lutraria rhynchaena (assembly GCA_008271625.1). Classification (NCBI taxonomy): domain Eukaryota; kingdom Metazoa; phylum Mollusca; class Bivalvia; order Venerida; family Mactridae; genus Lutraria; species Lutraria rhynchaena. The sequence goes on from VIBL01000529.1 coordinate 20,322, forward strand.
CTACATCAGTATAATGTGTACACGAAAGTCACACACTCGGAACTACTCGGATGTCTCTCGACATTGACCTCGGACGTAATACGATGGCATCCATTGGGACTACTTTCAATCTCGTTTCAAAATAGCGCTAAAAATGGTTGTCGTACAAATCCGTCGTACAAAGATTTCTATGTCTGGATCTGTTTAACTTTTAAATCGAAGTCAACATGAACACAATCTTTAGCAAACTTCAAGAAGTCTCTGTTATCGGCCATCTTTACGCGTAGAACAATTGAGTGCGAAGGCAGTTCCGGCGGAGAAATGCATCGATTTGATGCATATTCCTCCACCAATCACATCCGAGGTTAGTATGGAGCGTAGCGGAGTTAGCCGAGGATTGCCGATTGAAAGTCACATGCTACTCACGTATTAGCATTAGCTAAGCACGATATTGACTATTCCACAATTTGTGACGTCATTCCCGCGTGTCATTCAGCTGTGTAATTTTTTGGAAGGAAATTCATCGCCGATGACATAACTCAAGGAATTAATGACGCGTTTCTTGGTCACATGACTACTATATTCTCTCATGCCTCTGCAAATGATTTACTTTTAGTATAGTTACAAGGTTTCCCAGGATTAACAGATTGATCATACATATAAACGAGATTTTATAGTCCGGGCCATTTTATAGACTCGGGCTTTGACTTTTGATGTAATTCGCAGACTTTAGTGTTGTGAAAACGTTTTCTTGCTAAAGCTTTTGCGAAATTGATCTGTGCAGTGTTTATTGAGCGTCTAATTATACTTATTTCGGACATGAACTGAATTCGGATATGCTTTATGTGCAAGGCTATTAGCGCATAGATATGTTATCAGACATATTCTTATAATTCTGTAAATATAATTATGACATATGTGTAACTCGGGTTAAATTTTGATTTTATTTAAGAAAAAAAACCTGAAAAATCTGAAAGCTACTGGCCTACCAGAAAATTCTGGTGACCCACTGGGCTACCACATGTTTAATAAATTTGTTGGACACTGAGCTTGAAGCAACCACTAATTATAGAATGGAATGAGTAAATATTTATCGGAATATATCGTTATATATATATTATATAGTATTATGAATATTCTATGGTTTGTTGAAGGTGCAAAGCTTGGTATCTCAATTTTGGGTTTTGTTATCTGCATCAGTAATTTTGGTTTTGGGCGAGTAACTTCTGTAAAGTTACTGGCCTGACTAGTGAGTAAATTTAAAATGCTTATTCCGTAGACTGCCTTTTGGTAGAAAACATTGCAATACAACTGATTTATTGAATTTGTTCCAATTTTATGAAACAATTGTGTTGCCATGTTTCTGACCATTACATATCGCTAGTTGAATGTAGCCCAGAAAGCTTTGACAGTAGAAGTTTGGTCTAATGCTGAAGAAAGAATTGATTTAAATGGTTTATTGTTAAAAATGATATTAAATAGCATATTCTGGACATTCAAGACGAATACCAGGATAATGATTTAAGTAGGAGAGATGTCCCTAAGTAATTTAACAAATACTCTTAGATTCAATTCAAACAAGCTCGGACCATAAAACTTCTACGAGGACTATAACTTTTGTCACAAAGCATAGTCCTGAGGACTATAATAAAAAAATTAACCGAGAAGACTGTTGTGTACATGTACCAAATTTAAGCAAGTTGATCATACACGGTACATTCGTGGACAATATTTTTTATTGATCTTCAATTGTAAGGCCCCCAGGGATGGATTAAATCTACTGTCATATATTTTGTCAAGAAATTGTCACTCGTGCCAGATTGTAAAACTATGGGGGGGGGGTCATAAAACACCGGATGACACATTTTTTTTATAATAATTCAAGGACACATACTGTTTTGCCGACTTAAAACTCCTTGATGACTGCATCAATTAGCACAAAATATGGTGAAATTTGAATTTGTTTTCATGTGAACTTGCCGTGAGTCTGTGTCGGTGTTATTGTTTTATGACTTCAAAGACAGAGCGGGAACAGTGGTGTACAATTTTTACAGCATCGAAGAATGTTTGAAAATATCGAAGAATTGATGCTTTACGTATCTTTCAACAAAATTTCCAGCATAATTGATGTCAAAAATAAACTGCATGTCCGCAGACTACCGTGTGATCATAACTAACTGTGTAATCATCGAGTGATCGTATCGGCGAGTGACACATCTTGTGTTTACATGGTATTTACGGCATTTTTTTAAATATAAACCAAATATTTTTGTTGGATGTTTGTCTTCATGAAAGATTGAATTTTATGACTGTAGTAATAAAAAATCGGTGATATTTCTGGAAAAGGGATTTATTTTAGGTTGAAGATAAGACACGTGAAAACCCGGGATTATGAAAATCCGGTAGACACGTGAAAACCCGGGATTATGAAAATCCGGTAGACACGTGAAAACCCGGGATTATGAAGTAAAGGGTTCATTAAACCTTGTCAGAATATTTGTCTAAATGATATCTTGGTAAATTCAAATATGGGTTCTCTCTAGTCAAAAACTTGGTTACCAGGTCAAATCATAGAAAACCCTTATTAACACTCTTGAGGCCACAGTTTTGATTGGATCTTCATCCTCAAAATGTTTGTTTTAATGATGTCTTGAACGAATTCAAACATAGGTCATTTGGGAAACAGACCAGGTGACCTGGTCAAATCTCTGGAAAACCTTGTTAACACTCTAGAACACAGGGAGCTAGCACGTTGAAGGGATGGTGTATAATGGTGTAATAGGCTTAAAATGGCCACACGCACCAAAAACACCTATATTACATATATACATATACAAGGGTTACAACTTCCGAAATGACAGCCAAGGTTGTTTAACACTACGTAACTTTTCAAGAAATCGCTCTAAATTCTAATAACTGGTGTCTACATATAGCCAATACATTATACTACACATAACCGATAAACATTTGGTCCAATTCAAAACGATGAAGCAGGTATTTCAACTTTTCCCTTCGAAAAATCGTCAATTTCGTTTAGTCGAACGCGACCTCGCAACACCAAAATGATCAGAATTACCATACTAAATACTACGCCTTAAAACAACAGGTACAAAAATGACAACGAATGCTTACTATAAATATTACTAAAATACACTGATTCAGCGCAAAAATGTAATCCAGGTACGTTCTATTCACGTTCATTTCACAAAAATCGTCACATGATTGAAACTTCAAATATTACGATGCAGTGACCTTTACCCCGTAATTTGTTTGTAAGCGGACGTTTCATTGGCTGAGTCATAATGGCGTAGCGAGGTGGAAATCTATGACGGAATCCGACGATTTTGTTAAGTGTACGTGAGTAGAACATTCCTGGATTATTCTTTTGTGTCGGATCAGTGTATTTTAGAGATATTTATGGTTAGCACGCGTTGTCATTCCTCTACCTGTTGATTTAAGGTGTATTTAGTATGGTAGTTCTGATCAATTTGGTGTTGCGAGGTCGCGTTCGACTAAACGAAATTGACGATTTTTCAGAGGAAAAAGATTAAATATCTGCTTCATTGTTTTGATTTGGACAAAGTGCTTACTGGTTATGTGTAGTATAATGTATTAGCTATCTATAGACACCAGTTATTAGAAATTTGAGCGATTCCTTAAAAAGTTACGTAGTTTTAAACAAACTTGGTACAGAAACTGTCATTTCGGAAGTTGTAACCCTTGTATATGTATACATATGATATACGTGTTTTTAGTCCATGTGGCCATTTTAGGCTTAATACGCCATTATACTCCATCCCTTCAACGTGCTAGCTCCCTGTGCTCTAGAAGTAACAGTTTTGATTGGATCTTTCCCAAACTTAGGCAGAATGTTTGTATTAAATTTAATGATATTATGAACATGTTTGAATATGGGTCAACTTAGGTCAAAAACTAGGTCACAGAGTCAAATCACAGGAAACCATAGAGGTTGCAATCTTTACTCAGGTGAGCAAAAAGGGGCCATGAAGGCCCTCTTGTTTAGAATTGAGTGTGTTGGCAGTTCTACTAAAGAAATATAAATATATTATTGCATTATATAATATGGTTTTGTACTTAACTTTTATAGATACATTGAGGGGTTGAATTCGGACAGTCGTAATATAACTGAATGGGAGAAAACTTTCACAGCTACCCCTGAGAACACACCGGTTCCTGACGAATCTCGGCTCCCAACTCATTGGCTAGCACAAGGAGCTGGTTACCATGGAAGTGTTACTGATGCATTATGGGCGTTGCGTGATCTCATGTTGAAAGATGCTCTAAGCATACAGAGGACATTACCCTTTGAAGCTTTATGTGAGTTGACATTTTATAAAATTGTGAAAATACTTTTTTGTTTTAATTTGTATTTCTTTTATAAATTTTTAGGTATATGAGTGAATAAGTAAGTTTCTTAAGAGGACTTATTTTATTTACTTCAGTTACCATTTTTTAGAAAACTTTGAGCTTGTTGGTTGATATAACAAAATAGATTACTCTGCAAATAGTATTTGATCTTTACAGAAAATAACAAATTTATCAATTGCTGCTATTTATTTATTTTTTGTTTTCAGAAATATGACTCAAAAATACACAGTGTTTATGACGATATGTTTATACATGTATGTAATGTGGCAGAGTGAAAACAACCAATGAATGTTGTCAGCTTACGTCAGAATAAGAAAAGTGTGTCTTGTTGGAGATCAAAACTTGTCATTGGATTATTTATCATTGGATTAAAAAACCTGTCTCATTAGTGCATGTGTCAGTGTTTGTAGTCTATGTTTGCCATAAATTGTGTTCGAGACATGCAGAGATTGGAAGATTTGTTGCAGATTGATTTTTCTCAATGTCATTTTTATTGTGGAATATTCATTACTTTTTGGAATATCAAAGATATAAGGTTGTTGTGTTGGCATTATTTCATTCATAACTATTTCATAAACATTTTTTTTCATGTTTTTTTTATATGCATTTTAATACATTAGAATAGTGCTCCATTGTGTTCTCTAGTGAAAATGTGAAATTTTTGGTCTGATGAGAGAATCTCTTGCGTATAACACTAATCTTTTTAGTATGAGATACATGCTATCATTATGATATCATGAATTCTGTGCCTAAAGAACTAATGCAGACTCTGAGCCTAGTTTCACCATTGTAACTTATTCTTTAACTTTACAGAGTGATTTGTAGTAAATCATGAACATTATAATTTTTACACAAGTATAATTATGCATATTTTATATTTCAACATTAATAGAAATGAAGCAAAGTACAAATAAAAGTTTGTTCCAAATTTAAAATTTATTTTAAAAAGTTTTATTCTTCTTAAGTTCTGATAAATTGGACCCAGAGCTTTTAATATTAAAATTGGAGCCCTACGATTGGTTTAAAGCTGAGCCTCATTTTGAATTTGACCAATTACAAGGCTGCATTCTATAATGAGCTTCTGGTAGCAGATTTCATTAAAATGTTATGGATTTAAATATGATTCAATGGGACACATGATAAGACAAATTTTGTAAAATTTTCAGAGTATTTGTTTCTGATACCATTTTGTGTACCTACAGTATATTGTACTCTGAGAATATTAATATATCCATTTCAGTATTGATTAACTTATTGCAATATTTCATAAACGAGTTGGTCATTCATTTTGTTTTATTGATATTCAGTGTGAGAGTTCTATGTTAGATGTAAGAATGAATGGGTAACTGTAAGTTTTTTTTATTTCTTTCTGTATGGCGATATTGTAGGAAAATTGTTCTATACTGAAGTGTTAAAATTTTACTGGTAAATTGAGCACTGTTGTGTTGGTTTCTCAAGATGTGAATTTCATGCACAGTATATGGGGGTGGTTGATTTTTTCTCTTGTTAGTTAATATATGGCATACTTGCATCAAGTTGTTGTGTTTAGAGAGTTTAATTGTAAAAGTTTATTGATGTATTGAATATTGTAAATCTGTAGTTCTAGTAATGCTGTTGTTTTCTTTATTACAATTTTTAGGACAGAAATCCCTTTGTAACCAAAGTACATAGTGCAGTCTTTGTTTCATTACTTTTAGTAACATTTCGGTAATCAGTTCTAATTGTATACACAAATCTTACAGCTTTTTGTAGAGCAGTTACACGAAAGAAGAATATTTAGACATAGTATGGTCTTTACTTATGAACCTTTTAATATTTCACTCAGCTCTATGTAAGATGAATTACATTGCTCTTTTTATTGGCTGACATGTTCTTTACATAAGTTACGTATCTGTCTGTGTGTGTGATATCATGAATTTGCCAATAGAGGTATTTTTGTAATATTGCCATTGATTGCAATAAATGTTGTATACAGTAATTATACCATTGAAGGAATTGATACTATGTCTGAGATTTGTAAACAGAAGATTTTTCTTTAGTCATGTTTCAGAAGTTATTTATTTTGCCAAAAAAATGAACTAATTCTCCTGTTGTATTTTTCATTTCACTTTTTGTATTGGCGACGTAAATTTAGTTTCTGGAGTAACAGTAGTGTGGTTGACCTGTTGAAGTTATTAACATAATTGTTATTCAAGATTAATTCGGTAATGTAAATTAATCACAACTGCCATAGAATAGTATATTTCTCAGGGAAGTCATTTGTCTCATTCAACTTGTGAACTTCATACTGCATTTTTTAGTAGGATTTTATTGGAATATTTTGTCATATAGCATTGTACTTCTGTCCGCATGTTCTTATGTTATTGACATAACATGTTTGTAAACAGTTTCAACTTACTGGTAACTTACCATTATTATGGAAAGCAAATTTCATGAATGAACAATGGTGTAACATAAAAACAGTCTGTATTCCAACATCATATATTAATCTCAGTCCACTACATTAATCCATTACCCACTTCTCTACTTGTGGTGTGATTATATTTCCTTACTGTATATATATATATCTTCAGTAGTTTGTACAGTATATTTGTACTGTTAGTGCTTCCCTGCCTCATGTTTTCTTACTATTTTTATAACGTTTTCTTGAATTTCTATAGTATAATGCAGTCCTTGAACTCACCAACTTAAAAAGTATCAAGGTAGTAAAAATGTCTGAGAAACTTTTTCGTTATTTACTAATATACCAAAGCCGCTTGTCCTTTCTTGTAATGTCATTTTGGTGGTATTTACTTGAATAAATGTAGGCTTTAACTTGCCTCTCAAAGATCTGTGTACCTTCTGTATTCTGATGTCTGAATGAAAAATGGTAGTAGTTGTCATTGTTGTAAATATTTATTTATAATATTGTCAATCAAATGGTCTGATTATGAAAAAATAATAATTGAAAGATTGAAGTATTCTGTTTTTATTGTCCATTTTTCTGATATTGTAGATGTTATTTCCTCCCACCTGTGATTCTGGTATGGAGTATGTATACTGTGTTGTAGTGTAATATAATGCATTATTTGTTATTGTGTTCACTTCCATTTATTATAAATATGGTTTTGATATAAGAAAATTCTCAGTATGCTTGAATGAAATTATGTTTCACATTTATATACTTATTGAGTCCAATCATATTTCAGCATAGTTCTATCGTTAGCTAATAACACTGAAGAGGGTTGCTTTTTTAAGAAAACAGTATACAAGTACAGTAATTAATTCAAAACATTATTTTACTAGTAATATTAAAAACAACAAATAGCTAATACAGAATTGTTATAATTTATTATAAAAGTAATGACAACAAATACAATACTTGCACAAACAGTAAACAATGTTTTTGTAAATTTCTTTTAAGAAAAACTGTACATAAATAATTATTAAAATATGCTAGAAGTTAAAAAAAGGCTGCGCATGATTAGCAAAACATCATATATTGCTTAACAAAGCAGTGCTTGCTTGGTCTATTCACTGTACCGAAGGTAAAAAAAAACTCTTCCCTGAATGTGGTTTTGCAAAATTAATTGCAGTTCTGGAATTCTGTACATTCAAAGTAACACAACAATATCATATAATATTTCTCTTTGTAGTAAGTTAACAAAGTTCTGTAATCAAATTAGTACAAACTAAAAGTCTGTACAACGTGAGGTTTCAGAGAGTGTGCCCATTTTAAAGAGGAAAGTTTGTAAATAAAAGTCCAAGTGCAGTTAATCATGAAGCCACATTCAGCATGCATAATAAATTTGAAAAAAAATATGCTAAATGCTAGTGTAATTCATTGTAAGCAATTGATGAAAATGACGCATTCAGGTATATTTTAAACATTTGGTAACTCAAATGTTTTCAATAAACCCACAATATGTATTATCAATAAATAGTAAATAAGAGCACGCATCATTTACATTATATGTGGGAGCTAACACAAGTCTACATCAAATTCACAGGCCTGGATAACAAGCTTACCATCAGTAATACTGAAGGCTAACATTTTGGGGAAGGGATGAAATCCAGACAAACATAATTATGAGTAAAACATTCAAATGATGTAACTACCAGTAATAACCTAAAATACAAATGTTTTTGATTTCCATATACAAGTACATATGTACAGCAGATATACAGAAGCAAGATAATACATACATGTGGAGTGAAGTTACAGTGCTCGGAATTCATATAATCATATCCTTTATTCACACACTTATCAGATAACCATGGGAAAAAATCTGCATTTTTTCTCCAATCGTCTTACAACAATAATATTGTGGAATGGGCAAATTATATGACTGGTGATACTTCCTATCAAATCTGCAAGCTAACTGCTTAAACCTTGTGCAATCATTTACATTATGATGGTTGAAAAGTACAGTGAGATGTCTGATGAAATGTCAGAGAAAGATAAATATTTATACAACATTGCACAAAGTTGAAATCCTGATAAGACATCCATCATCATGTGACACAATGTACTGCATCAGTCCCTCTTCTGTCTTCCACAAGCACTGGAATATCGTAGAAACCAATCCATGTCCCAGTGTGGGAAGTAGGAATGATATCTCAGACTAGTTATACACTAAAATACCTAATACACACTAGGATCAACTGTATGGTGCACGGCATATCACAGTAGGAAAGTCAACACTAAAACGAGCATGGGATAACTCTACTTCACCCTGAAACAAACAAGATAAATCTTAAGACACTTAAAATGAAACTCATATCACCAGTAAAAAATATCACACAACCCTGAAAGCACACTAAAGGCATCATAGAATCTACATAATTTTGCAATACAAGCTTTTAGCACTATCTTATTTTAATACCATACATAGAAGTTTTCAACAGATATACATGTGAACAACATTACTCAAAGATAACGGCTGACGGCATGTAAACAAAACAAAGTTTATTGGAACAGCTAATGATTTTTCATCAAATTTTGTAATTTTGAGGAGAAATTCATAAAATTTTGTTATTTCAATGAAACTTTCCAAGATTTGACTTATGGTGAATGAAAATTTCGTTTCTTTGGCAAAAACAAAATATAAATCAGTTTTAACCCATGTAAACACTGGCTAGAGTAAATACCGTGAGATTAGTTATGACACAAGTTTAATGATGGCGAGTATACAAACACACCTGTGGAATGAGATTTTCAGTGGAACGCTTCATTATATATTTCTGTCCAGCTTTTACTTCAATATAAAACTCATGAGCAAGATCACCATCTTCATCAAAGAACATAGACCTGGAGTTAAATAAAAAAGAAATTGTTCAAGTAAAAAGAAAGCTAGAAAATATTTCCAGCAATAAAAATATATCCTTTGAGATTTCTAGGAAACATCCTGCAGACTTGATTTGTGACGGGTGTAATTAGCATTTAGTAATTAGTACTTTTGGCATTTGTCTTAAAATTGTTCGTAGCTTGTTGCGTTCAGGCAGCCATGCCATACCATATATTTTACCATATCGTGATGTTTCCAAACTTTCACTCTGTACAATCGCTGCGTTGGATGCGCGCACCACATACAAAATATAAATCAGTGTGTAAATACTACTTCCGGAATGTACCCGTAATGGGTTAAATACAGTGGATAGGAAGTCTTTATCATGACACCGGTAGATATCTACCTCGACACCGGCAGTTGTCCGCCATTACACCGGTTTCGTTTTCCATAGAGAAATAGTGGAGGAAACAAAACGTTAGTGCACTTTTCATAAAAGGTATGGCGGAATAATTTATGCTTGTATGAGTTTAGAAACGTGTTTCCTATCTACCGAACGGTTCAAATTGTTCATAGATATTGTAGTTATCATGCCCAGCGGGTTTTAATTGGAAATTTTCCGCACACAAATATGCAGCTCTATGTTAGACAGTGAGGGTTGGGGCCAAATAAAAAAAATGTCTCCCCGTCACAAACAGTCTTAATTAGTTGGACTACAAGTTGGTATGATCCAGTGATATGTTTGATGATATCTAATCATCAGTTGCACCGAAAATGAAAAATTAATTTGGAGAAATTTCACATAGATTGTACGTGTTTTGCTTTGTTTGATGTCTCCTGAACATGCCAATTGTTTTAAGGTGATTTTTAGATACACAAATTGAAAAATACATGACACATTAACATGCAGGGGCAATCTAGAAATTATGATATCAGATACATAAAATATTACATGCAATTAGAATCAGAGTATAAAAATTACCAACCCATAGAAAGGGGTCATCTCTGTATACATAGTTCATAATTACTGCCCAATATATATGAAAAATACTCAATATAATACTTGCCTTTATCATTTTCATTGTTAGAATAAATAATTACTATCTTAGTGTATCCTATACAATTATACAGTGTGAGTCATTGCTGGTTAACGCCTTATTCACGCAAAAGAAAAGTTTAGAAAAAAACTACCTAACTACCTAAAAGACCTACCTACCCTAATTTTTTTGGTCAAGTAACCCTAAACACAACTATTTTTTTTCTAGCCTAAGAGTGCGAATGACAGAATGTTTACCAACCCTGTTCTTTTAAAAACGTAAGGTGTCACTGCAAATCGACCAACACCGTCAACTTCGTTCTGTTCAGGTGTAGAATTAAACAACGAAGAAACCGATTTTGTTACTTTCCGTGCAACATTAGATGATGTTTGACCCATGGTTATACATTAATAAAATATACTTCGTCGATATCATATCATGGTAGCATTGATTATAGAAAAAATGGGAATAATGTTCTCATCTTTGTTCCAAAATTTAATCGAGTGTGTGTTTTTTGGACCGCTTATGGACGTGGCTCACTTAATTCAGAATCAGAAATGATACCACTGGAAGAAACTATTACTTACTTTGGATATGAACGCGAATAGGATACATCAATTCAGTTATATTTATTTCTATTTATGTGCATAAACGATTTAGCGCCACTGGTCACAGATGACATTGCAGCATTGATTAATTACTTTAAAATAACGCACACATTCATATTCATATTGTTTTAAGTAAATTATACTGAAATGCTTAGCTGTATTTGATTATATTTAAGATAGTTTGTATAACAGACAACGATGGCGCTGAACGAATTTCTCAAAAGACACCCTCAAATGTGATAACACGTCTTTATTTAAATCAGGGACTCTACATTACAAATGTAATGTACAATCCTGGTTTATATTAATATTTTTTTCTCGAACAATCGGTTTAGTAAAAAGCAATGACGTATATTGTTCCAGTCTATTATTCAATGTGTCAGTTAGAACTACGTACTGGTATGTTATAACAATATAGGAATCAATTTGGTCAAAATGTGAACAAGTCTGTTTGATAGTTTCTGGATTACGTTTTTCACGATTTTCATGTTGACAAGGTGGTCTATAACACACTGGAATGTGTGTTATCTGAGTCTATAATCTAGCTAAGACTTGCTTTGATTAGCATTTGATATGTGAGGCACGTGGAACGAAACACAGTCATACTTGTTTTGCATGCCGTATTCATAAAACTCATTAGATTTAAGTAAGGAATTTCCTTAAGTTTAAATAAATTTCCGTAGGTAAGGAAATTTCTTAAATAGCTATTCATAAAACTCAAGGGATTTCCTTAGGACGAATTTTTCGTCAAAAGTGATTTGGTATTTTTTATATTACCGGCGCTCAAGTTGACGAATTAGTAACGACTCGCCACATAACGACTCGCCACACATCTAATAACGACTCGCCACAGAGTAATAACGTCTCGCCGCAGAAAAGTTTATAATGATTAACTAATTAATAAAGTATAATAATAATAAAGAATAATAGTAATACTTCTTCACTTAATCCGATTTTAAAGAATTGCTTCTTGCTGTTGTTTTTTTATCACATTTACACATTTGGGAATTATTCTATATCTTAAAATTATTGAGAGATTTTGTTCATTAATGAATTTTCTTCATTTATGTTTATTTAGGCAATAAACATATATTTGAATTTGATTTGGATTCGGCACTATCATTTGAAATAAGACATCAAAGTGTGTGTGTTTTGATACGATTAATTGTCTCATTAATTAACATTCTTTATGTGGTCGATGTGATGTTTCAAAAGATAATCCAATTACCAATGATTAGTATGTTTAAGTGTATGATGTGTACAGTCGTTGGCATGTCTAAAGGTGTTAATCCCTTCATCGCTGAAATGTAATATCGATTGATACAAATTTGCCCTTAAGGAACCCCTTACAACGCCGCATCCTAGATCGTTCTCGCTGATCAAGTGGAGTCGATAAGGGGGTGCAGTTTTTATCGCGATAAAACACTATTTTTGCATATAGGGATCGATTTTTTTGTTGCATGGTATGATAGTATGATATTTAATTATTGTTAATAACTTAAAATGTCATTTTCGCTTATTTTTACGTTTGTAGCCACTTACGCTACGTTAATTAATGGGTTTAACTGTCAATCAAGGTGATAATCATTTCTATCATTAAAAATAGTAATCTAAGCTTACAATGCATTGATAAGCATTTTAGACATTGTATAAATCATGGAAAATGCAAAGTAAGAATATATGAGTCATTAATGATAAACTGAAGTTAATTGATAAACAGGGGGAATTACATTTCAGTGACCTATGGGGCACTCTAGTTGGGGCAATCCGGCGTTTGGTATGTACCAAATTTGACCGAGTTTTATCCTCTAGCTTTAGCTTTCGGTAAGATTTGTGATGTTGAAATCAATTGCACACTAGGACATAGATCAAAGATGAATAAAAAAAATAAGCAAGATTTGGGGGATTTTTTTTGTTCACAAAATTTCAACAATTCTACCGTATCCCCTCGTTACGCGATTTTATGGGTGAAACAATGTTTGGTCTGAAAACCGCTATATGATGCCTCATTTTGTTGGTATTTTTGAGACGAGTAAGAATATATATACAACTTTACATTTCAGTGACCTATGGAGCACTCTAGTAGGGACAATCCGGCGATAGACATGTACCAAATTTAACCTGAGTTACACATATGTTATTATACTATTAACAGAATTATAAGTATATATCTGATAAAATATCTATGAGTTTTCGTCTTGTGCACAAAACATATCCGAACTCAGTTCATGTCCAAAATAAGTACAACAAAAGAGTCAATAAACACTGCATAGATCGATTTCGCAAAAGTTTAAATAGCAAGAAAATGTTTTCACAAAACTTAAGTCTGCGAATTAAACCAATAGTCCAAGACAGAGGCAATAAAAATGACTCGGACTATAAAATCTCCTTTACATCTGTTAATTCTGAGAAACCATGTAACTGTACTAAAAATAAATCATTCGCAGAGGCAGTTGAGAATATAGTAATCATGTGACCAAGAAACGCGTCATTCATTCCTTGCGTTGCGTCATCAGCGATGAACTTTATTTCAAAACGTTACACTCAGCTGAATGACACGCCGGAATGACGTCACAAATTATGGGAAGGTGATAATATCGCGCTTAGCTAACGCTAATAAGTGAGTAGCATACGACATGGGTTTAGACGTTGTACTGATTCAGGAAATACAAAAAAAACGGAACCAAAACAATATGGATACCCGTTTAATATATCACTTTCGATGTCTATTAGCGCAGAAAGCCGAGAAACAGTACTCGTGTGACGTCAGCGGTTTGAAAATTTATTCATTTACTTTGTGGTTACAGTGAAGCGATGGAGCTTTTGTAAAAAGATCTCAGTTAATTCTTCTTCACCATCATCTAAGTCCCGTAATCCGAGTCGTCTGAAAGACTACTGTCATCAGATATCAAGTCCGTAACGCTAATGGCAGAGAGGACGGATGGTCTACGCTGGGCAGACCATATTTGGAATATAAACTCGGAACACCTCGGACAAAGAATTCCATATTTAGAAATTAAATTCGGAGAACCTCGGTTGTTTTTATGTCGTCATATCCCATTCTGCATGCTGTCTCTGGTCTTATTGCTCAGAGAGTCCACGCTTAGATTTATCTCAAGCTCACAACTGCTACTTAAACTGCTTACTTGACTGCGCTCTTGGTGATAGTTTGTTTGTTGGGATTACTCGTAATACGTACAGTCGATTTATTTCGGGTTGTAATATAAGAAAAAATACGATTTGAAATAATTTGCTATTGCCACGTTGTATTATACAGATTTCGCGAACAGGATTTGATCGGTTTCGGCTAGACACAATTTCGGATAGACGGCGCGTTATTGATTTTCTCGCGATCCTGTTGCGTCTTTCTAGAAGTTTTGGATACTACTCTATAATGGCTTCAGCCTTGTATGTCGAGAAAGCTTCCTTCTTTTATATTTTCAGAAGACTACACCACACTGCTTGCCGGGGACTCCAACGTTCACAGGATTATGGCTGCAATCCCGAGCGGTTCGTCAATTAACTGTTTACCTGTGTCTGGTTAGTTTGAATATCATTACTCTTACTGTACTGGAATAATTTTGACAAAGAATATCAATTTTGCAAACCATGATTAAAAGCTAGATGAAAAGACAACCAGTCTATAATATTGTAATAGGAGACAGAAAATAAAGTTCCCGATGCGGGGCTCGAACCTGCGACCTTCTGCTTGCAAGTCAGCTGCTCTACCAACTGAGCTAATCGGGCAGACAGGCATGCAAACTACTATAAGCACATATATGTACAACACTGTTACAATATTCTGGCATTTGAACTACCCAGTCTGCTGTGTCTTCACAATGGAGCCTGAGCCTTATCTGTTTCACAAATTTCATCAAAATAAAGCTAAAACTTCACAAATTATCCACAAACATTACCTTATATACTTGATGTTCATATTTTCTTTTCTCTCACTAAATTCATGTTTATTTAAACGTCATTTATGGAACATACAAGTGGCTGAGTTTTACTATATTTTGAAAAATATTAATTAAGCATCTATGTTAAACTATTAATAGATGTAAACGTTTTAAATCCATGCAGGGGCCAGGATTGTGAATGATTTGAAAGGATTCCGTGGGTCACTGAAGACGCAGTTGCAGAAGGCCACCTATGACCAAGTCTACCTTCACCTAGGTTCCAATGACATTCTTTGTCAACAGGACTCATTCTCATAATGTTGATATTTAAGATGTTGTTGAACTTACAGTAATATCTTGAAAATGGATATTCTCAAGAAAGAAAACTTTGTTGCAGGTTATTCTCAAAGTACGCAGAAAGGCAGAAGATGGACCTATAGATCTTCCAGCCGACTAGGCAAAATGGTATAACTTTTTGTTCTTATATTTAATGGATTTAGAGCAGCTAGTCTCTTTCATTGTCAGAACCTTTTTATTTAAATGATTTTGCATTTAACTCCTAAACAAAGTGTTAGGTGTGGATAACTTTAACATGTTGTTAGTATTGATTTTAATATTTTATTTTTCCTTACAGTTTGTGAGGAATCGTAATGCAAGGTATTTTTCTGACTAATACTATTTCTTTTATTCTAAAATCCAAAACAGTTGCTGATTTGAGACTTCACATAACTTTCTTTATATGTTTTTAATTTCTGTATTAAAATTTATTTGAATGTAGTTTTTTATTTTTTGTTTAAGACCTTAAATCATGAAACCTAAGACGTAGAACATTTTAACTGTCCCACATTCAGTGAACATTTTACAAGAAAATTTGCATTAAAATTTGTTAACAGAATATGCAAGTCTCAAATAACTGTGAAAGACTAAGTTTTCTGTATCACAAAGAATCTCTAATTTTCCTTTGACTTCATAAATCATCATGTCATGTATGTTATTAAAATATAAACTAAATTTAAGGAAAATTAAAAGCTAAGATATATGAATTTGAGATTCTTTGTGTACTGCCTTTGTTTTTGTTTGTTTAATGGTGTTTTATGGTGCATTGACAACTAGTGGTCATGTATTGCACATGTAAATGAAAGGTAAAAGAAACAAATATAAACCGTGTAAAAGAATAATAAATTAATAAGAATGAAGGATAACTGATAGGAAATTCGTTAAAATGGATTTGTAGTAATATAATAAAGGCGTTTGAGACTAATCTCTCTTATATTGTATTATATATAATGCATAAACGTATGTATTGTTAAAAGGAAGTGTAAAAAGTATCATAGTCCAATTTCCTTTATGCAATCAATAATTAATTCGGGTTTGACATTTTCAAAAAGTACATACAGTGTAACCTCTCCAGAGCGGCCCTCTCTTGAGCAACAACCTCCCTTCATCAACAGCATGATTTTTTCCCACTGCACGATTTAAGTATTAAGTAAACCTCTCTAGAGCAACAACCTCTCAACAACAACATAATTTCGCTTCTCATAAAGGGTGTCGCTTTGGAAAGGTTGCACTGTACATGTTTTTGACATCAAAGTGGCTTAAGGTCGACGCAGTGAACAAGAATATGTTCGATAGAATGTGGTGCACTACATGGAATACATTCTGGCATATCATCTCTAGTGAGAAGCCAAGAATGGGTTAAACAAGAATGATCAATTCTGCATCATGATAATATTACCTCTTCCCGAAAAACGGACCTGTAAGAGGGGTGCCATTTGCCTAGGGTTGGCTTGACTGAGTGAAGTTTGTGGCATCTTTGTTTTAAATTGTAGAAAATCCTTTCTATTGTGGCCTTGGATCATTTTTGTTGTTTAATTTGCCTGTGTATTTATTGAAGTTGCATAAAAAAAGTTTATATGATATTTCATTTATGTCCATGCATTTAATACTAGAAAACTTGCATTATAAATCTGTTAATTTAGTGCATCTTTGTTATGTAACACTTTAAGTAATTGTTTCATCTTTTTACAAGATGTTTTTTGTCACATGTCATGTGTATTATGTTACAGCATGGCCAGAGATCTGGTAGAATATAAATTGATACATGCTTACATACTTAATCTGTAGATTTTTAATCCTTTTAAGTATCATTAGCAAAGCAAAAACTAGTTCTGATTAGAACAAACTTTATCTGAAATAAAGTAGCATAAGTGTAGATTGTTTCTGTTGAATACAAAAAATTATAGTAAACAGTAAATTTGACTTATATAAACTTTTCAGGAGCCTAACTGATTCACTGGATTGTGTGACTATTAATGTTACAGATGACGTTGCTATTAAAGTAAAAGCATGCAAGATATTGGGATCATGCCTGGTTAGTATATATAACTGCTTAGTACTTATTTATTTTGTTGGATATTAAGAATACTGTTATATTTTAGGATCAATGCATTCTCCACTCAAAAAAGATAATGCATTTTTAAAGCTCAATGTTTTATTGCGTGATAAATGGACTGATGAAAATTTACAAAGATATTCAGATGGATGCATAAAAGGCCCAAGTTTATTTCCAGGTATTCCTGAAGACACTTGCAGTTGTGCTGGCTGGCTGAAGAGAGAAGATGATGATCAATTCTGTGAAAATGGGATTACTGTAAATGAAAAAAAGAGACTTTTGACAATTTACACACAATTTGCACCTGTAAAATGTGAAATTCATTATAGAATATGTTATAGCCCTGAAAATCCATGCAAATTATTTTGGAATGAAGGTCAGTCCTTAAGTGTTCATGTGTTAAGTAGAGATACAGCAGCAGGGGATGAAATTGGGTGGAAGTTTGTTTCCATGGTTATTAATTCAGGTATTACTTTTTCATCATTTTGTCTATTAAAAACTGAAACTTACAAGCTTAGGAATGAGGAGGCTAAATTCATGGACCCTAAAGTTTTTATTAATTGGTGGTTTAGTTGGGCTGCTAGTATGAAGATAGATTTTCGAAAGCCATGTGATGTTTGTGGATTTGAACCAAAACGACTCTGTTGTGATGGTACAAGAGTAGGTGTAGGCTTTAGGCATGCTAACTATGTAGAAATTAATTCAACCAATCCAAATAGTCCAATTCAGAGTACATTGCATCGTCATATGGACCGTTGTTTTCTAAAAAAATATGAATGGAATAAATAAACAGCAGATGATAGCAAATCGAACTACTTTAGATTATTTAGCTAGAAGAGAAATTGGTGAACTTGATGATAAAGAGGTTTTAAATTCAGCCGAACTAGATTTAAGAATTAATTCTGTAAAAAACATTTTGCCTCATGAAGTTCTGCCATCATTTGAACGTTTTTTGACCATGAATGAATTTGAAAAGTTGGCCTATGCACATGTTTTGAAAATGCTCAGTAGTTCAGCATCCATCACAAGCCTTTTACCACCTTCTTTCTGTACCATATTACAAGAGTTTGTTAATAATCCTGAGTCTGATGGCTGTCTATTCAACATTATAATGAATGAGATGCAATCTTATGCTCCAGAGCTTAGAGATCTCATATGTGAATCCATGCTTTGCTATGAGAATATTCTTCCATGTGATATTAGACTTTTTCTTCAGTATTTAATAAATGAATCACTTTGCATTGATGTCAATGAACCAGAACCTGCAATTCCTCAGCCTGAGACATATAATCCAGCTAAATTTGGCACAGCATACTATTTTAATGAATTTGGCTTGAAATTACGAAATTGTAGAAAATTTACAATAGATAATGATAACAATGCTAGGAGGAATTATGATCATGATGATGATGCATTGGAATTTGAAAGATGTCAAAAAATTTACTCCAAAATTCAAAATTCTGCTCCTAGTACTTCTAATTTATTTCTTTGGTTTTGTGCTGACCATGGTCATTGTTATGGATTTCATATGACAGGGGCTGAAGGGAGGAAAGATCCAGCAGCCTCTCTTTACTCTTATTTAGAAAAACCACCCCAGGATATATTTTATGATTTTGCCTGTAATCTGCAGGAATATTGCCTTAACAGGGAAAGTGGGTTTTACAAAAATGTTAGATTTTTTCATGATATATTTCATGGCTATGCACACAAATGTTCTAGTGCTTTTAAATCAAGTAGACTTCAAGGGTTTGAATCTGTAAATTCAAAAATCTGTGAACAGTTCAATAGCTTTATTCAGTGTCTTAAAAAGTCTGCCAGACAAATGTCTGAAACCCATTTTTGTTTTTATCTTCAATTCTTCCTGCATCAATGGAATGAACGAAAAAGGTCATTGTATAACAAGAAAATAAGAATAGCTTTAGCAGGATTAGTCTGATAGTGCCAATGTAAATTTTATCTCTTCATTTAACTACATTTAAAATAAATTTGTATGTAAAATATTCCTCAGTAGGCTGTAGATATTAATATTCAATTTTTATACGTGTGTATACATCAAGTTTAAAGGACCATAGCACTTACATATTTCAGATGGTTGGAATCATTTCCCTTTGTCACTTTGAAAACATTCAAAATTAATTTTGGTATTTAGAGCTGTAACATATCCGTCTGATATTTATATTGAATTTCTTATTACAGTTGCAATTTCACGTATTTATTGATACACTTTTGTGTAAAATCTCTGACCTTTGTATTCAGATATGAACTTCTGGAATGTTTAAGCATTCCATATCTTTCATGTTAAATTTGACATTCTCTGTAATCATTACATTTAGATAATTATGGTGGTACACTGGGGAAATTTTCTCAGTGTTATACTTCATTGTTCCTGTATTTTTATTATGTAGTAGTATGAATCTTGGTGTAACTTTTTGTTTTTATACTTGCACATATTTTGTTATAATATCTGCAATAAAAAAGCATTTTATATCATTGTCAAATATGTGAATTGTGTTGTGTTTGTGTTGTTATTTTTTTTCCTTGTGCAGGAGTTTGTGATGATAGGGATGATGGTGTGTGGGAGGGGGGTGGGAATGACAGTTGTTTTGTGTACATAGGGAAGTTGTTGGTTGGGGTGATGGTGATAAGGTTGGGTGTTTAGTGATATGGATTAGTGTTTGATGATGGGGATTAGTATTTGATGACATGGGTTAGTGTTTGATGATGGGGATTAGTATTTGATGATATGGATTAGTATTTGATGATATAGATTAGTATTTGATGATGGGGATTAGTATTTGATGATATGGATTAATATTTGATGATATAGATTAGTATTGAATTTGGGGATTAGTATTTGATGACATGGATTAGTATTTGATGACATGGATTAGTGTTTGATGATGGGGATTAGTATTTGATGATATGGATTAGTATTTGATGATATAGATTAGTATTGATTATGGGGATTAGTATTTGATGATGGGGATTAGTATTTGATGACATGGATTAGTGTTTGATGATGGCGATTAGTATTTGATGACATGGATTAGTATTTGATGACATGAATTAGTGTTTGATGATGGGGATTAGTATTTGATGACATGGATTAGTGTTTGATGATGGGGATTAGTGTTTGATGATGGGGATTAGGATGAGTGATGATGGTGAGGTTGGATATGGGAGATGCTTGTAAATATATTAATAATTGACATTAAATGTCACTGTTGTTGTTTTTTTATTTTCGTTATTATTATATTTTCATGTTATTCTGTTAATTGTTCAACTCTGTATGTTGTACATTCCAAAATAATCTTATGATTATAAATTATGGCTTGATTGTAATATGACATAAAAATTACATATGAATTACATTCCATAATGTCTTTGTTATTGTATATTAAGACTGATCATATGGATCAATAAAGAAACTGATTATCTATGGTTTATTGTCTATTCTGAAATATAGAATGACATAAACATCAGTGAATGTTGAATGAAATACACAGCTTGGATAAACAAAACAACAAACTCGAGCAATGACAAAATGTTGATAAAAATTGTTTCAAATTGTGGAGTAGATTGTTAACTACAAACACAAAGTGAATAAGTATAAAAACTAAGGAAAAATATTTTTAGAATATATAAGAATGGCACATCAGGAAGTTAGATATATGTGACAGATTAAATGTTACAAAATATCAGATATCAAAAATAAATACAACAGTCATACTCTCAACTGTTCAAGTACATAATTACAATGAATTACGCAAACATCTTCATGAAAATGGATAAATACTGCATATGATATCAACTTGAAAAACGGTATGTCCCTAAGCCACTTTCGGGCCCAAGGGACAGAAAACAACATGATGGACTATGCTAAAACTCGGCATAGGGGTTAATCTCAAGGCTTTTTACCAATTCCACAAATAAACTTTGTGGAAGAATGAAGTTCTAAAAACACCATATATAATGTCAAGTTCAGGGACATCCCGTTTACCAAAACTTATTCCTCTGCAGGACACCAGATGTCGATGGTCATGCCTGTGCGTCAATATATCCTCACATTTACTCCACCAATAACGTTTTAGGCAGAACAAAAGTTAAAACCCATGAGTCCAAATTTCACATTTCGGCCTCTTCTAGGGTACGTATTTGCCATGATATTGATCCACGCGAGTTTTTGAAAAAGGTCAATTCTGATTTTCGTCCTTGACCGATTTTCAATATCTAGTGCTCAAGAAACGCCCATTCTTGGCACCTACAAATATGGGTTTACTCATTCAGCTTCGCTTCAATACAAGTGTACCTGTGCAAATTACTAAATATATCTATCCGGGTCAAGCAAGAGCATAACAAGTCCGACTACACGCGAAAAGATCACTAACAGGTAAAATGCCTAACTCATGTTAAGTGATGATCTTTAGACCGTTTTGGTTATAGGGTCCGTACCCTGCACACGTTTGTGCGCAGAACACTCAAAAATTATGAAAGGGGCGTGTATCACCTTTGGGGGTTATAAAAGAGGCGCGCGCGCCGCTGTCGGCGGTCCGCTCCAGTCAGTTCCATCAGACTTCATCAAATTCAGTTAACCACGCTGGAATTAGCATTAAGTTTTAATAAACATTTTGTACGGACTTAAGATAAGTGATAGATATGTTTGGTTTAACTCAAATTTACGATTAATATTTTATGTGATTTGGAAAATTGTTTGGACTCATATTTTAGGAATTAAAACTGTAATATGTGCAAGTGGATTTGTTTTTATATTACACAAACGACGATTCCGTTCCCCATGGATTCCGAGCAGATTTAACCTGTGGACGGGTATGACTAAACAGCGGATATGGGCCATATCCACGGATATGTGCGGATATGACTTTTCTTTACACTATATACGCAATTATAGTAATTTCTGTTTATCATTATTGTATTTAACAGATTTAGTTTTATAATTAGATACATTTTACTTAATTTCGTGAGAATATAATCAGATTTATGAGACATTTTGCCCATATTCGCAGCATGAAAATACTAGAATACGAGTTATCCCGGGTTTACCGAGTAACTCGTTCGGAACCAGCTTGAATTTCCTATTCATAAACACATGTAGCCGTTTCTCTTCACAAACAATTTATTTAAATTATTCATTAAAGTGATTTGAAACAATGTGCACAATCGGAAGAGACAAAAGTAGAATTTGTGAGTGAAAAATAAGAAAACAACAGCGAATATGGATCCATATCCGCGGATATGATCGAACATGACTTTTCTAGGCAACAGTATTTGATCGTTTCTTGACATATGAAAGTACTTTGAAATGTTCTAAACAGTCCAGTACTATTTGTTTAATAGATTGGTGGAGATAGATTAACAGAAATGACGCAATTTGGTCACTGTAGACACGAAAAGAGGACAGAGCTATATATGACTCCTCATATCCGCGGATATGATCGAATATGACTTTTCTGTACATCAATATTTTATCGTTTCTTTTCGTTGGTAGTGTGTTTAGATGATACATGAAAATACTTAGAAGTGGTGTTCACAATAAAGCGTGGTTGTTTACCAGAATGGTGTCCCTATTTTGACAGAAATATTGCAATTTGGCCAAATACTTTAACATAATTAAGGGAGGGAACGGTATGGCTCATATCCGCGAATATGAACGGGTATGGCTCATATCCGCGGATATGAACGGATATAAGTTATAGGTATAAAACTATTTGATCGCTTATTGTTTGCATTTACAGGGATTGAGTAACATCTGTACAACATGTAGCTGATTATTTATTCAGTTTGTAACTAATTGGGAATTATCATGTTAAAAACTACAGTTTGAGAGTTGACGACAGATAACGAAATAAGTACATTTGAATATTGTACGATGAGAAAATGTCACATTGGTAATGCGTCTCTATATTTCAAGTCAGGACCTGCAGAAATACATGGAAGGAAGAAACTGAGCATAATAGTATTAAATAGTGTTCAGCTATAAATTACTGATATGATAATATACCCTGCTGTAAATCCTGTCTTGACGAAATGAAACACAAGACAGTGACGAGGCAGCACTGTCGTCGTACAAGAGTATTGCATAATTATAAATCAAATGATATAAGCAAAAATAATCAAGCACGCACATTATCAAACAGACAGATAACTTTTGATGAGGTTCGGTATGATAATTTTCGAGAAAAATGCCGGTTTTAAGTGATTGCCTGTTCAGTTCGAGCCCCAGGGACCGGGCATGCCTGTGTAATTTATGTTCATGTCGGGACAGGTCCTGGCCATCTATTAAGACCATTTTCGATAAACTAGCAAACCTTCAAAGATAGCAGCATGTCCTAGAACATCATTATGTCTGGTTTTGGCACAGATATTTCACTATTTTAGCCTGTTTTCGGACCAGTTCGAACACCAACACACAGACACACTCCCATATGATACAGTATTGTGTATGTATGGATACTGGCTATCATTTAAGGCCATTTTTGAAGAGCAAGGGCCTCTTTGTGGGTCACAGTATGCCTTACAAATTCTCAACATCCGGTTTTTATATGGAAAATAGAACAAATATGAGCGTATGTCAAAGGTTTTCGAACCGGTCCGAGCCCCAAAGACCTGGCGCATACACATATGGATATGATAGTGGTTGAGCCGGTATGAGTTCTGGCTTTAATATGATAACATAATAATTATCCGAATAACTATGATAGTGCTGGAACTCATGGTACATCTACGAATGTTGAACAGAAGCGTTCGAATTCACAAAACATCAGTATTTTTAAGATTTATCACAGGTTTCGCAGCCAGTTCGAGCCCTACGGACCGGCGTAAAGGCATAGTATACACAGTTGAGTAGGTGTGGGTATTGGCTATCAGTTAAGACCATAACCGAGTAGCTGGGATATCCCTGGCGGTTATAGCAAACATAGGACTGTTGAAAAAAACGTGCTTATACTGAAATATCACTGTTTCGAAGGTTTGTCATGGGTTTTAGGGTTGGGTCTAGCACCTAGGACCAGGTACTTACCCATATAATATCAGTAGAGCAGGTATGGGTACTAGCTATCGTTTGAGACCATAACTGAGTGACTAGGTTTGTCAGAGGTTTTCGGCCCAGTTAGAGTCCCAAGGACCATTTTCATACACACGATATCTGGTTGTGTAGGTCATGGAGGTCACAGCATGCTTAAGAAGATGCGCATACATGATTTTACATGTATATAAACTGCATGTATGAGTAAATGGACGTTTATGAGAGGTTTTCGTGCCGGTTCGAGCCACAAAGTCCTAGTGCATACATATATATATATGACACATGGTCGTGTAGGTATAGGTTGTGGTTATCATTCGAGACCTCATGTAGATAACTGGGACCCCAATGGAACCATAACATGCTTTAGAAAGTGTACTTGTACATGTTTGTACGACGAAAATAATTGAAAATGATGTTTGTTAGAGGTTTGAGAACCAGTTTGAGCCCCAAAGTGATGGTGGGTAATTCCGTTTTATCTAATTATGATCTATATACATATTTTCAGACGGAAATAGCAAGTGATATGATATGCAACGTGTAGTTTGTAATCAAAACCTACCTGGGTCCAGTTTTATTTTGAAATGCTCAAATAAAGGTGTTAAAAACAATAACAATAATACCTCCATCATACTTTTACAATACTTAGTCTAAAAATGCTTACATCTGATATTTTACATTCATTTCAGAAATTTCACCATTCATATAAGCAATGCTTAATCAAGATTATGTTAGTTTAAACATTTATTAAAGTCCTACAAAATTAGTAATACTAGTATATACATTCATTAGCCATTGTATTGAATGCCTGTTTGCTACACTAAATGTGACAAATAAATGGTAATCTTCTGACAGCTGCTGCAATGCAACTAAAATGATGATTACATTAATTTCTGAGTCGGGGTGTGAGAAAAAGGTTGGTTATCGGGGCTTAAACCCGAGCTTTGGCGAAAAACTATGTAAGCGGGATGTCGGCACGGTCGTAAGGAAGATTTTGAGCCATTGCGTAAAACATTGTTCATTTTTGGTATTTTAAAAAAAAATGAGGTGAAGAAAACTGAAAATTTTATCTGGGACTGCCAAATTTTGGCGAATTTATTTTTTGCTTATTGTAAAAAATAATCGGATTTATTTTCATGGAGTTATGTAATGAGGCTGGCATTATGATGATGACAACGACAATGACGATTACATTAATTATGATTGTAGTGATGAGCGTGATTGTGTAGATGCTGCTTCAGAAGATCTCCATAATCATAGTTATAATGGTCGTGATAATGATGGTGATGATAAAATTAAATTGGTCGACATGATAATAATAATTGTGGTGGTCATGATGATAATGATGATGACGATGGCTGTCATGCCGTTGTTCATCGTGATGATGATGACCGATAAAATAATTGTTAGATGTTTTTAACCTCACAATAGAGATTCTCTACCCACACAATTACAAATTAACCCCACCATGGCAATTAAATTGTACGGAAAGAACCTCATAATGTCAATTTGTACGCTTACCCTAACACCCTAATGTATCTCTCGTTTGTACGTACGGATAAAAACACAGACCGATGGAGGGACGGCCTGAAACCAGTAAATAAACTTAATTTTTGTTTTGCGGTGAGTATGATTATTTAATATCGAGTGATTTTTTTAGTGAAAAAATGAATATAATATTTTGCGCTCCTCATCATGATGCCGACGATGATGATGGTAGTGATCGCGTGTTGGTTGTGATACGATGATGAAGATGACGACGCTGAAGATGATCGTGATGTCTGTCGTTATGGTGCTAATGATGTTGGTGATTATTATAATTACCGTCATGATGATGGTCGTGGTGGTGGTGGTGATGATGATTATGATAGGCCCTAAAGATGATGATGACAAGGATGATAATGATGATCGTGTTGATCATGTAGTCAGTCATAAAATCGTTGTGGCATAGATAAGATGTTCAATAAATTGTGAATGTTTAAAATAGTATGTTTTTCTTTCAAAACGGATGTCGAATGTGATTTCATGCGTCCATTTTTACGTGTGATATATTCGTTTTGGTTTGCATATAAAATCTTAAGCCAGACGAATACATCACATTTTACTCACCATATTCGTTTGGTAAGCATGTCACATTCGATCGAATATATATGACGAGTGTGATATATTGGGTCGAATTTTTCACTCGTGTTACATAGTCGATTTGTGACACATAAAGCTCACAAGGCCACCCTCCCTCGAGAAAATCTCGAATGGGTTGATTATTGACGTAGATATCGCACATGAAAATCCACCCCACATGGTGTGCAAAATGAACCCAATCGCGAAATGGAAAATTTTACAAATCAGCTGGTGAAGGACTAAACCCCACATAAGTTTTATCGAAATCAATTGAAATTTTATTTATAATACGTAGAACAAAATTTGCTATCGTATTTGAAATATAAAAAAGTTTTATGTGTGCAAAATTAAAAAAAGATTACATATATTTATATGTAGCTTATATAATTATAAAGTTTTTTCGGACATTACAGACATCAATGGGCATTACATAATTATATTTGGAATGTGAAAAGTAATACTTATAAACACATATTGACATTACTACGTAGATATACTTAAGAAATAGATTGATAGATTGATATTTATATTGTACTGAAAGAGAAACCAGGTAAAAAACAACAACAACAAAAAATGGTAAGGACCTGTATCATGGTGCACTATGAACATACCAAGCTGTTATCAGATCAGATCAGTGGGACACCAGTATATACCTAGTGTCATTAATTGCTGTTAGTATCTGTTGTATTTAACCTCGAGTTCTATATAACAGTGGGTGGTAATATTTAGTGATGCAGATTAAGATTTAAGATTATTCCACATGCAACAGACTTTTGGGTAATTTATGTTATGTCTGTGTATTATTAGCTGTTTTGAATTTTATGCTGTTATTTAAATGCACCTATACCTGTGCATGTATGTGGATATACAAATAGATACAATCTATTATTTAGATCAATTTAGGTTGAAAAAATATATTTAAAAATGAACATTTAAACCTGTATTTTATGCCTGAGTTACCATACTTCGTACATTGAGCACAATCTCTACACAGAGTTGTCGTTCATTATCCATCACATCTCTGTCAGCGTCTGGAAAGTAAATAGTGCGCTTGAAAATAATTTCCGTGATTTTCTGATAAATTATTGCATATTTTGTCTCGGATATATTGTGGGATATAAATTGCTTCACTTAGTAGTAGATATTGTACTATTTATGAATGTATTTCTTGTATTACAAGAATCGTGTCTAATGTCTCTGATGTTGACAGAGATGTAAGTGAGGGATAACGAACGACAACTCTGGATAGAGATTGCATCGAGCAGGGTAAAACTGGGAGAAGCACGCAATGATCAAAACTACGACATTATTAATTCGTACCTACCGATCCGATAATTATGTGTGAATTCAGTTTCTTTGGTCGACCGTCGGCATTAATGTCAATTAAACAGATCAAGCAATTGTTTAACCCTTCAATGACTTCGATTATCTTTCTGCTGCCGTTTCCTTGTATTTTGTCGGCAGCTTGTCGAGGAAAATCAACATTTTTGTCAAAATTTCATAGAAGCGTATGAATTCATTGCATAGACAGAGACGTCCAGCTTATATATGTATATAAATACAATGCAGTGATTAATAGATATGTATTTATGTTTGTGTGATTTTCATTAAATCATATTAAACGAAAAGGGGCTCTGTGATATGGAATTTCATAAATCTTTGATCAACTTGAATTGATACATGTACCTGATGAACAAAATGTCAAATTACACTTATTGCAGGTTTTGTTTACTGGTGGGATGGTTTTAGTTGGGGACCTGTAAGGGAGCAAAATAACACGTGGTCATTCGTCAGTGCTATACCGAGAACTTTAATTTTACATGAGAAACATGTAGCAAAACATTACGTAGGCAATACAATTAAACAGAAAACAAATAAAACATTACATCAAGTTCACCCTGCATTCAGCCTAAAGGTTGAGGTTCTATTAATACCCATCCCAATTTTCATCTCGTGAATAGTTGAACAACGGTTACTCCGCATGAAAATATCTGCTTCGCGATAAAGTACAAATACCAGTCAAAAATTTGTTTTGCTCAAGTTATTATATCTCTTAAAAAGTGATAGGGCTGTATCTATAAAGCATCTAAGAAGAAAGTTGTATACTTACTTAAAAGAAAAAATCTCTTACTCACATAGTATATCATATTATACATTTGATTTAAACGTATTATTTTATCTCCGACATAAAACTTCAGTTTAAGATTTATTCTATTTATTTTTTTACTAAGGGTTTTCTGGTTAAACAATTGCTATCCAACACGGGCGAATACCGGCATTTATCTATCGATACCGGCGTTTAGTACCCACAGCAAATTACAGTCCCTCAAATCAAACGCAGTGATCTCCCTTGAGTAGGATCGAAGCAATGTCGAAGAAAAACGAAAATTTCGCAGTAATATTTTAAACACTACACTAAAACTACAATTTACATATATTTTAAGCAGTTTTTTGTGTTATCAGGGGTCCTTAGTAGTGCATAGGATCGGAGCAAAGTCGTAGAAAAAATTATTCATAGTAAAATCATAAACACTACACCAAAACTACAAATTAATATATTTAAAGCAGTTGTGTTTGTTATCAGGGGTACTTAGTAGTCCTTAGTGGTAATTACTGTGACTGACAATGAAATGAAAATAATTGACTTTTTATTTCAAAGTAATGTTCATTTTTTAATCTGCATTTCAGGCCGAGGTATGATGTGTTCAACTTGTACAAAATACCAAAGGAGACAAAAGTATCCTGTGTAATGTTTTTTGTGTTTCCTATGCTAATTAAACATTTGAATTGAAACAGTTCTATCTTTTCATTTTAAGATGCACTAGATTCCACCAAGTTCAGGGGAGCTAAACCTCTTACACACTCCCCTTTGCCACTGATGGAAGCTGAAATTAAGATTTGCAATATGCCTTCAAATATTCCCAGTTGCGGCAGGTCATACCTCTCTCTGAAAATTGGACAAAAATGTTGATTTTCCTCCATATGTAGAGAAGTCGCCGACTCTTTGTAGAAGGGAAAATTAATACTGGTTAGTATATAGTCCAGGAAAAGTGTGAAGGTTGGGTGAACCAGTGGCTGTATATAACAGAAAAATTGTTGAAAAACGGTGTTAAACCTCGGTGATAATAAGTCACATAAAAACAAACAATAAAAAATTCCTGGCCACACAAACAAAAAATTCCTGGCCAGAACACTGGAATTCCAGAAAATCAAAATGGTATCTTCGCTAATTGCCATGAAGATTGGTGCTTGTGAATATGTCCAAGAGAGGAACATATACAAGTCGGTATGATCCAGTGATATGTTTGTTTGATGATCATCAGTTGAGCCAAAAATGAACAATTAATTTGGAGAAATTTCACTTAGATTATACGTGTTTGCTTTGTTTGATATCTCCTAAACATGCCAATTGTTTTAAGGTGATTTTTAAATGCACAAATTGAAAAATACATGACACATTAATACGCATGGACAGTCTAGAAAATATGATATCAGATACATAAAATATTACATGCAATTAAAATCAGAGTATAAAAATTACCATCCCACAGAAAGAGGTCATCTCTATATACATAGTTCATAATTATTGCCCAATATATATGAAAAATACTTAATATAATACTTGCCTTTATCCCTTTAACATTTTAGAATGAATAATTACCATCTTAGTGTATCCAACACAATTATACAGTGTGAGTCATAGCTGGCTAATGCCTTATTCACGCAAAAGAAAAGTTTAGAAAAAAAATAGAAAAGAAAATTTTTTCGACCTACCTACCCTAATTTTTTTGGTCAAGTAACCCTAAACACAACTATTTTTTTTCTAGCCTTAGCTATAAGAAAGTACAGACATTCTCAGTTGAGATCAGGTATTTCACATGAAGAAAGAATACGAGCAAAAAAGTTGTACTTGTTGTGTGTTTTCTCTGTAAATCAAATTGAAGATGAACCTCATTTTCTACTAATTTGTCCAGTTTATAGTGAT
Organism: Lutraria rhynchaena; assembly: GCA_008271625.1. Classification (NCBI taxonomy): domain Eukaryota; kingdom Metazoa; phylum Mollusca; class Bivalvia; order Venerida; family Mactridae; genus Lutraria; species Lutraria rhynchaena. Next base: position 51,038 of record VIBL01000529.1, read on the forward strand.
ATCTGCTCATTGTATATACCAAAAAATACTATCTCAATATAAATATTCACAAACTCTACATCTTGCTATCTAAGACAAATGAAACTATTATTAAAAATTTGGGCCAAAATTAAGATAGATGAAAGTAAATGTGAATATTTTTCTTACTATATGCACAAGATATCATGCTAATTATGTAGGTAAAGTTTTATTGAAATCCAACAAGCCATTTAGAAGAACTGCGCACAATATTTTGCAGACATACAAATAAATTAGGGGCATAACTCAGTGAAAATAAATTACAATATGTGCAAGTAGACCTAATGCATAACATGTTAATAAAGTTTTATGAAAATCCAACCAGCTGTTTACGAGAAAAAGTGCACACAAGATTCAGCCTGGACGGACAGACATATGTCTGGACAGGAGGACGGATAACCTGATTCCAGTATACCTCCCCCCTTACAATTTGGTTATTCAGGAGTATAATAAATCTGATAAGTACAGTAAAACCTTGATAATGAGACCACCTTCAGGACCAAACAAATGGTCGTAATAATGAGGTGGTCTCATTATTGAATTGAATCTTAAGGGTTATTAAAAGCCGGTCCAAAAATAAGTGGTTGTTACAACAAGGTGGTTGTAACATTGAGGTGGTCACTACTTGAGGTTTTATAATAATGTTATTACAATTACTTTATAAGTTTGATTATTGTCTTTTTTGAGGACTTAATTATGACTAATTAAACAGTTAGCTATATGTATTTGTACTATGCACTGACCCCTAGAAATGAACAACTTGCCTTATAAAATTTATGATGTTTGCATACAGAAAAAAAATAAGTAAACCTTATTCTTGCTGAACTTTAATTATACGATTATGAACAAAATATAATGTATTAATCAGTAATAAAGTACTATAGAGTATTTTAAGAATTGTTTACATGTGCTCATATTAATTGTTTATCATTGAATATTGTACTAAAATGTGTTATGGGCTGGTTGCCCTGAAACAATGAACTATTTATCAATTTCATTTAGCAAAACCTGTCATGTTGCTGAATTCTAGGATACAAACATAGTCAGCAAATTTGTTTTTTTTCTGATTGGTGAGGTCATGAGATGCTGATTTTTTCTAAATTAACAGGTAAAACACTATCACAACTTAGGTGTCCAAATAGTTGAACTTGGGGATAAAGTGTGAATTAAGAATATGGGTTAGCTGATCATGATATAAACACGCTGAATGTTAAGCTATTGTGTAAAATGTGACCCTTTTGGGGTGCAATGGGGACAAATTTAGCCACATTTTATTACATAACTTCTTGCAGATTGATCTATCCAGTTGAAACTTCACATACTTAATTAGATGATTGATCATTATATTAACTTTTATAAAGGACTCATTTAACTCCACATAAATGAAGACATCAGCAGAAAAAGAATTATTCTTTGAAAACCAACCAGTAGTAAAAATACATAATAAAAAAAACCTGCTATTCCTCCTGAGTTTTTTGATAATGTATCTGAGAGACAAATCATTATCTTTTTAACCTTAACGATATAAATATATCGTTTTTTCAACACAATGTTCATATTTCCAGGTAATGACTGTACCAGTGCTAACCAAAGTCCTATCCTGCCACCAACTTCAAGAAGGCCCAGAAGTTTCGAACCGAAGTAAGCAGAGTGCGAAGGTGTACTGTGGACAACCAGGCACCACAATAATAGCTGACAAGCTATCCAAAGGTGATGTCTAGGTCTTGGAAGCAACAGGAAAAGAAAACATTTGAAGAAGATGGTACAGTGGCAGAAGAGAGGGAACAACCCTGTAGACCCATTAACCATCAGTGACATTCCCTACCCACTCCACTAGAAGAGTACACCAAGCTCGGAAAACAGACATTTTTGTTATATTACAGTGAGTCAGAGTGTAACAGAGTGATTGCATTCGCTAGTGACATTTGATTCAGTGACACAAATATGTGGTTTATGGATGGTACAAACTTCACAGTTCCCAAACAATTTTCCCAACTGTTTGTCAAACTGGGTAATACCCATGTAACAGCACTGTATGCACTCTTACCATCCAAGCTAGAGAATGTCTGACTTCCATCCTAGACGTGTGTCTCCAATGGAACCTACTACCAGATCCATGAACTGAGGTTGCAGATTATGAAATGGCCATCCACAATGCCGTGCGCTCCACCATCAGACATGTGGATCCAGGGATGTTTCTACCACACAGAGTACATGGAGAAAAGTCCAGGCAGTAGGACTAAAGATGCAATACAGGGAGGATGACACAATTTGGTCCTTCTGTGAAAAGCTGGACAGACTGGCTTTTCTTGGACAGTGTCAATGAGGGGATGGCCAGAAAGAGGTGCCAGAGTCTCTGACAGAGGTACTCTCATATTTTTATTCATTATATGTGACAAGCCCCGACTGCAGTGTGAGGGATCCAGGAGACATGCTGTGGTAGAAGAGAATACCTAGATTTCACCACCAACATGGAACATCCATGAGTGACAGACACAGAACAAATAATGTTTGTGAATCTTGGAACAATGGGTTCAAACACATAGCTGGACATAAACACTTTTCAATCTACACTGTCATTGAATGTATGAAGGAGGACAGTGCCATTGTTGAGAGCATCTCCAATACCACCATGGGATTCAGCCAGCCAAGAGACAAGGTAAGGTGGATGTAAACCACCAATAGCACCAGAAATCAGTGGACCAGTTTCTACGTGCTGCCAGGGAATGTATTTGACTACAGTGAGGGACAAAAAAACAATAATATGTCATTGTGCTTAACTGAGTGCTATTTTTGTGCTTGTCTATGTATAAAAATGCATGTAAATGTATGTTCATGCCATGCATTTGTATATGGGTGTAATTATTGTTGCATTGCTTTAGACAAGAATTATGTTTAATGAAAAGTTTGAATAGAGAGCATGTTCACGCCAATATTATATGTTCTACTACAATGTGTTTATTATTCAGTGCTATTTTCTTTAGTGCATATTGAACGCACATGCTATATACAACTTTGGCTACTTTCTTCTGGCATTTATCTATTCTAGTACGTGTTTATTGGATCATTTATAACAATATTTGATCATTAATTAGTATTGCATGTCCTTAATACAACTGAACATATGGCAATCATGGACTTGTGCTGTTCGTCATTACAATATTTCATCAAATGATAGTTGTTATTTATAATTTGATACCTACATTTGATTGAATTAAATTCATGACTGTGGAAATAAAGTTTGAAAATGCTACAAGGTGTTTACAACAAAACTGTCAACTGTTAAAGGCTAGGACTAACAGTTTGGTGTATACACTTTATCTCCTACAATGCAAAACAATGTGTAAACAATCTACTATAATTAGTCTAATTAATTCAAATAATCTTCAATAATAGTAGTGCTTGCCTTTCTTGATAATTGGGGCTATTGAAAGAGCTTTTGTCCAGGCAGACAAATAAACATGGGATCATTTTGTCCAGGATGAAAAAAAATAGCATGGGATCTTATGTCCATCCTGTAGAATTATATGGGATCTTTTGCCCACTCAGTAAAAACTAACATGGAATCTTTTGTTTGTGGGATTTTTGTCCTAGAATCCTTCACATTTCATAGTGGTTTGTTATAATGAAAAAAAAAACCTTAATTTTCAACCCAATAATATGAGCTGAGGGTGACAAGCTTACAAGCAAATTAACAGATATTTTGCTCAGATTAGCTTCAATGTTTTGATTAACCTTATAAGTTTGATTTAATACCTGTTCATATATTTTACTAAAAAGGTGAAATATACATTGATTTATCTGGTTTGCATTAATAAACAGATTTTAATCAGACCTTGATGTACTATTTTTGTCTTGTAATGTGTAAGTTTTAAACATATTAATAAGTATGAAGTAACTACCTACAACATTATAAATGTAAAATTCACTGAAGGGGGTTTTATCCACTTTGTTACATTCCTGAAGGGAGTTATATCAATCTAACAAATTTTAGTGAATGGGGTTTTGTCCATATCCTTGGCAAGCACAATATAAGGATCTTTTTTATGAAGTATAGTTGATATAGTGACATGGTTGATGCAGTAATATGGTTGTGGTATTAATGTGATTGATGTAGCTGTATGGTTGATGTAGCTGTATGGTTGATGTAGTAGTATGGTTGATGTAGTAGTATAATTGATGTAGTAGTATGGTTGATGTAGTAGTATAATTGATGTAGTAGTATGGTTGATGTAGTAGTATAATTGATGTAGTAGTATGGTTGATGTAGTAGTATAATTGATGTAGTAATATGGTTGATGTAGTAGTATAATTGATGTAGTAATATGGTTGATGTAGTAGTATGGTTGATGTAGTAGCATAATTGATGTAGTAGTATGGTTGATGTAGTAGTATAATTGATGTAGTAGTATGGTTGATGTAGTAGTATAATTGATGTAGCTGTATGGTTGATGTAGTAGTATGGTTGATGTAGTAGTATAATTGATGTAGTAGTATAATTGATGTAGTAGTATAATTGATGTAGTAGTATGGTTGATGTAGTAGTATAATTGATGTAGTAGTACAGTTGTGGTATTAATGTGATTGATGTAATAAGATGGATGGTAGTAATATGGTCCATGTAGTAATGAGGTTCATGTAATGTGGATGATGTAGTAATATGGTTGATCTTAAAATACACCACTGTAGAGCTATTTTGGAAGACACAGTTGGGGATTTGGTTTTATTTTTATTTTTCTGTTGGTGTTGATGTTAGGGAAAATGAATTGAAAAAACAAATATTCAACTGTTACCTGAATACAAGTCTGAAGATCTTCAGCAAAAATGAATCGATTTAGCTTAGGTAAGGCTTTGCGAATGCTCAACAGTGACCCCCATAGATGACCATGATGCTTATGAACTTCACGAACATATCATGTCTGAACCAGACTTCACGGAACAGACAAATCTTGCTAGCGACATTGATTTAAATTTGTCATTTCTACACACATTACTCTTTAATGATGATGGTAATATGGCTACCACTTCTAACTCACTACTTTACAACAGCGGCGAAGTATCATTTGTTAGTGTTCGTTCTTGATACGGAATTGTCATTAGACCATGGCCTGAGAAACGCAAGTTGTGAAATAAATATCAAATAAATTACTTCAACGTATGTCAATGACAACACTAATGTATGTGATTCCGGAGAAAATGCTGCAAGTTCTGACATCTCTTCTTTAGCTTTTAACACCAGTTCTGATGTAGGGAATAATGACCTAATTGCAGATGCTGACAAATCGTTAACTTACAATGAAGAGAATTATCGTCTTGAAGCTGGAGGCAACATATGTGATAAAAACAATAACAATGATAATGAACCTGACGTTCAAGAGTCGGTCCATACTGACTCTGAAAAGATGCCAAGAGGACGGTAGAGGTCAAGAAATCAATCATTGTGGGCTAAAGAAGTTAGAAAACTAGCGTGTCAAGCTGGCCAAGAATAAGCAGGGAATACAAAAGCAATCCACTCAAGTTGAGTATGTACAGGAACATCTTTAACAAAGAATACAACCTAGCCTTTCACAGACCTAAACAAGATAGATGTGATCTCTTTGAAGAGATTAAATTGAATGATTGCTTAGATGTAGATGAACATTCAAAACAAAAATATGAACACCACATACTCGGTTGAGCGTGACTCTGACAGAGATAACACAGACTTCTTCGTGATTTGTTTTTGATCAAGAAAACGTATTGTCTTCGCCCAAAGCGAATATATCTAATTTCTTTTACAAACGCAAATTGAATACATACAATTTGACAGTGCATTGTTCACTTGACAAAACGGCTTATAACGCAATTTGGACTGAAGCTATGGCTGGTACAGGTTGTAACGAAATAGCAAGTGCTCTGGTTTGCATACTTCATCAAGTGAAACAGAACATCCTTCCCACAAATCATATATACTGTGGTCTGACTCTTGCATCCCACAAATCATATATACTGTGGTCTGACTCTTGCATCCCACAAATCATATATACTGTGGTCTGACTCTAGCGTCCCACAAAATAGGATCTCAATTGTGACAATAGCATTGAAAAGGTTTATGGCAGACAACAACATAGATGAGATCATTCAAAAAATTCTGTTGTCCTGGTCACTCATCCATACAGGAGGTGGACAATATTCATAGTCACATCGAGAGGACACTGTTACCACATGAACTGTTTAGTCCAGTATCATTGATAAGGACATTAAAATATGTGCGTCGAAAACAGCCATTTCGAATTGTTCAGTTACAAAAGCACAATTTCATGGATTTTCAGAAAGCAGCTTTAGGATTATGACTACATGGTGTTCCTTATACTAAGGTTAAGAGCTTTAAATACAGCATCGACCAGCCTCTTATATACTACAAGTGCTCATTCAATGAAGAATTTCGCAGAGCTGTAATAGCTAAGAGATTGACGCGCGCGCAGGTCCTGCCATAAAACTACCCGTACCTAAACAAATCACAAAAGTGCCTAAAATTTCAACTAAAAATTTTGACAAGCATGTTATGATACATGTCTGATGTTGATAGACAGTATTACAAGGCATCAAAATTAGTTATAACTGATGACGGCTTCAGAAAATAAGTACAAGTATTTTAAGTGAACACTTCTACGTAAAATTAACAAGACATTCAGTTTTTACCACCCTTTTGTTATTTCATTGAGTTTTGATTAATATTTTACAATGGTAAGGAGTTAATATGCAGCCTGACATCTCAACATTATTTTGACGTTAAGAGTTTCACTATAAAAGAGATTACCTGGAGATAAAATTGTTGAATTTATATCATGTTAAAAGGATGGAAGTTCATTTTGTTATCATCTCTGACTGACATTTGTTTGTGTTTTAGTTTTTTACATGACAAGTTGACGTAATTTACTGAATTGCATATGCTCAAGATGTTTGTCTCTTGTTCATTGTATTCATTACTTCATAAAATTGTCGCTAAAACTGATTACTACCGATCGTGGTAGTAATTGCATGTATATGGTCAAGTTTATGATTATATAATCTCCGTTTGTATTTTGTTAATGGAAATAGTTTTAAAGTTCTACTGTTTGTTGTTTCTGAAATTAAGATTTAATGATTGAATCTGTTTTTCTTTATTTTGTCTTATTATTTTGATAAAAATGTGTTAGTTTCAATGCCATATTTAGTTCTACAAGGAATTATATGTTCAAAAGCAAACAATGTTGCTTTCCACAATGACCTAACTCAATATTACTTTGTGGAAATGACTCAACATGAAGTAATTCTCAATATAGAGATGTAAAAATAATTTTGTTTTTGTAATTATTTTTTTCTAATGAAGATTATGTTAATGAGATTTCAGTATGTTATTGAACATGTTCCTAAACTGCTGTCCAAATTTCGTTGAAAATTATCAAAACACAAAAGAAATATAGTACCTCAAAACTTAAATCGCGATTTCCCGAAAATGCAAAAAATGCACTTGGGTCAGTGTAGAAATAAGGCGACGATATGGTTGATGTAGTTATATGGTTGATGTAGTAATATGTTTAAAGTTGTAATATGGTTGATGTAGTAACATGGTTGATGTAGTAACATGGTTGATGTAGTAACATGGTTAATGTAGTTTATGGGTGATGTAGTAACATGGTTGATGTAGTAATATGGGTGATGTAGTAACATGGTTGATGTAGTAATATTGGTGATGTAGTAACATGGTTAATGTAGTTTATGGGTGATGTAGTAACATGGTTGATGTAGTAATATGGGTGATGTAGTAACATGGTTGATGTAGTAATATGGGTGATGTAGTGACATGGTTGATGTAGTAATATGGGTGATGTAGTAACATGGTTAATGTAGTTTATGGGTGATGTAGTAAAATGGGTGATGTAGTAACATGGTTGATGTAGTTATATGGGTGATGTAGTAATATTGGTGATGTAGTAACATGGTTGATGTAGTAACATGGGTGATGTAGTAACATGGGTGATGTAGTAACATGGTTGATGTAGTAATATTGGTGATGTAGTAACATGGTTAATGTAGTTTATGGGTGATGTAGTAACATGGTTGATGTAGTAATATGGGTGATGTAGTAACATGGTTGATGTAGTAATATTGGTGATGAAGTAACATGGTTGATGTAGTTATATGGTTGACATAGTAATATGGTTCATATTGTAATATGGATGATGTAGTAACATGGTTGATGTAGTAATATGGCTGATGTAGTAACATGGTTTATGTATTTACAGGGTTGGTGTAGAAATCTTGTTATGTAGTTGTTAGAATAGTCTTGGGTAAGCCTTCAAAATATCAATAATTATCTTTATCCATATCATTGCAATCTTATCATCCTTATTTGTCAATTCATTTATTTAAAATTATTATATTTAAAAATTCATATGTCTTTTAAGTCATTTTAATTTTTTGATGTATATATAAAAATATATTTGACTGACATAATAGAAAGTTGTGTACTTTTTTCAATAAAGAATGGATTGTTCATTAGTTTAGTAAAATCATCCTTCCTGATGGAGTTTCTTTAATTTGAACTTTATAATACAGGAGTCCCTTCACTCACAATTACAATCCTAACTGTATTTTTTAATTCCTTTTACGAAGTTAGATTAACAAAGAAAACACATCTTAATACTATAACATTACTTTTTCTTATACATTTTGTCTAAATGATAAAACAACATGACAACAATAAGACATCAGACTAACTTGTGTTGTTACACACAAAGTACAAGTCATTTTCCATCCATATCCTGTGTTTCTTCAATCTTTTAGAAATGGATAACAAATATTAGTTGTTCCTATGTATAATTAGAACCAATCAATCTTTATTCTATTAAAACACATTGATTGTTGTTACACTTATCTCTTTCACTCATGGCATACCCACCTGATTTTTAACAAAGCCTGTGTTGTGGTAAACAGGTATGAACAACTTCACATTGTGAAAGAAAGCATGTTATGAAGGTATAGGAAATATAGAAATTTTACAGGCCTTCTATCACCGAAGATGTACAGCATTAGCATAAATGAAGTGATATTTGCCATAAAATCAATAAAGTCTTCAAAAAAAAATATGTCAGAAATGCAGTTCATTCCAATTAAAAATGAACACTTCA